>JARHVA010002399.1:357500-957500 GCA_037957365.1 Torreya grandis
ATGATAATTATACTTATAGGTCTCACATCACTATGATCACCTTCCACAAAAATATCATCATAAGTTGTATCCATGTCTAATGTATAAGTAGGTTTTAAGCAAAAAATCTAGAAATCATATTTTAAATAAAGAAATAAAATCCTAAGGATATGATAGTTTTTTTAAACCATATTTTGAGTTGGAGAAAGAGTCAAAGTTCAAAAATTATGTTTAATCTAATTATGCTTTGAATAAAAATAAGGAATAAACTAGTTGTAATTAAATACAACTAAGCTACATGACTTAAAATATAAAATTCAAATCTATCTAATAGGCTATTATGAGAAATAATTCCACAAGATATAAATGAAACTAGACTAAGTAATGTAATTGACAAATGGATAAGGAATGACCAAATCTATTTGATGTTTTTTAAATATGATATTGTAGATAGATCGTGCAAATTATGTGCAACCTTCTCCTAAAATATAGAAATTATGTGATACTCTAATATAGACCCATTTAGAAGTGATATATTCATTACCATGTCAATATTCTCAATACAAGCATGTATGTTTATGATTGCTTAATTGTTGTCATGTTTATCTTGTTTTGGTTGGGTTTGTCCTAGTAGGGTTTCATAATCTAATTTTCATGTCGTTTATATATTGTCACCTTACTATTATGCATGAACCTTTACTCCAAAATTATGACAAGTGGATTTTTTTAGAATATATTAATCTTAGTTAGGACCTATCTTACACTCTAAAACAAAAAAAATATCAATGGAGTTAGGAATATATTGAGGCAATGTTGTAAACTATATATCCCATGTGTATGGATTCTGATATCCACATAGATTAAAGATTTTCTGGATGAAATTATTAAAGTGAGGTTTTTTAACCTACTCTTTGCTAAAAGTGATGATGTATCCAAATGTATTCTAATAGGCACCTTTTGAACAAGGGAAATATAGAGAGACCAAGATAAGATGGTAGTGTCACAATTGTATTAGATTGAATGAAGCATAAATTGAGTGATGTTTGGCTCTAGGATTGACATTTTTTGTGACTTGGATATATATATATATATATATATATATATATATATATATATATATATATATATATATATATATATATCCAAGTCACAAAAAATGTCAATCCTAGAGCCAAACATCACTCAATTTATGCTTCATTCAATCTAATACAATTGTGACACTACCATCTTATCTTGGTCTCTCTATATTTCCCTTGTTCAATATATATATATACATATATATATATATACATATATATATATATATATATATATATATATATCCCTAGGATAACTTATGAATGCTTCCAAACTATAGTAATGTATAAATAGAAGTGTAAAGGTGAAAATATTCATTAAAATGGGGTAATAAACACATAAACCTAAAATAGACCAACACCAAAGGTATATGAGTTAATTCAAGATGGACTTGTCCACTATACAAGTATATCCAACAAATTATTAGGGCTCTAGATTTGAGTCAAGGTAGGCTATAAGTTAAAAAAGAAAAAATGTGTTAATGGATAATGTTTTAATAGGCTTTAAAGTTTTTTAAAGGCTTAATGGCAAATTTTAGATGTATTAAGGGGCCATAATAGTCATATAAATGGGCTAAAATGTATACATTTTTGGAATAAGATAAATTAGGAATAAGACATTGGGAATAAGGGTCTTGTACCAAATTTAGGTGTTTATAGTTGTGAATAGAAAGTTATTCATATGGAATTTTATAAGGAAGATCAATTTAGATGGTAGTTATAAAGTTAGTGCCATGTATGGGTCAATAAAAGTGATAGAAATTGCCTAAAAAATTATTTTGAAGTCAATTGCAATTGAAAATATTTTAAAAAATGACTCAACATTGTTTTTTTTCTTGCACCATTAAAATTCAAAAATAGATTTTTTATAGGAACATATTATCCAATATTGTTTTTTTAAATTATTATTTTCATCCATGGTTTATCAAATATCACTTGTAGTTAGTAGTATTTGTCATTAATTTTTGTAGGGGCATGAATTTTATTTAAAAACCTATTTGGAAAAAAAAACTAGCTAAAATAACTACACTCTAAAGTGTATCTAATCATTAATTAATCAATTATGAAATTAATGTTATTAAGATGCTAATTTTAGGAAATATTTAGGATATGGTATAATATTATGCCAATTATTAATAAGGAAGATAATATTTTTGCATCTATATATGTAGCTAGAATTACATTGACTTGTAGATAAAGCTCATATTTTAATAGTGTTCTCAAATTTAAACTACAATTTTAGTTTTTAGTTTTAATTACAAATTCATAGAGCTATGTCAAATCATTATACCAATGTATTTATCTACAACTTCATAATTTGTTATAATTGACAAAAATAATAATAAATTAGGATAACTATACCTCAATAATGATATAACACTTGTTAAAATAACATGTAATAAATATTACCTACATGATCCTAGGTGAAATAATGGAATTATGAAATCTAGTTTTAGGGCCTCACATGTCATGTAATTTAACTCGTGTTCATGGACCATATTTAATTTTTATTAAAAATACCTTCCCCATTTTCCATGTCCATTTGCAAATTAGTATTATTGAGTTCAAAAATGATCATGTCATCAAGTTATGTAATAAATTGATGCATAGGATAAACCATATAATATCACACTTCTCTTTATTCTTGATTAACTTCTTTAATAATAGATCATTGGTTCATTGTGCATCTCTTGGTTCTTGAGTTCATTAGATTAGTTTGTGGTTATTAAGACCATAAACATGATCCTTTAAATACTTTAATACTCCTTAATCAATTTACATGCCTTCCAAATCATCTACTCATACCTTTCAAAACTCTCCTTACTCAAGGTAGATAGGCTTGTAGCCTTTTTTTAAACAACTTAATATGGTATGGTCTTGTACATAAGCATATGTAAAAATTAAAAACTAATACTAGTACTGTTTATCCTTATTCATATTTTTATGAAGTTTAAACTTAAAAATCCAATTATAAGACACTTTTCTAAACCTCTTTAGGTTTTTATTAGGCCTAATGAGGCCTTTCTTGCCCATAAGCACACACGGTCCTCTCCCAGTCTACCATAATGTATGAAAAAAACCCAAAACTTAGAAATATATTAACCTACATATATATACATCAAATTATAGTTTTATCAATTTTCATCAAATGAATCTCCTTAAAAATGCATTTCAATCCTAAAACCATAGCTCAGGGTTAATTGTTACTATAGGTGCTCGAGAGCATAAAATTTTAGGTTTTGAATTCTCAAGGGGGTTTCAAATATATATTAATATTGTTCCACATATGATAACATTCCTTAACCATTATTTTTTCACCATTATTTCTCTACTTCAAATTTTGACAATAGTCTTGACCACATAGAATAGACAGACATGGTCTATAGTTATCCAAAAACCAAGAATTTGTGGTTTTATGACATTTCAAGGATTTAAAATACTATGAGATATTTATAGGATATTTTATATCTTCACACACCATTTCCAATATGTATATCTTTGTAATTCCTCTATTTCATTATTCACTCATGTTTTTGCTTTCTTTGTTCACATAGTTACCATTTACAAGGTCTACAAGTGTTCTCTTGAAGGTTTTGTATCTTTAAATGGGTTTAAAATATATATATTAAGATTATAAGTAATAATAAACCTTTTTAAACCCATTTAAATCATTCTCAACTCCTTTAATGCCTCGGTTAATCTCTTTCACTACACTTTGAATGTTCACTACTTATGTGTGTATTACTCTATAGGTTTGTCTAGTAGTCAAAGCAAAGGTAACAAGAAAATAAGTGATATAAACCAATAAATAAAATTAAACCAATATATAACAAAATCACAAATTAATTCCCCACACTAGAGAAAATACATTATTGAATCTCCTTTCACTGAGCATTTTGATCACAGTCAACATATATGGAAATATGCAAGAAAAGATAGGGTTTTGTCATTTCTTCTAAACTTTTGAGATTTCATTCATAATTTATTGTGGGAATTGATCCAATAAATTTAATACATATTAAAAAATTAATTAGAAACCAAAATTTACATATTTTATACCTAACATAACTACCCTAACTACTTGCCAATAGTTACTTGCAAGAGTGTTTGTTCCATGACATAAACATCAAGGTTGATCTTCCGTACAAGGTGATTTTTGTCCCATGTTATGATCCATGGTGTATTTATTTATGTTTCATAATCATTTTAAAATTTCAAAACTTCTTGAAAATCTCCTACAACATCTTTTCTATGTTAAATTTTTCAAATTTTCAAATTTGACAAAATGGTAGGAAAATCTTAATTTGAAAATCTAGACTATCCTAGAAAATTTAAACACTTGGAAATCATTCCAAGGTGTATGAAATGAATTATAACACCATTATAGTTACTTTAAACATACTTATAAACTCCTATTCACTTGAACAAATTAAAATTTCTTGACAACATCAAAAGCTTATCATCCATATGGGATGCTCCTGCATCATAAATTAATCTAACATCATGCCATCCATGAAATCTTGTGTATTTAATTTTAATTATTGTTTTAATAAATTAAGATTTAAATTATTATTAATTACATTATTAATTATATTATATTCTTTCCATTAATAAAAACTATGGGACTTGATAATTTTTTAATCTAAAACTGATTTTTATATTCTTAGGGGTGTAATGAGTCATTAGGGTAATACTCATGTATTCAACATGAAAAAGTAATAGATTTTTAAATATCCTAAATAAATTACATACATATATATTTAATTCACCTCATTTTTGTATATATTTACACAAACATGTAAATGGATATATAGTTTTATGGATATATACCTCATCAATCCATACTACTAACTAAATTTTATCAGGTTCAAGTGTGGCACTATGCTTTACCAGCATAATGCAACCCCACCCCACATTTTTTTACCATGTTCCACTCATCCCTCTCTTGTCCCAAATAATCAAACTTTAATTTTTCTATATATAATGAGAATTTTAATCTATAAAAATAGTGTCATGAGAATGAGAATATGAATATGTAAAAAATAATAATTTTTTATATTTTTTAATTAGACAAAATGAATTCTCAAATTAATTTTATTTAATTATTTTTTTTATCAGTATAACATATTTAATATATGATTTTATTTAGATTATTAAATATTGGGATAAAAAAAATGTTTGATTGATGAAATCATACACCTTCTCCACTTAAAAAAATCAATGGAAAAAACCATTTATTTTCCAAAGAAGAGTTTACCTTCTTTGAATTCTTGTGTGCTTTGAATTGAAATATTTGTTTTCAATATAATTTTTTGCATTGAGTGTTAAATGATAAAGAATGACATAATTACATCACCACTTGCATCATAATTTAGGTTCTTATTTGGTAGGAAATTAAAATCTTGTAAATTTTAGGTGGATTACACAAATAATGACATAAAATTATGTCAATGATGGATGTTTCATTGAATTTGTTACAATTGTCCATTTTTTTAAAGATTTACCTAGTTGCTAATACACTTTGTGTATTTATATTTATATTAATAATATATTTTTAAAATTTTTGATATTCTCTTCTTTCGACAAATGATGGTTTTTTAATTTAAAAATTAGTTTCAATGGATTTTTTAAGTTTTTGATCTTTTAAGAAGTTTTATTTTTTATTACGGTTGTCCTTTGGATTTTATTCAAATTTTTATAGAAATTTGTGCCATGAATAAATATTTTTTCAAATCTTATTTTGACTAATGATATGGGTGAGGAACCTCATAACCCTCTTTTACCTATAAAATAATACACTTGATGTCATCTAAAAAGGCTTATACAATTTTGCATCTAATGTGATTTCATCATAATATACTAGTGTACCACTTCTAAATCACATTACATAAAAACATGGTGGAATAATTATAAAATAATTAGATGTTATAGAGCATGCATAATGGGTATTTCAATAATGCATTGTATTTTTTTCAATAAATATTATGGTGGCCACATTTTTATATTTTGCCCATGAAGAAACAATGGAGCAGATGTAAGATCCTTTGATGAAACCACTTATTTTAGTAGACATTATAGAAACCACCATTTGGATGCCTAAATAATAAAATACAGGGGAGTATAAGCTAAAATAAAAATATAAATAATGTAGATAAAATTGATGATCCTAGATGTTGTAGATCCTTTTTACAAATTTTTATAATGAAATGCAATATGAGATGAAAAAAAATTATAACCAAATGTATAATAAACTATAGAAATGTCTATTAAATATCATGGACAAGGATATATCATAGAATATATGTGGTACACAAGAGCCACAAGTGATCCATATGGATTGAGAAAATTAATCCATTAAAGATCAAAAATTGGTATCAATAATCATCATATATTCAATGGTAGAGTTCTAATGTTGGTGAAAAATAATATACTTCATGAAGATAGTATTTATGTAACAACTATGATGACTATATAACCACAAATTCCTATAGGGTGGTGGTTAAAAATAATCTAGGTGATTTCATAACCATCATGGTGATTTCAAAACCACCTATTTTTAGTAATTGGTGGTTTCATTTGAAGTGAATGTAAAATTATAGTACATATATATAAAGTACCAACTCAAATTATATGATGGTGCAAGATCCTTTAGTGTGTGTAAAGGTGCCTCCACATAGTATAAGAATATGGCTTACATCAAGTTAAGGTATTGGTGAATAGAGTTAGTTAGTGGACTTGTTATTTGTATAAGATATTTTTGTTTTTTAATTGATATACATTCTCATTGAAATCCACATTTGGTCATAAGAATATATGAATTAATGTAATTTCCTTTTCCATGTATTATCCAAAACATCTAGGGATTCCCATATTAGAAATATCTATGTCTTATTTTTTCCATGCTAAGTTATATTTCAATTTTTTACATTCATGTTTTAGTACTTTTATTAGTTTTATATATTATAATGGCATGTATCACATTAATTATAGGTAATTTTAATGAATTTAAATATTATTTTGAATTAGAATCAACATCAAAAGAGAATATAATTTTCTATGAATTCTATGTATTATGAACATGAGAATTTAAGGATCATTTTGGTATCATAGTAGACTTATCTTTGGTATACATAGAAATTTTGAATTATTTGTTTGATTGTCAAAATATCTCAAGAATAATAATTATTTCCTTGTAATCCTAAGATATGTTAAAGAAAGTGGAATCAACATGTGACATAAATGGCCCATAAAGGCAAAGAATTTATTTCTAAAAGAGTATCTACATTATAAATATGAATGTAAATCATGATGAATTCGCAAGACATTATAATTAAATAAAAATGATTAAAAATAAAAACCAAACATCAATAGATGTAATGGTTAAAATCTATAGTTTAAACTCTTGGCATAGAATAACCACTCAAAGAAGAATATGAAATTAGATATAAGTCCATATGTGAGCATGAATAATAGATTCCTAAGGACAAAGGTAATGCTAAGTTAAAATATGAACATACTCCTTTTAAATACTAATATGGATATCTAATCCTTATAAGGATCAATATATGCTTAAATACTATAATAATGGATGAAATAAATTTGCGTACATTTAAGTGTGAAAAAAGTAACAAAGGAAAACAAATCTATTTTTCACATCGCAACATGGAATGTTGTGTTTTAATTTTGTTTGAATCTTATTTAGCATAGTTTTAAAATAATGAAAAGTTTTTTAAAAATAGGTGGGATGGATTAAAATAATTGTCACATATGAATATTTATCCTATTGGTAATAATACTAATAAAAAACCTAAGTGGTAATAATACTTGAAAGGAGTGAGTCAATGTGTGCAATATCATACCATAAATTTATGTAGATAAGACATGTTCATTGGCTTAGACTTTGAGTGACTGGACATAGTACTTGGTATGTCTCCATTAACACCTAAGAACACATGTAATTCCATTTAACACACAATATCTTGACAAAGAATACTTATAAATATACTTCACTAAGGATGAAAATAAGAAAGGAGATGAAGCTACCTCAAAGCAAATTCCATCAACAAATTAGGTCCAGAAATACAAAAGTTAGCCTGACATGTCCTTAAATAACTATAAGTGGATAGGTAATAGTAACACCATATATTTTTATGTCTATAAGGATATTAATAAGCATAATAAAAATCATGTTATATATGTTAATATTGATGATAAGTGTTGGAATTTGTATCCATAATTATATCCAAAGAATAATTCTAAGGAAGAGTCTAGTAATTCCAATACATATTTGAAGGAATTATGTGTATATATAAATAAAAATTATGATGTATATCATAACCATGGATACATTGCCAAAACGAAGAGAAATAAATAACAATAAATAGAATAGATGTTAAAATTATTCCAAATCAAGACTCAAATAAAAAAGACCAAAGTAAATTCACTTGTTGATGTTGTGTCTCAAAATATAATTTTATTTTAAATGAATTTGTTAACAATATTGGCTAAAAAAATATGATCATATTCACCCATATTTTTTGTATTGGGTGAAAAAGGGTGTTGATTTTTATGTATCTAAAATATATAAGTTAAAATTTATGTTTAACATGCAATATTTTAATGAAAGAAAATAAAATATGATTCCCCTTGATTAATTTAATGTGGTGTTTGTAGTTAGTTACTTATATATTAGGGATGATATATTCATATAGAGTATTAATAGTTAATTTAATGTGGTGTTTGTAGTTAGTTACTTATATATTAGGGATGATATATTCATATAGAGTATTAATAGTTATTGATGGTCAATTATGTCATAAAATCACATAAAATTAATCCCAATATTTCCATGGTAAGTGGAATCTAAGATAAAAGACTCATTAAATAAAATATTCATGTTTTTTAAATTTAATTTAAAGTATAATCAAGAGGATGGGTTAAAAATATATTATATTGATAGTATTAACAAGGTATTGAATGTATTGGATGAGTTTTCTAATTGGTTTTAAAAATTATTTTACAATCCTAAAAAAATCCTCCAAAGAGAGATGTAGAACATGAGATTCAATTATTGTATAGATATTCTCTACCTAGATTGGTTTGTATAGTAAATCAATTTTGAAGATTCATTAATTTAATAAATAACTTCTAGATATGTTAGAACAAGGCATCATATTTTCAATCACTTCATCATGTGGGTCACTAGTTTTGATGGTAAGAAATTATGGTTCTTATAAGATGTGCATATATTATATATCCTTGAACATGATCACCCTAAAGAATAGATATCCAATTTCATGGATTGATTATTTACAAGAATGAGACTTGAACATGATGAACATAAAGAATGGATCTCCAATTTCATTGATTGATTATTTATAAGACTAAATTAAACATGTTATGTATTTCAAAAAATTGAATCTAAAATCATTATATCAACACTTTCATATGAATAAGGAAGATATGTGGAAGAAACCTTCAATATAAAACAAGGTTTATAAGAATTTTTTGTATTATTTATCATTTATTTAATTCACTTGATACATTCATGAGTTTAATAAATGATGTATTAAAAACTTTCATAAATACATGGAAATAACATCTAAAACATTTTAAACAAGTCTTTCAAGTGTTGAAATAAATACATCTATTGTGGAATATGAATAATTGTAACTTTTCCAAAGAACCCATCATCTACTTGGGGCATGTGCTTAGAGGAAGAGATATAGTTATGGATCCATCAAATGTCGAGACCATTTAAAATTAGACCACACCAATGCATGTCACTAATACTAGAATATTTATGGAATGAATATAATACACAAGGAATGTTTTTCTAGATTTATTTACAATAACACAATGTCTATAGTTCATGTTAGCAATGTGTAAGACCTTTCATTCAGGTATAGAATGTGCTAATTTTTTTGATTCGTTAAAATATAAAAACATTCATGCATAGATTCTTACTCTTACTAATTTTCATAATCTATTCAAATTTGAAATGAATGCATGTGAGTGTCTTATATGGAGATAAGATTATTCATAATCATTCAAAGTTATTTTATTCAATAATAAGGAAGTATCTCATTTATGATAAATAAATGTATGTAATAGTTAAATAAATAAATAAATTTAAACATTATTTTTTGGTAAATGTTGATTCCTAAAACTCTTGATCTAGGTGAACAACTTCCTATGGGAAGCTTTACAGATGTGGGGCTAAATTGTTATATGTAAAGTGACCTTTGGGATTTTAGAAGCCAGATCATCATATTAATTAGGGGTGAAAAGGGGTATGAAAGAAATGTAGATAAAACTTAAATAAAGATAACTAAGGTGATTGGCTAAAATAATTAATGTATCTATCTCTAAAATTGCATAAAATAGCTTGAAATCTCAAAACATTATAGATGATTAGAAGAGTAAATGCATGATTTAAGGCTTGAAACATAAACAAAAGCCAATACTATAAAATTAGAGAATGTAAATAATAGACAATAATATAATCCATTGAATTTAACATATAAAACCACATCCTCTTCATTATTGGGTGGAGAACAAAAGACAAAAGTCCCAAAGGCACAATATACAATATTTAATCCTTCCCACGAAGGGCACCTTATAAGGCCATGAAGTGAAAATAAACAACTACCACTATTACTATTCTTAAACTAAATTACTAAAAATGGTTTCTCTATGATAACAATAACAAAGACAAAACTATTAGTTATTACTATCGCTTTACAAAATAAAAGATCCATGAATATATAGGCATAAAGACCTCATGAGGAAATGACATTTGGAACTTAGCACTCACACTCATGATGAGGCCATTATAACTGAATGGGGGACTTGTAGATCATGAGTGTAATTGGTCTTCAAAATACTAGATATGGTATAGCTATTGATGTCTCATAATATGCACAACACTTAGAAGAAGCACAATGGTAACACATGTCTACATTCGAAACTGATTCTAGAATTCCTATTAGAGATGGGGCCCACTCCCCCTAACCAATTGTGATGCTTGAATTTATTATAGGAAAAATTTTGATCTTTGAGGAGCATTGTGATGATGCATATCTCCCTCAAAATCCTTTTATCACCTTTTAATCAATAACATGTAGAGCTACCACATGGAAAAATGGTACTACTCCTAAGGAATTAAAGAAATACTTTACAAAGAAAGAATGTGGGAATGTCATGTGGAAAGTTTGCTTTCTCATCATCGTAACTACATAGTGGGTCCTACTTATTATTCCATTAGCTAATAGAGATACTTGAATTTATGACAAAAAGAAACCTACCCTAAGATACCAGCATGATGTTATGTGTAAAGATGACACTACTTTTGGACAAGGTAGGAACTTTTTCATGAAGAACGAGCATCAAGATACCACATGACATCACCAAAACGAGATGAGACTTAGTCCAAAATAAACAAGTGGAACTCAAGAAAGAGTAAGTTGATGCATAAACTTCTAAACTCACCAAGCATATCCATGTCAAAGGTTAACTACCCAAAAATACTACAAAACATGGATTATGGTCTATAGTTCCTAGTGACTTGTAATGGAATCTACTTGAGAATGGAAGAACCCAAAAATTTGGGTGTCTTAGACTAGTCAAAGTAAAAATTTAAAAAGGGAAGGCTCCTAAAACTCACTATTTTTGAAGAGCTACCTTTAAAGGCATCCAATCTTCCACCTTCGACTGAGTCTTCCTATTTAGATCCTCTAAGGCTCTATCTAGATATATGATCTCCTTAAATAAGATGCTTCTCAAACCTTCTACCATTTCCAACATTTAAAAATGTTTTTTGGTAAGAGGCTATAAAATGGTCTCGACCTCTGAGACATTTGGCACTTGATTGAGAGTTATACATATGGTCTAGTCATTCTGATTCTTGATCAATATCTCTTTTATTTTATCCTCCAATAGGAACATGTTGTTTTGAAGGAATATGGAATGGTGTCCTTACTAGACCATTTTCTCAATATTTCCCTTCATATCCTAAAACACTTTTTCTATGGTATCTAAAAATTCCTTGCATTTTAATATTGCCTTATTATATCTTAGAAACTCATTTGCATTCACCATTTCCTACCTTTAGTTAGTAACCCTTGATTTTTGGAGTGTTCCATCCATACTAATATATAACTTTTAAATGAAGAGTTATAAATTTTAAAGCTTAGGGGACACAAAGGTGAGGACCTAGTCCATATATGTGCTCACCTGTGTACTCAGTCTTTATGAGTCTAAGTTAAACCCAAGTGCTAGTTTAAAGTTTGTATCCATGTTATTTATTCTTTCCTAGTAGGATACATACAATTATTGGACTATAAGGAGGATACCTATGGTCTAGGAGTATGTGGTGAGGTCATTCTTCAATTGTTAGATTTCTTGGCCCTTAGACAATGACTCTTGTTGCATCTACTACTATAATTATTGTTGCATGCTTGTATAATCCAATAGATTCTTATAGGTCTATGCAAGATCTATTTACTTCTTGTGCAACTAATTTTATATAGCCTACTTTTGCTTCTTCAGACCATCTATTTTGGTCTCAAGTTTTCCCACTTGAATTCATAGTTGGGCCCTTTGGCTAGCTTTTAGTTATAATCTCTCAATGGTGACATGGCTCTATATGTCAAACATTATCTTAGTGAGATCCACATATTTGGCATTGGCCTTTGTGTTCAAGCAGTCAATAGTAGTTTTTAGTCTCATGAGTTCTTGCTCTTTTTCCAATTAGTAGCCTACCTTGAAATAGTTCATGGTGATGGACTTCTAGGTTTATTTAATCAACTTGACCTTATCAGTTAGTCTAGACTAGTTGAGGTTGAGGTCAGTAGCATATATCAAGTAATCCCCTAGTTGAATATATTCTTGTGTATTGATTTCTTACAACATCATATGTGCAATCATTAGATATTTTTGCAAAGGGTCAAATAATGATCACATGTGGGGTGTCATTGGGGCCTTGGCCATTTTTCCTCTTTTCTTCTCTACCTATGACTCTTGATGCTTTATTGTAGTCTCCAACTACTATTATAACTAATCTTGAGATTAAATTAATTCCCCTACATAGGGGGGTCCTTCTGGCAAGCCAAAAGGAATGGTCACTTGTTACTCTAAAGTAGTGAACATTGTTCCCCTAGGGACAAGAAAGTGAAGGGTTAGGGTGGAAGCGAATAAAGGTATGAGTCTATAGAGAGGGTTGACAATAAATTTTTATATTATAGATGTTAATGTGGTGGATGAGGGTATAGGGGAGAAAATCAATGTAAGCTAGGTGATTGGCTGGTGGAGGAGAATGGTACAAGCATGGTAGACTCCTTAGAAGTCAAAAAGGAAGTGAATAATGAAATAGAAGTGGATAAGATAGGTTAGGTGAAACATACCTTATTTTTTTGGGCTTAAAGGAAGGCAAGGATATTTGTGACTTGGCTCCTAGCTAAGTTGACCCCACCTTAAGCTGCCCTAAAGTAACCTATTATTTATGTTGAGGAGTTGGATATAGAGGAGGTGGCCAAGAAAGAGGCCCTTAAATCATTAAAACTTCCTCCTCTTTTTTAGAGGGAGTATCCTCTTCTTCTTCTTCTTCAACTAAAACCTCTTCCTCTACTTGAGCCTCTTCTTCATGGTGCTTATCCTAGAGATTCTTGATTTTCTCATCGAAGTCCAAGTCTTCAAAATTGAGCTCCCTTTTCCCAATTTATTGGCTACATTTCTAATTGGGTTCTATATTCCCTTGGCTCCAACCACTCTACATGATATATTATTTCAATCCCTTTGTCATTTTATTTATGGGATCAAAATCTTAAATTGGCTTATAAAAAAATGACCATCTCTTGTAGTTATCTAAAGGGATATTGGATAGAACCACATAATGCTTGATATCATATTCCATTGGTGACCTTTTCTCCTCAAATTATATTCAGGGCTTGTGGATGAATAGGTTAGAGGTCTTAAGGTTGGTTATATGGTTGATCACTTCATAGTTATATTGATCATTGATTTGGTTAAGGCCAAGCTTCACCATTTCGAGTGCAAGCAAGTAATCCTATGACCTTTTCATTAATATAATGCCCCCTCTTAAGAAGTGGATGTCATATATTGCCTTCTTCTTGTATCTTGCTCCATAAAATGATTTCACCACATTATTTTGGTAGGCCAACTCTAGATCTAAGGTTTTATTTATGAGTAGGCGTAGGAGATGGAATGGCTCCTTGAACCTGTGGACCCTGATGAAAGTGAAATGGGATCCAAAGAACCAATCAACTATAATATTTATATTACTAATCCATGATATCTAATGATCCATCATACCAAAAGTGATGGGCTCCTGATTGAAGTCAATTAGGACAAAAGATAAGAAGCATTCTAAAAACTCATAATAATCCTATGTGGCTAATAGGATGTGTGTCCATGTAGAGATGGGGATCACTATGTGAGGATAGGTGCCTATTTTAGTGGAATTTATAGTGAATAAACATTAAAATAACTATTATATATGATATAATATGAGGTGAAGGAAGAAGGAGGAATACCTAAAGCTATTTTAGACCAAAAATTAGATAGTTGATTATGGATGGTGTCAGCAATGGCGTCTATGAAGTCCATCTTATAAGATTTTTCCCTGCTTAATATATTTAAAAGGAAGACTGCATTTAATTGGAAATCATGGATTTTGGAGTGTAAGTCCATCCTAAAGATTAATTCCAACATAGAAAGGGTGTCTTTCATATCTTGTGTCATAAAGCTTGAAAGACTGATGGGTAGAGGAGGCACCTCCATGAAATTATGTGGAGAGATGTGTTGATGAACTTCTACTTTAGGACACAAGTGTCCCATAAATTTTATAATATCTCCATACTATATATGTCTATGATAGGCCACTTGGTAGTTAGAACATCTCCCTCACAACATCGGCATTAATGTCTACTTTCTGGTGGTTGATGCCTATAATAATGCTAGTATTAACATCATATCTTTCTATAAATAGGGTAATAATCTCTAGGCATGGGTGCATGAGAGGTATCATTTATTGAGCCAGTGTGTAGATCTATAACCTATAGTTGAATGACTCAAATGTGTTGTTTCAAACCTTTATGATCATCCAAGCATGAGTGTTCTCTCATAGGTTCTCAGTGTTCTTGGTCAATTTGGGATCAAATATACCATATACATAGTCTAAGACTTATGTGGGGTCCCTATAATTCCCTTTGATGGTGATATTGACATTTTTCACTTTGAGATTTAGTTGTGCAAAGGTGGACACATATGATTTACTCCCCATATATTATAGTGAAAGGTCCCATTGACCACCTGCTCCATGTATTTTATGTTTCCTAAGATGTCTACTATTTGATGAGGATGTACAAGTTTCCATCTTATATATCTTTTTAAATAATCTTCTCTCTATTCTAAAGAAAACACTAGATATCAACTCCTACTCTCAATTACACACATAATTCTTCACTAAAGGATTTTTTTTAACTTATTCCTCCCAGAACTCTCAAGGCATTTAAATTTTTAGCTCAATTAGGATGTGGGTATTTATAAGCCAGCCCTTTTAGCATGATCATCTTGAAATTTATGAATTTGGGTGCCCCATAAATGATAAGGTGGCACATGTGCTTGAGAAGTATCTCATAAGATATTTGTGATGATCCTTATGGGAGATTATGTAATATGGAGTGCTTAGACATTAATTATAGGGAGAGTGGGGTAAATAACCACCTATCAATAGAAGACTCAAAAATTAGAGGATCCAAGGCACGAAAACTTGGAAATAGGATGAACAACTTGTGCTAATAATGCTTATTTCAAAAGGAAATAACAATGAAAAAGGAAACTACCAAATAAAAGGTAAACTAACTATATAAAAGGTACAAGTCAGTTGAAGTGCTTTAAGTGGATTCCATTAATTATAATTTTTAAGGGACTTCCTTCTTTGTCCTCCAACTAAAATGTGTTACCATGCCTATTGTTGATGATGTGAAAAGGTCCCCTCTATAAAGAATCAATTTTTTCATGCTAACCCATTTTCATGACCCTTTTATCATAACTTATAACCAAATATCCTATATTGATGCATGGGTTAGACACCTTGTCAAACCATCTCTTGAATACTTGGTGTTAGGTGACCTTAGTGTCATTATCTTATTTTGTTTCTTCTTATAGGTTGAGCAATTCAATGAACCTGACTTCCATCACTCCATTCTCTACTCTTTTGATAGCTTTTATCATCTATAAAGTGGGAATCTCTATTAAAATAGGCATGACCACTTCTTTCTCATATACTATTTCATATGGAGATGCTTTTAAAATATCCTTGGGGGTAATTTTATTATCCCATAGAGTTGTCTTCACATGATGATGCCACTCTCTTTGTCACTAAGTGCCTATCCTCTTGATTAACCTTATGAGGTTATTATTTGTTAATTTCACCAATCCATTTCCATATAGATAGTAGTTGGATGAAGTCTTAAGGAAAATACCATTTTGAAACAAAATTTTTGAAATATTTAAATTGAGGAAGGCCTTTGAATTGTCAAATATAATCATTTTGGGAGGGATGAACCTTACCACTAGTTCCTCTAGGAAATTTAGGATCACATTTATAATTGCCTCCTTTAATGGGGCTACTTTGATCCATATTGTGAAGTAATCTATTACCATAAGTATCCACTTACAGCCTATGATAGATACATGATTTATCATCCCAATGAAATGTAAGCCCCACTTCATGAAAGGTTTTTTGGTTACAATTTGATTCAACAACATGGCTGAATTCTTTTGCTTGCCTAAAAAAACTAACATTGATGTCATTTTTTACCACTTGATGACAATCTAAAAATATGATCAGATTATAGTATCTTGCATGCATGACTTTGGTTGTGTTCATATTTATTGATGAATGTCTACCTAGAGGGGTAAAATGCATATTTTATAAGATCTTCTTAGCTTGGTGGTTATCAATGCATCAAAGTAATTCCCCATCGAAGTTCTTTTTGAAAAGGACTCCCTTTACTAACATATAACTAGATCCTTGAAATTGATAAAATCTTATTTTATATGTGGGGAGATGATATAAATATTGGCTAGTTTACATGAATCAAGTGTTATCATCAAAATAAGACCTATTATTTTCATACTAACTCACTAGAACCATCTTCGATGCATCTTGTTCTTCTATCAGGGCATCTGTGTAATGGGTCAGATACTCACTAATCCCTTTTACTTGGATCACCTTGGTTGGTCTGACCTCAACATCATATTATAGGATCTTGGTGACCTAATTGGCTCTTTATTTTGTGATGTTTCCCTCCATTATGTTTCTTGAATGCTGGGATGTGCCACATATACCATTATATTCCTTCCCACCACTAGGTGCTTGAGCTTTTTGAGGCCTTTCAAAATGGATAAAGCCTACTTCTCAATGAAATTGTAGTTATTCTCATACCCATATAGGGTCCTTGAGTAAAAATCAATAGTATGTTCACCCTTCCCTTCATCTTCTTTCTAAGTTAACACAACTTCTAAGTTATGTTCACTACCATAAACATACATAATACAATATTTGGAGAAGTTGGGATTAAATAGCATGGGGGAAGTGGATAATGCTTCTTTGATATTTTTAAATGTTTTCCTCCCTTAAGTGGTATATTTGAAAGCCTTGTCTTTATTTAACATCACTGTGATTAATCTCACCAACCCTGCAAAGTCAGATATGAATCTACTAATGAAATTAATCTTCCCTAGGAAAGATTGGACTCCTTTCTTATTAATTTGAAAGGTTAGGTCCCTAATGGCCTTCACTTTATCCATGAAAATAGATATGTATTATTTGGATACCACGTATCCTAGTATCTTGCCTTGTGGGATGCTAAATATGTTTTTTTTGGGGTTAAGGGATACCCCATATTTTTTACACTTTTGAAAAACCTTCTCCAAGTGATCAAAGTGATCTTCCCTTTTCTTGGAGAATACCATTAGATCATCCATATATATAAGGATGATTTTATTAATTATGTCTTTTAAGGTTATTTCCATGGCTCACATAAAGGTGTCTCCTACATTAGAAAGGCTTAAAAGCATATTCACATACATGAAGGTTACACACTTTGTAGTAAAATTGGTCTTGTGTTGATCCTCTTCATTAACCCATACTTCGTTGTATCCTAAGAACCCAACAACTAGGGAGAATATTTATATGATCAATATAATTTATAGGATATATTCCATGGAAGTAAGGGGTAATGATATTTTAGGGATTCTTTATTTAAGTCCCTAAATTTGATTCATATCTTGATTTCTCCATTCTTTGTCCTCCCTAAAACTAAGTTTGATACCCAAGTCAAATGGTTGATTAGGTATACGATCCTTGAGCCAATAAATTTTATTAGCTCTTAAGCTATGAGAGACTCAATTTTTGGGTTTAATAACCTTTGATTTTATCAGATAGGATTGGAGCCTTAAATTAGGCCCATGGTGTATTAGATGACCTTGTGGTCATACCATTTCAAATCACCGTAAGTCCAACTCATAACCCTTTCATATTTTTTGTATAAGGAATTAAATCACCCCTTATCCTTTTGGGAAACTTATTTTCCCACTTTCAATTTTATTCCACCTCCAACATCAATCTTGGAGTAATAACCTTTGTCTATGATAAATTTCCTGTTGTCATTCTAGGAATCATCATAATCAAATAGATTATCTAGTGTGATCATCCCCTTTGTAAGTTTATTGGACCCCTATTGCATGATCTAATCTCCATAAGATTATTTAATATTTGGTTGTAACTACTTCATAAATTCACATGATTATTGAAAAAACATGACAATTTAGGTGTCTCTCTCAAATACCTACTAATTTTGTTCATTGTCTAGGATGGTGAGTCTAATAATTACCTACACCATTTACTTATTAGTTAGTAAATTAGTTATAAGATCAAATTGGGATCTGATTATTGCCATCCTATCCATCTAGGCATTCATGGTCCTAAGTATGATTCTAATATTAAATACTTCAAATGCTTTAATCAAGTCTCATACTCAATGGTCGTAAGATCTCATACATACATACTTTGTAGCCACAACCTTTCTTACTTGTTTTACAACTAGTTCAAAATCTTTTAAGACTTTTAACCACTTCATGCCCATACACTTGGTAAGGTTGAGGCTATATACCAAGGATTCATATTTGACTTCATTTTTTGTGTAGGTAATTGGAAGAAGAAGGCCTGAAGGGTCTCTTTTCCAAATAGAGACATCAATCGATTACCAACTTCTAAACTGGTCCTACATTTTTCACCATCAAAGTGAAAAGTCCAAAAATTGGACTCATTTTTATGTTCCTTGCTTTGATCCTCCCTCTACTTCATGACCTCAAGGATGGTCTGATCTTTTCCATGGATTACATAAGTTCTGAAGTTAGTGGCATCAGAGTTTGTGAATGGATAACTATTGATGAATTCATTTATGAGGACTCCTCCTCTAGGTTCATGTTGTCTATCACTCTTTCTTCCTTGAGAATTTATATGAAATAAATATTTTTTTTAGAGAAATAAGTATGCATCACTTCAAATTTCACCATATCATCATCAATTATGTGCCCTAGATATAGTGGCTCAGATAAAATTTTAAGTTTTGAACTATATTTGGTCCTTAGGATCAAGTGAGACCAATCCAAAGATAAGTATATTCCTATATTGGTGGTGAAATATCTTGATAGACATAACCTAAAGACTATCAGGATGCCTATTAATACAAATTTTTAGGGGACTATGATGCTATGATAAGAGTACACAATTAGGGGAGGAGTATTGACAATACCAATGGTCTAAAAAAGATTCCCATCTAACTACATTACCCCTTTATTCAAGGGCTCATATTAGAGTTGAAGTGTGTTCATAATCTTAATGGGCATCTCAAAGGATAGATAGGACATCTCAAAGAGAAATGTTGATAAGAGCCTTCTTAAGTTGCTTTACCATATTAAATGACCATTAAGGCCAAACTTTGAGGTCCTTTATCTTTTTTTACATTATTTCACTCCATTTTTGATATGTCAATGGTAATAGTTAGGGTCCCAAACTTTTATCAAAAGTTTATTTAGGCCTCATGAAGGTTTATTGAGTCTCATCTACTCTCTTCTTGGATCGGGTGTAGTAGTCCACTTAGACTCATGGAACTCTTAGTGAGGGGATATTACTCACATAGACTGCATCTTCTCCCTCTACACAAGAGAAAAGTGCATGGTTTTAGTTTATCTCTTCTGATTATTCTAAAGACATCCCTTAAATTTGGTACATCAAAATAGCATTTTCAATGCTTGGGGATTGATATTCATAGGAAGCTAAATTAGGTGCATTCCCTTGTCTTCATTATTTCGTAACCTTTTATTATAGATTTCCTCTTAGGTAGTTCTAGGTGTATGTGCATAATTACATGGAAAGCACCATAAATTGGAATCAACTACCAAGTTATTTTTATAGGTGATAAATTTTCTATTTGAACTCGATGGGACCATTTACAAAGGATTAGGAATCAAGAGGATTTGATTTACTGGTCACACCTGGTGATTTGGCACCTAATGATTCAACCTTTACCTTTCCTAGTAATGGTTATGTTGGTATGGCACTATTCCATTCTGGTAATTTTGGTAAGGGGGCTTCATCAACATAACCTACTACCTTTTAAGATTTATGATCTCACTTGAGAATTTCTTTAGGATGATCTTTATGTCATTCATCTCTACAGTTAGTAAGGATGAAGATGATGCATTCATCTTAGTAAGCATATATACATTAATTGAAGGAGATTATTGTGAGGTGCTTAGGATTTCCTCTTATAACAACATGTATATTAATAGGAACATGGGCCTTAGAGGTCATGGGGGAATTTTCTTGGCATCGATCAAATTATTCTCTACTCTTATTGTTATTTCATATGCATCTGATAGCATCTAGCCTTTAATAGATAAAATCATAACTGCTATGTTAGATTTTAAACCTTTAAGGTAAAATATGATAGCCATACCCATGGGTGATCAATTTATTATCAGGATTATTTACCAAGTATTATCAAACCTAGTATTAAAATCAATGATAGCCTCTTGTGGATCTCTATTAATAATGATTATTTATTATAAGAGAGATAATCAGTCTACTTTCTTATAGAATCAATTTCCCAAGTCATCCTAGGTGGTGATGGAGTTGGAAGGTAATGATAAATACTAGTGAAGAGCTCATCCTTTGAAATAGGTGACTATAGACTTAAGTCCACATTCTATTTTGTGATATAATGCATAGTGTAAACATTAACAATATCCTAAAGATATTCCACTACACTTTTAAAATCCTACCCTAAAAATTTAGGTAGTGCCTTTAAGGCACTAGTAGGAATAGGATCTCATGTAGTTGAGGCTACTAGAGGGATGAGTGGGATACCAATGTTCCATGATACAAAGTTTCTTGGTGGTCTTGGGATCATCATTTACTATGGTTGTTATGTTGTGCTAGACCATATGAATTTTTAGTGAGTTGCAGCTACTAGAGTTGGTAGTAACAAGATTGGATTCTTGGCTAGTTTTAACCTTGTGATGGGCTTATGGATCATAAAATTTGTCTTCTAATCAGGATATTATGGGTTTGATTCTCATTAAGCCTACTAGGAAATTAAAACTATCGATGCCTAAAAATCTCACTCTAGGTAATCAATTTCCTATGGGAAGCTTTTCAGATGTGGTACTAAATTGAGATCTATAAAGTGACCTCTAAGATTTTAGAAACTACCTCATCATATTAATTAGGGGTGAAAATGGGTAAGAAATAAATGTAGATAAAATTGAAGTAAAGTTAACTAAGCCAATGTACTAATATAATTAATGTATCTATATCTAAAATGACATAAAATACATTGAACTCTCAAAACATTATTGATAATTGAAAGATCATATGCATGATTTAAGGCCTACAAATTAAACAAAATACAATACTATATAAGCAAAGAATGGATATAATAGACATAAATAGATTCCATTTTATTTGGCATAGAATAACACATCCTCTTTATTTTTTAGTGGAGAATAAAATACAAAAGGCTCAAAAGCACAATATACAATATTCAATCCTTCCTACAAGGGGTACTTGATAAGGTCATGAAGTGAAAATAAACAACTACTATTCCTATTATTAAACTAAACTATTACAAATGGATATTCTCTGATAATAGTTAGAAAGACAAAACTATTCAAGTTTACCATCACTTTAAAAAATTAAAGAGCTTTGAATATATAGGCATAGAGGCCTCATGAGGAAATAACACCTAAAACTTAGAACTTGCACTCAGGATGAGGTGAATGCAACCAATTGGGGAGATTTTAGATCATGAGTATAATTGGTCTTTAAAATCTTGGATATGGCAAAAATTTTGATGTGTCATGATCCCCATGATACTTAGAATAAGCATCATGGTGAATGTGTCACCTCTAAAATTGCCTCTAAAATTCCTATTATAGATGGGGCCCACTCCCCCTAATCAATGTCACTAATTAAAGCTTTGATAAGAAAAAAAATCTCTTTAAGGAGCATCATGATGATGCATGTATCCCTTAGAATCCTTTTATCGCATTTTAATTGACATCACATTGAGCCACCATGTGGTAAGTTGGCACTAATCCTAAGGAAGTCAATAAATCCTTTGTAAAGGATGAGCATGAGAGAACCACATGGAAAGTTCACTTCTTCATCATCATAACTACATAGTGGTCTTGTATCTTATTCCATCAACAAATGGTGTTGCTTGAAGTTATGACAAAAATAAACCTACCTTGGGATAGCATCATGACACCATGTGTCAAGCTAGTGCTACTTCTGGGCAAGACATGAACCTTTTCATGAAGAATGAGCATCAATATTCCATGTGGCATCACAAAAAAGAGCCAAAAATTAGCTCAAAATAAACAAGGGGAACCTAATAAAGAGGAGGTCTATGTATAAACCACTAAAGTCACCAAGCATGTCCACAACAAATAATAACTACCAAAAAATACTACAAAATGTGGATTACGATCCATAGTTAATAAATTATTGTACATATTAAGAACTAATATATTAAATATTTTTAAGAACAAATTAGATTTCAAAAAGTAATAATTTCAAAATGGATGGGATTTGTTCAATAATTCGGTTTGGTGATCAAGTAAAAGAAGATAAATATAAATGTATTGACATATATGTTATTTATGCTACCAATAAATAAATTTTCATATTTTTCAACAATATCACAAATTTATATTTTCTCAAAATAGTCATATGAGGAAGCATATCCACATGATGTAATATTTCAAAATACATTCAATCTTTTTCAAATAAACAAGGTTCAAAATGAGGGAAAAAATGAATGATATTTGAAGGATGGGTTACTCTATAAGTGAGAAATGTTTTTTGTTCTAAATGGAGAAATAATTATATTGATGAGGGAATATATAATTCAAATGTATCATGTCACTATGGTGTTGGAAAGACTATGGTTCACTTTTAAATGTATGTGTATTGGCCCAATATGCAAGAACAAGCTTTAAATTTCATTATAGGATGTAAAATATGTTGTAAAAGTAAGCCTAAAGGAAATAAGGATTTTGCATGCCATTACATGTACTTACTAGGCCAAGGGAAATAGTTTTTAAGTATTTTTTTGGAAAACCACCTATGTCTATGCATGTCCATGTCTATCTATATGTTTGTATAGATAGGTTTATAAAAAAGATATTATTGATCACATGAAAGTAAATAGTGAAAGGACATGAAGTAGATAAAAAAAAAATTCTAATGTCTGGGTGAATTTTGTATTATGTAAGTCCATTATTTTTGTATAGTATCAACATTATTTAGTAATTTATAATTATTTTATGGTGTGAAATGGATATTAAGCTTCAGTTAATTACCTCTTTCCATCCACAAACTAATGGAAAAATGGATGTTTTTAATAGGACTCTGGTATAGATTGTATAAAACTAAGTATCTAAGGATGCATAGTGATTATTTTTCATATAATCATAACTAATACAATAAGGTAGAACACACATCCACTAACTTATAATTATTTGAATTATTTTTGGTTTATTGTCTAACTAATACAATTAGTGTTTCATTATAACAACAAAGATGGATATACAAATGATTTAGAGGTGATTAGAGATGAAATAATCATTAAGAGATTTAAAAAAATACATCTCAAGGTGAAAAATCAACTATAGAATTCTCAAGATAAAAAAAGTTTAGATATAACCAACATCATAAAGAGAACACATTTGAATTAGGTGATAATGTATGGATGTAATTGAGGAAGTCTTCAAGGGAGATCTAGGAAGCTCAAGCCACTATTGAATGGCATGTTTTAAATCTTGAATCATATTTATTAGAATGATTTAAATATTGATATACCCTTGTTCATTAGACTATAGTTAGTTTTTAGTTATGAGAATGAACCATCCATGCTAGATGGGGAATAAAAGGAAAAATTACTTCCTTACATAGAATACATGGTTGTGGACACACAAGGGTAGTTATAAAATAATGTAATGGTGTATAAAAAAATTAGAGAGACTTGTATGGGATGATATTAATATTAGAAATTTACTCTCAAAAGAAAGACACCAAGGTAAGTATCATGGTATTAAAATGATAATGTGAAAGAGTTCTTTCCACATCTCTTTCTCTACTAAAATATTTTTTGGGACCACAAGCCTCCAAGCAAGGGAGGAATGATACATCTAGACCAAATAATTTCCATTCATCAAACAAAAATATCAAAAACCATATTAAATCACAAACAAATCTTCATAAATATAGTTAAAAACATTGTGATTAAACCACTACTTCATATATGAAAATGTTATGTAATCATCAGTTCTTACAAGGTGGTAGTTATGAAACCATTGTGATAGTTTTAATACTTGTGGATTTTTAAATGATTACCACATGTGTACACTAAAAACATATCAATTTATTATTCATAGTATATGTGCCTAAATCTTCTCACCCTAATAATCTTATTAATCCCACTAATTTAACCAATAACCATAGCCCTAGCTAGTTAAATAATATCCTAATTCTTACACAAACTTTCTTACATCCCATGAACCTTTTCATACAATTATAACTAATTAATTACCCCATTAACCCTATAAATAGCCTACTTAGCTACTAATCTACCCACTATCCCACTTGATAATTTAAAATTCCTTTTTATTCACTTACCACCTAACTACCCTACCACCCTAGCCTTTCCCACACTGATATGAATCCTAAACCTAATTAACTCCTATATAATCCCCTATTATCCCTAAACTAATCAAGAAACCTCTATAACTAGGGAAGTTCCTCCAAAGTTCTAGAAGTCTCTAAGCTAAAGGCTTCTAAAATAATTTAAAATTCTCTAAATTATCCTCTACTTTATTATATAAGCCATGCATGGGATATGGCCAAAACTAAATTGGAAAACTTAGAAATCAATAAAAATCCATTATACTTTCATAAATAGCCATCATTAAGCATCCTCAGACTCTTTTGAAGCTATTCAAAAATCCAAAGAAGTCATTGGAGACACTCGGATTCTCAAGTCAAAAAATCCACATTCATCCATTTTCACATTCAAATTAGCTTGAATATCTTTAATGGGATTTATATGGGACAAAACAATGGTAAGAATTCCATTTTAATTTTTTTATTGTTCCTTTATCCTCTTCTTTGATGTTATTTGTGTTATTGGGTTTTTATTATTAAATATAGTAGTTTTTTAAATAACTCAAAATACAATTACACATTGGTGACCACAGTGTGAGATCCCCCTTTAATATAACCCCTTTTTCTTCTTATAAGTGATTTGGTGACTTTCGTGCTTGACTATATGAATAACAAGCTTTGAAATTTCTCAAAACTTCATGTACAAGCAATCAATGATATTGACATGCAAGTAATAATATTAAAGTTGTGATTTTGTCTATAATTAAGAGATATTGACTTAACCATCACCTTAACCATTAAAATTTTATATTTTTGTAGGATTTTTGTTTTTTTATAATACTACTAATTTATAAATCATAATTTTATGCTAAAATTAGTAGTTTTGTCTTTTTAGTTACAACATCATAAGATTTTATTTTAAAATAAACATAAGTAGTTTTTGGATCAATTCTTTGATTTTGTATGTATTTTCTAAAAAAGTTATCTAAAAAGAGTGGGATTTTTTCCTTATGTGTAATAAATTAGGATTGGTTAGCCCTAAATTGCATGGGTATCAAGATTCAAAACTGCAACTTTGAAAGTCATAATTTTGCTAAAAAAATAATGATTTTGTCCTTGAGAATCATTATTTTGTGTTTTATTTAAAACTATTAAAGTAACCTACTAATTCCATGACTACTTGGTTGTTGGCTTTCTACTTATCCTCTATTTTGTAGAAAAAAGGGAGGCAGTAGTCTTACAAATTATTTTCACACAAAATTACAATTTTATCCAATTAATATAGATTTAAGGAATTAGAGTGTTTGTTGCTAATAGGCTCTACTCTATGTTGTCTATTAATAGGGAAAATACATAAGCTATATAAATAAGAATACAACTTCCATCCTCCCCTATTTAATCATTTTTTGCAATATCTCTATTTTCAAATTGGTGGATTTGTAATAAAGTTTGTGGTATTGTCTTTTAATTAATGATTTTGATTGAAACTATTAAAAACTATATTGCTAGGGTTTTTTTTTATGTCTATTATCAAAATTTTAAATAAAATTCCTATCATAATTGATATCCATATGATCCTACATTTTGAGGTTTTATCTTAAAATCTTGCAGTTTCACAAAAGGTTTACAAATATTCTATATTTCTATAAAATTTCACGTTCTACAATAGTAATATGTAACCATCATCTTGTAGATGCCAGAATTTATCACCCTTTTCCTATTCTACCATCTTTTAAGTTATTGCTTTAATAATTAAATATAGACATTATAAATTTTCACCATAGCCTGAAATCCTAAAATAAGCTAAGTCTAAAATGTGGTAGAAACCTTCAAAAATCTATATTTTGCATCTTAACTCTTAGAGGTCCCAAACCACTCTCAAACATCCTAAAAGTATAGAAATAAAATATAACTTAAAGTATAAGAAACTAAGTATTTATTTCATGTATATACCCCCTTTTACCCATAGTAATTAACCTTATTAATTACTAATTACCATCCCTAACCACCCAAAATCTTTTAAATAATCAAAATCCTAAACATCAAATAAAACCAAAACATAATAAACCTCTTAACAAACTTATCACATGGTTAAAACAACCCAAACAACATCATAAGTCATTTTAACCCTCTTTTACCCCATGCCAACTTGTTGGAATAGCTTTTCATTTAGATTCACCCATTTTTGATAAATTGATGTCGATCCTCCACAATTGACACCGATCGATTAGGATCAACGTCGATCCATTTATATATAGAAGACCTCCATGGCTCGGGAGGGAATGTGACTACGATTTTGGAACTTAAAATGTTGTTAGAATCTCATTGTAGCTTGCATATGGACTTTATCAAGAACTTTCTATCTTATGGAACTTTTGTTAGAGATCTTATCAAAGGTTTTTGAAGGCTTTTCTCTTTCATCTTATCCAAGTTCATTTTCAAGCATTAAAGGTTAGTATTTCACTTTAAATTTATTTATATTTTAAATATGATGTCTTATATGATTGTTTGTGTCTATGTTACATTTAGTTTTTATCATTTTATCAATAATATGGGACATCATTATAGTCTATTTATAGTTCAACACTTTTCCACAAAATTGACATCAATCTTATAGATTCGATGTCGATCCTTTAGGATCATTATCAATCTCTGTCAAATTATAAAACCTACCCTTTAAATAGTCTATTTTAGCATCTATTAAAGTTATATGCTATTTTATAAATATCTCTCTTAATATATTGATATCCATTAGTAAAACATAGCAAAGAATTTATACATCTTATCCTTGAATAATCCATTCATCTCATCTCTTAATCATAGATAGTTTTCATTTATCTAATCTTTATTAAATTATATGTTGGTGTTGTTTATACCTACATCTATTGTTTTGTATATTTTATCTGATATCTTGAATAATCCATAGTCATTTATCTTTATCAAATTATATTTTACATTATTTATATCTTGTAATCTATATCTTTGTAATTTCATGTTTATTTATAAACTTGAATGTTAAATAATAGGCTAACATCCATCTAAGAAAGCGTGCCACTTCTTAGGACTAGTTTGTAACTAGGAAACCCACTCATTTATCTATTAATCTTTTTTTTGTTTAAGTGTGGTGAATTGTATGTGATTCCTCCCCATCTAAAGAGGAGTTCTCACAATCAAGCTTGATCAATGGTGCACAACCAACCATCCATATCTCTAGGTAATCTTAAAACCTTGCTTATACTATATTTTTAGTAGTTAATTAGATCACATTAAAAAAGCATAAAAATACTAAAACATTCTCAAAAATATTCTCATATCAAATTAGGGCATGTTGGGAGCATTTATTCAAGTTATAATTCTATATTTTTGTCTCATGGCTCGATTCTCTCGACTATTCCACAAAAGGGGCAGAAGTAGATGCTAGAATTTAGCACCCTTTCCCTATTATACCTTCTTTTAGGCTATCTATTTAATAATTAAATGTAGATGATATAAATCCACACCATAGCCTAAAATCTTGAAATAAGCTATGTCTGAAATGTGGTAAAAACCTCCAAAAAACTATATTTTGTATCTTAACTCTTAGATGTCCCAAACCACTCTCAAACATCTTGAAAGTATATATATTTAATATACATGTAATAAATATTTAAGTATAATTTGATATAATTAAATGTCAACTTATACTTTAAGTTTTATATATATATATATATATATATATATATATATATAACTTAAAGTATAAGTTGACATTTAATTATATCAAATTATGCTTAAATATTTATTACATGTATATACCCCTTTTTACCCATGGTAATTAACCATATTAATTACTATTTACCATCCCTAAGCACCCAATTTTTTTTAAATAATCAAAATCCTAAACATCAAATAAAACCAAAACATAATAAACCTCTTAACAAACTTATCCCATGGTTAAAATAACCAAAACAACCTCAAAAGTCCTTTTAACCCTCTTTTACCCTATGCCAACCTATTGGAATGGATTTTTGTTCAAATTCACCAATTTTTTGGTAAATCAACATCAATCCTCTATGATCGACACAGATTGGTTAGGATCGACATTGATCTATTTGTATACAATAGACCTCCATGGCTCAAGAAGGAACATGACTACAATTTTGGAACCTAAAATGCTTTTGTAATCTCATTCCAATTAGATATGGACTTTATCAATAATTTTCTATCTTGTGGAACTTTTATTGGAGAGCTTATCAAAGGTTTTTGAAGGCTTTTCTCTCTCATCTTATCCAAGTTCATTTTTAGGCATTAAAGGTTAGTATTGCACTTTAAATTTATTTATATTTTAAATCTATTGTCTTTTATGTCTATATGTATATGGTTTAAATTAATTTTTTATTTTTTTATCAATAATATAGGGCATCATCATAGCCTATTTATATTTCAACACTTTTCCATAGAATCGACATTGATTCATTTAAACTGACATCGATCTTGTAGAATTAATGTCAATCCTCTAGGATCAACGTTGATCCCTATCAGACTATAAAACTACCTTTTAAATAGTCTCTTTTAGTATCTATTAAAATTATATGCTATTTTCTAAATATATTTCTTAATTTGTTGATATCCATTACTAAAACATAGCAAAGCATTTTTACATTTTGTCCTTGAATAATCCAATTATCTTATCTCTTAATCATATATAGTCTAGATTTATCTAATCTTTATTAAGTTATATGTTGATGTTGTTTATACTTTCATCTATTATCTTGTATATTTTATATGTTATCTTGAATAATCCATAATCATTTATCTTTATCAAATTATCCTTTACATTATTTATATCTTGTAATATATATCTTTGTAATTTCATGTTTATTTACAAACTTGAATGTTAAACAGTGGGCCAACATCCATCTTAAAAATCATGCCACTTTTTGGGATTAATTTATAACTAGGCAACCCACTCATTTATCTATTAACATTTTTTTTTTTAAGTGTCTCAAATTGTAGGTCATTCCTCCCTAGCCAAAGAGGAGTTCTCACAATTAAGCTTGAACAACGGTGCACAACCAACCATCCATATCTCTAAGTAATCTTAAAACCCTACTTATACTTCATTTTTAGTAGTTAACTAGATCACACTGTAAAAGCATAAAAATAATAAAACACATATAAATAACACCTCATATCTTGAATTATACTCTAAAAATCCAAAAGTGTTGAGTTTTATACTTTTCTACAATACCACTACTTGTGAATTTGTATTTTTATAATAACATTTATGATATTGTCTAACCATATATGGTTTTATAAGTTCCATATGGTTAAATACCAAAATTAGATATTAATCCACAATATCATGACTTGAGAGTAGTGATTTTGCATAAAATTTGTGATATTGTAGTCTCTAGAAATGATATTACCTTACATTGACTATGTTTTTGGGGTTTTAAAGTAAATTGGTGGTTTTTCTTGATTTCAAACTACTAACACATTTCTTGTAGGACCTTTTAAGGCAAAGCCACTAAATCTAATTTTCTAACCTATGATCTTATGAGAGGGGTACCTAAATTACACATTTTTATCTTTTGATTATATATATCTTGTGTGTGTGTGTGTATGTTGCTTGCTCATTTTTCAATTTCCTTACATAGATAATTAATTAGGTAAATTAATCTTATCTACTTGTGTGTTACCCAATCTTGTCTAGGATAACATGTGACATGGAATTTATCCCTATGCATCAGCTTAGTCATTAAGGGTTGGTTTCATAGCTTTCATCACTATGCATTTGACCAAACTCCATATTCTAATGAAGTATAAATATAAGGGATAGTTGTTTTTAAGCTAAGTGATTGACCCCATATAGGTCATCTATGAAGAGAAAGAGTTAACTCTCTAAAATAGGCATTATACATCACCATATACAATATAAGCCCCATGTACCTTCATGTATCATAGGGACTCCCTTAGACACCCTTATGTAAACCTAGTACAAGACCTATCAATTATAAAAATCATTTTGCTACCAAAGTCAAGATCATATCTCAAGTGACTTTTAGGTATAGATAGGTTCAAGAGGGTTCGATTGATTCTCTAATATGTCATTAACCTATAGCCTCACCTAAAAAGCCATTAGATAGTGCATATGCCAGGTTACACACCCATTTGATTGACTAAACTAGGGTTTATGATTGACCATGCTATTTGTGTGTTGTGATAAAGCATATGTTATTCATTAATTGAGTCATCCTATCCCATTTCTATCATAAAAAACATACAGACCTATAGTATAAATCCCATAATTGAATCAAACAAACCAACCATTCCATATCACCATTCACACCTTTAGATATAAACATTTGTCTTGAAATAAAAATTTAGTGGTCACCCATCATTTTATAGATTGATCATCACTTTTTGACTAAACATTATCAATGTTTATAACCTCATTTGGTTTTAGTCTAGAATCCATCATCTCATCATCACTACCTTTTCATACCAAACACCTATATATTACCACCTTACTAGTGTGAAAGGTATCAAATTATTATATCCTTTTTATCACTTCACTAGATTAAATCCTTATAAGGTGTTTGTTTTGGTAATATTTGGTCAACTAAATCCAAGAAATGTCTATATCCTTTCTCTTGACCACTCCTAGTTTTAGTTTTTTGATAGAATTAGTATTGAGAGTCACCTTTCTCTCCCATCAATCTATATTAAAGACACACCTAATTAATTTTATTGCATCACCCTCATCATCCATCATGCCTATTTGAAACCATACCTTAATGCTTAGAATGGGATAAGGATATAACTATGAAAATGACTTCTTGGGAAATCTAGGTGATTAAAATTGGGATAATGACGACAGCATAGTGACATGTATACTCTTGTTGAAAAAGACTAATTAACAAATGACTTCTTCCATAGTGATGAGGTTAGGGCCCAAATTTGATTAATATATCTATGAAAATCATGACCAAATTCTATCCAAATTCATCAAAATAGGGGGTGTATCACCCCCTAACTTTGACCCAAACCTCTTTCAACACCTAATTCATCCATCTACTAGGCCCAACACTCCACATAATCAAGTCAATACTAACTAAGATCAAGAAGATCATAATCTTGTGGATCATGAGAAAGAGCTTGAAGAATAAGAATAATAAGAACCCCTACAAAATAATTACATTGAGGCTAATATGATAATAATCACCTTAAAAGATCAGTTAGACTAGTTGACCAAACAAATTAACTCCCTTTCCTCACAATTTCGAGCCTAAAATAAAAAATCTTTTTTCCCAAGTCAAAATGCCAAAAATACCAAGCCCAATCATTTTAGACCTCACACTAGTAATGCACAAACCTCTAATCCTCTCATGGCCCATTTTTTGCACAAGAGTGAAGCATGATGAAGGAGACTCTTCAACATATCTATTCTCATACATAATAAATGAGGTACAAGTATGAAGTTTTTTACACCTCCCATTTAGACATGATCATCTTACAAGTACCTTCCCCACCACATTTCAAGGTCCCAAAATTTCAAAAATATAGATAGAAAGGGGATCCCTAAGATTATGTACAATAATTTTATGTAGCTATCCATGATGTTGCTTATGAAAATGCTTATCTTCTCAAGTTTTTCCCTAAAAATATCATAGGGATGACATTGGAATGGTTTTTGTATTTTCCTAAAGGGTCTATATCTAGCTTTGGGAAGTTGACTAAAATTTTCATCTAACACTTCTCCTTTGATATTGAGCATGATATATCTATCATAAATCTTTATAACATTAAATAAAGAAATGGGGAAAGTCTAGCTTCCTTCCTACAACATTGTAGAAGTTTGGTAACCCTATTCTAATGTAGAATTCTAGAAAAGGAATTGGCCAAAATGTTCATTGACAACCTCAACACTGAATTAAAATATCAATTAATGATACAATGTATAAAATATTTTAATTTGATCATAGTGAAAGTGATCCAAATCAATAAGGCCATAATTGATAAAGGTACAATCAAATTGTGTACTCAAAGTGAAAAAAATCATAATCAAGATGACAGCTTTTTGGGTAAGTGCAAAAACTTTAATATGAACAAAAATGTCATTGGGGATGGAGTCATAGAATCTAAACAACATGTTTAAATAGTGTAGAAAATTCCTCTACTAATTGATATAATATCTCTTCCACATGAATATCATGGGGAAATCCTAAACCCAAAGTAGGAAAGAGGCCTATCACTAGTCTTGGAATACCTTTAGAAGTCGTTTAAAATAGTTAATATCTATAAACATGATTACCTTTTAGGAAATTTAACCTTTTAATGACAATAAACCTTGACTAGATTAGTATCATTAGGATGAGTTTCATAAATATCATAGATTTAACAGGCATGATACTTGAAAATTTATGAATTTCAAACATTATATCCAATATCTAATTGAAAATGGGGATATTTAAGTAGAAGGGGAGAGCTCGATTGACCAATATAATAATCATCACCTTGTAATCTATTAGGATGCATTATATAAACATGATTAGAGGAAAATAAAACCACCCAAAGACAAAGGTCATGCCTCCACATCCAATCAAATTGATTACCTTTCAATCCCATATCATTATACCAACACCATTAAAATCCATGGCCCTCAATATCCCACATAATCACCATCTTCCATTCTCAAGATTAACTGGGTCATAATTGATTGTGTAGTAACTAATGGTGTAAAAAAATTGTAGTTTCTAGAGAACCACCAAAATATCCATCCACTTCAACATCCCAAAAGGTCAATGTCTCTTAAAATTTCTCTACATCATATGATAAGCCTATGACATAATCTAACAGCTTGAGAAAACTCCAACCTAATTCTCTCTTATGGATCTTCTTAAAACTTCATCATTACATTGGGATATTCTTAATGAAGTCTTAAATGACCTCAAAGTCTCTAGAGATATTTATAGAATCCAATTTCAAGCATTGGTGGGTCACTTATATCCCTAAAAAAAAATCACATTTAGTGATCCGAACATGCCTCTTATTAGCCTACATCATAATTATCCATTGTTCATAGAAATTTCCATCTCTAACCACAAAATGCCTCAAGTGCTCATAGATGGAGGGTCTCTTTTAAATTTGTGTAATTTGGAATTTTTGAAGAATTTGGGGTAATTTGAAGCATCATTAGTGCCTAATCTCATAATGATTAAGGCATATGCTGTTAATGAAAGGCCATCTATAGGAACAATTTATCTTCCTATCATTATGAGACCCATCATCCATTGAAATTTAATTCATTTTATGGATGTTGATCTTCCATATAATCTAATTCTAGGCCACCCATGGATCCATGAAATATGAGTAGTTCCTTCCACCTTCTATTAATGTTTAAAATTCCTTCATTCAAGCATGGAGGTTACCATCTTAGGGGAGATAAAACATTTCCATAGCTTTTAGATAGATCAATCCCATCCCACTTGTTATTTCCATAACATACATAGTTCCACTCTTACTCCAATAACTACAAAATATGTCCACCTAGATGATTTAATACTTACTTCGAATCCATCCCCATATATCACCTCTCTCAAGATCACTTCCATGATTTATAGGGAATATGACTATAAGACCTTTTATGTACTAGACTTACCATTCTCCTCACATAGCTATGGGTCCATAGATATGAGGAATGATAACCCTATAAATTATTAGTTTAGATCTACGGCCTTTAATAGTGTAGGTTTACTTTTAGAAGAATTTTTTGATGAGCCTAATGATTCATGGATTATTTTAGATAATGAGGATCTAGAATTTCAAAAACAAAAGTACCCCCAAATAATTTTTTTTAATAAAATATGAATTACAATGGAAAATGACTAGGGAGAAACATGGTAGGATTGAACCTATATGGGTTCAAGAACACCAAAAAAAACTTGGTCTAAAGTACAAACCTATTAGCATCAACCTAAAAAATATAATTTTTGACACTTATTTTGTTCTTGAGGACTATTCTTCTGATGAAGAAATCAAAAAAGGTTTTATTTATAGTCATTATAAAGATATTATTTCCACTAATATATTCCATGACACCACCATATATACCATTAATATCTCCCTTTGTTACCCTACCTTGATAGATTAGTATAAAAAACATGAGCCTTATTTTGACATATTTTAAAGTGATGAGACCATTATAGTATATTTGGGATCGCAAGACTTTATGTCATTAGGAGATCAAAATAAGTGTTTCTCTATTAATCAAAATGTATTAGCCTATATTGGGGAACAAAAAACATCCCTCAATCAAATTGAATAAGAGGAGTATGAATATGAAGATCCATCTCAAAATTTGGAGGACTTTAAACTCACTCTTGATGAATCAAATTTATATTCAGAATTAGATACAAATATATCCAATGAGTTTGCTTCAAAAATACAAGATCTACCATCACTTCTAATGTATCTTTAGGACTACTCACCCTCCCTCATAGAGGAGGTTATTGAAGTCAATATTTACACATAAAAGAGTCCAAAAATAGTCAAATTGGGGCAATTATTACACCTAAGGAATGAAAACCAATATTATATAGATGTATTTGTATGGTGTTATTCAAACATGTGATGATCTATCCTTGGTAGTGTATCATGTAGTAATCCATCCAAATTTAAAACCAATCAAGATAAAACTTCACAATATGCACCCCAAGGTGGCTCTACTAGTCAAAAAAGAATTGTATAAATTCTTGGAAGCTGACTTTATTCATCCTATTGATTATTTTGACTAGACATCTAACATTATTCATGTAGCCAAGCCACAAAGTGGAATATAAATTTGAATTTATGTATAATATATCAAAAAATAATATTCAAGGATGGATTTACCTTGCCAAATATAGACATGATCATGGAATATACTATGAGTTATGAAATTTTATCCCTCATAGATGGGTTTTTGAGATATAATCAAATCAAAATCACTCCTAAAGATCAACACAAAACAACATTTATTAACTCATGGGGAACTTTTTATTATCAAGTGATGCCTTTTGGTCTCAAAAAAGTAGGTGATACTTACCAAATGGAAATGACCATCATTTTCCATGACATGATTCATGACATCATTGAAGATTATTTAGATGGTATTCTAGAGAAGTCTAATCCTTGATTAGAGCCTCATATGGTCTTAAGAATAATCTTTGAGTGACTTCAAGAATATAAAGTTAGGTTTAACCTAAAAATGTGTGTTTAGAGTCACCTCAGGCAAATTATTAGGTTTCATAGTATCCATGAGAGGAATTGAGGTTGATCTAGAAAAATTCAAAGCTATTGTGGAAATGCCTCCTCTAGGAAATCTTAATCATCTCAAGAGCCTTCAAGGCAAATTACATGCCATATCAGTTTATTTCACAATTATCAAATAAATATCACCCCTTCACCCATATTCTAAAGAAGGGGTCTCATTTTAATTATAACTCAAAGTGTTAATAATATTTTAAAATTATAAAATAGTATATGGTTAAGCCTTTAGTTTTATCACCACTAGTCACAAGAAGGTCTTTACTTCTATACATATCTACAACACCTTATGTAACATGGGCTCTATTCAATCAACACAATGATGAACAAAAGGAATGATAATATATTATCTTAGAAATACATTGATCTCATATGAGACTAATTATACCCCTATCAAAAAACTATTGATTGGAAGTCATCTTTGCATTGTAGAAACTCCAACATTATATGCTCAACAACCAAGTTCAACTCATAGCCAAAGTTGATCCCCTTAAGTACATGCTACTAAAATATAATTTAATTGGTAGGATGACCAAGTATATAATGTTTTTAAGTGAATGTTATATTTAATACATAAATAAAAATTCCATTAAAGGAAAAATAATCATGGATCAACTTGAAGAAACACCCCTTGTAGATACCAAGCCTCTTATCACAACTTTTCCAAATGAGTCCATCTTGACTACTATAGAATAAAATATCTATAAATTATATTTTGATGGCTCTTTCACCACACATAGGTTAGGATTAAGAATATTCTTGGTAAATCCATAAGGTGACCTAATCACTAAAGTGGTCTACATTAATTTCCTATGTACCAACAATATCTCTAACTATGAGGCCTTAATTATCAGTCTCTAATTATCCATCTAGTGGAATATCTAACACCTTCAGGTCTTTGGTGATTCATAATTGATTATAAAATAAGTGAATAAGGAGTTGAAAATAAATGAAAATAAATTATTTCCCTATAAATAATTTGTGGATGAATTAAATCAAAAATTTTAGTCTATCACATTCAAATAAGTACCAATGATAAGTAATAAATCATCTGACTCTATGTAAATTATTGGGTCTTTAAATGGCCTTGTAGAATAAGTCCTTAAAGGTAATTTTATAATCAAACACTTGATATATCTATCTCCATGATAATATCCTACCACTAGACCTAAATCATCACCAATGCAACACCTTTATCCACACATCATGTTACATCATCATTGGCATCATGCTCTATCAATGAGGCTATGATGCGACCCTATTGAGATGCCTAACCTTAGAGTAGGCTACTCTTATAATCAAGGAGGTCCGTGATGGTATTTGTGGTAGACATATCAATGAGATGGCCTTAGCCAAGATGCTACTTAAGATTAGATATTATTGGCCTAAAATGGATCAAGATGCTTGCCAATATGTATTAAAATTTTTATCCTATGAAAATCATGATAATATTATTCATGCCCTCACACAATATTTTCAACATATAATGACCCCATGGCACTTTTATATATGGGGATTAGATATAATCAACAAGATAAATCTAACATCATCTATTTGGCGTAAGTTATAATCATTGCTTAGGAATAATTTACAAATTTGGTTGAAGCCATGTCAGTTATCTACACCACAAATCTCTACATATAAAAGTTCATCTTAAATTATATTATTTTCCATTTTGGTATCCTAGCCAAAATATTATCAAATAATGATAAGTCTTTTAAAAATCAAGAAGAAGATATGTGCAAGCGCTATCACATTGAGTAGCAATTTCACACACCTTACTATCCCTAGGAAAATAAACAAGTAAAAACTAATAATAAGACACTCCTTAAGATTATAAATAATTAGTCAATGTTTTTGGAAGAAATTAGCATTTGTAATTATACCCTACACTTTGGTCTTACATAAATAATGTTTGAACACTAGTTGGGGCTACTCCATACTCTTTAGTCGATAGAATAGAAGCAATCTTACCTATGCAAGTAGAACTCCCCTCTTTATGTATCTCTTTGTGGGGCATCATTATCTATCATAATATTAGACAAGAATGGATAAAATACCTTGAACTATTGGATGAAAAATATTAGAATGTATTGAATCATCTTTAGGCATATAAAAATATGCTTAGGGGCAAATATTACAAAAAGATCCATTCTCAAGAATTTGAGTTCAGTGACCTAGTCCTCAAGGAGAACCAAAATAACACCAATGAATATTGAGAGAAAAAGGGAAAATTTGAATCAAATTGGCTTGGTCCCAATAACATTATTTCAAAATTTGGATTGGGAGCTTATAGACTAGATATAATTGATGGTGATGAGATTTATGATCTTATGAATATCATGCATTTGAAACATTTTTATACTTGAAAGTCTCCAAATATTTTTTTTATGAGTCCCCACTCATAGGAGCATATCCATTTTCCATTTTGATTCTCACTTTCGTTCTCTTGTTGAACCTGGTCTTAAGAGTAGGAGTATATTACATGCTTAGATAGAATCAAGAGACAAGAAAATCAAGTTGGGGCAAGTCATTTCTAGTCATACAAGGGGAATATCTATTGAGGAATCTCTAAAAATATCTCTATCCACTTTTAATACATCAACCATCCTATTTTTAATTCCCTAATAAAAATCCCAATCACATCTTGCTTGATAATTATTTCTCCTACTAGGCTCAAGTTACATCCATCCTTGTCTATCCATATCCATTCCTAAGAAATGATCCACAAGACCCCACTAATATCATCATTATCAAATGGTCACATAATATTCTTACTCCAAGATCCATCATGTAATTTTTTATTCAATATTGATCATTCAATCTAGGCCCTAAAATAGTTGTTTATGACTAGTTTGGATCCTTGTCTTAGTTGTGATAAAAACACTTTTGGGCACAATCACCCCATGTCTATATTTCACTATATCTCTATCATGTTGTTTCTCTTAAAATATTCTATAAATACCATTGTATATAATCAATGTCCCACATCATATCCTTAGATTTCTTATTAAAATCACATGTATGTAAATCAAACATACTTATCTTAGTCATTTTTAGATTTTATGTTATGTTTTGTCCTATCTTTTTATATATGTGTGTATGTGTGTTATTGTTTTTTAAATCATTAAGTCTTGTAAATATTTTCCATAGTTATTAAATTTTATGATATTTTTATACTTTATTTTTATATTTTATTATTTTTGATAAAATAGGAACAAAGATGGTCTAAGTGACTACCAAAGCTCAAAAATTGGGAAAGTCACTCAAAATGGAGTTCCCATGCATTGTGACTTCAATGTACCCTTGACCACTACTATGTCATTGTAAGACTTCTACTCACACATTTTATAGTAAATTTGATTTCCTACATCCCTAATTTCTTCAAATTTTCCCCCTCCTATTCCCCTAATAATACCATTATCTAGTATAATCACCCTAACCTATTATCCCATGCCTACCCATCTCCTTGGTGCAGGAGGATTTTTGATCCAAAAATAATTTATGAGACACAAAATTTAATAAAATGGATTTTTTTATAAGCACACTGATCATAAACATTACATGTCATATTCCCATCACATAATCATAATCATCATCCCTAATAAACAAAATAATGCTCATTTCATTTTAAATTATAATCTACAATAACTCACTATTATCATAAAATCACATCACGTAAATCCATAATTAATAAACAAAATATATCATCCACATCTAACATATAACATTGAATATCTAATTAATCACACATATAGCATCATAAAATCAAATAATAATCACATAACTCTCATCCATGATACATACATCTATGTCTAACAATCACATCATCTAACTCATCTATGCATAACATAATTAGAATGCATTACATCATTTTTCACACCAAAGTCAAAATCATATTAATATAAATAGTTCATAATGTCCATTGGATTCTAATGTCAATATATATATATATATATATATATATATATATATATATATATATATATATATATGTATGTATGTATGTATATATATATATATATATATATATGTATGTATGTATGTATGTATGTATGTATGTATATATACATACATATATATACATACATACATACATACATATATATATATGTATATACACACACATACACACACACACACACACACACACACACACACACATATATATATATATATATACATATATATACATATACATATATATACATATATATATACGTACATATATATACACATACATACATACATACATGGGTCCCATGGGTAATAATGTTCTATAATACATAAATATCCATCATGTAATACTAGTCTCATATATCACCAAAACATGACTATGGTCTAGGTGGTCCCCTAAGATGCTAGTGAACTATTTGTGAGGAACTAACTCTAAATTTCATTGTGCAATGCTTTGGTGGTAGTGCCACCTCATATAGCTCCCTATAGTACTGAGCCTCCCATGTCAACCACATGATATACCTCATGATTGCTATCATCCCCCTCTTTGATATGGATGCATCCCCCTCTTCTTTGGCCCTCATGTCCACCTATACCTCTCCCATCAAATCCTTCACCCTAGCCTATAATTTCCCAATATTTCCTTCTAAGGTCTTAATCTATGTATATCAACTCTAGATCTAGCTCTAAAACATAACTATCTAAGCATCTTAGATTTGGATATGAACTTGTAATGTCATGACCTATCCTTATAAACATGTGACCTATCCATGATCCCCAACTAGTTGGTTATTACTCTATGATATCTTCCCCTATAAATATACTCTAATCATGCCTCTCTTTGCATTGATCCATGTAATCGATAAGTTATAGGCATGTACATCTCTCATAATCCTATTTAAAAATGACCACTCATCTTCAGTCAATGGTGGCTTAAATGGCCCTACCTCATCTCCACCTCCACTCCCTCTAATCTATCACTGAACCCTGATCTAACCACCATCTACACCTCCCTAATCTCCCCCATCCTCATCCATGGTATCTAGGACCCCCTATCCATCCTATGGATCCTATACTTAGGATTATGCTCTTTGAGCATGCCTCCTCCCTAATCTAGCATGTGCCTATAACATTATCTACACAAAACTTCCCCTAACCCTATCACATTGCTTCTGTATCTTGAGTGGTTTCTTTTATGCCCACCATATTGTATATGTTACTATCACTCTAGGATACACATCTAGTAATCCCACACTACTAGGTTAATGCTCTCATAATCTACTCATCTTAATGTCCTATCCACAAGAAACCCCCATTAGGCCCTCTCTTTGTCACTATGGTAAAATAGGTGATCCTCTCTAGGCACATCATGTGGCCTCTTAAAATACACTACACATGATCAGGTCTATATTTCTTAATTATATAGTCTTGACTTCCAATCATATAACACCTTGTCAGCATGAATTGAGCCACATCTACATGTTCATCCCACCCCCAATACACCTATCTATATGGCATACACGTAATGTGATCTACCTATAATCTATTGAATGCCTATCTGTATAATCAAATCTCCCCCACATGTGACCTCTATAATCCTGAAATAATGTACCAACCAAATATTATAGGCTCAGGAGGCTAGTTATCTTCATGTGTACCTAAGGGATGCTCTATAAAAATGTGCTCCCAAATCCATATCTATAGTAGTAGATATGGGCCTAGGATCATATCTCCTTAATAATTTCTCATGTGCATCTCTCATTATAAGTGCACCAATAAAATTTAACCCTAGGAAAACACTTGATAGTCTTGAACCATGTTCAATATTACATTTCCCAATCTCAAGTGAAACCATTACCCATTATTTTCTAGAAAGAGTATGCTAGTCATAAGAGGCATCACTAATAGTGTCAAAATATCAATCATTCCCTCTCTTAAGGCCCATAAATATCCATTCATGCATCTCACACCCCAATCTATAACCTATTATCTAGCCTCTACACTGTCACACTAAGGGTGTGTAAACACCAATAAATATTTTGGCCTCTCACAAGAAGCTAAAAGCTCTGTAACATGTCCTCTATAATAATGGTCATATCCCCTATCATGAAATAAAATGTTTTCATCTCTAAATTCCACCTCTCAAAAATGTCTATGATCAATGATATATCGATTAGCACTACCATCATAATCATAACATAGTATAAGATGACCAAATCTATCATGCCATACTCCTCTAGTGTTAGTAAATGCATATCATGTAGTACTTAGGGACACCATATTTAGGATGCCATCACTAATAAATCCTTCTACACCAATCACACATCTTATCACATAAAAATCATCTCATCATCCAACATATCCTATCTCATTAACCTTATAACCTATCTTAATAATCCCCTATAACCCCCATAACTCCATATTATACACCTGACTATCATTTACTTTCTAACTCACCTTTCCACCCCATCATCTAAACCCCCACCATTTGGTTAACCTAATTCCTAACCCATCCTAATTTATACCATTTTATCCCCCCTCTACCCCTTACCACCTAAACTCTCACTCATCCCAACCTAATCAATCCATCTCCTTACCCCCTTATCCACGAGTCCATAATTCCTTTAACTTATCCTACACTACCCTAATATAATTTATCCTATACCCCATTCACTAATCTTTCTCGATCCCTTCAACATGTTCACCCTCAATTTACTATCCTATTTAACATAATATTATCCATCCTAAACCCCACCCTAATTCCTTATCACTCTAGTTCCTATAACCTACCTAAACCTCTCTCCCTCTAACCTCCAACCTAACATCTCTCAACTTACCTTATCCTTCCTAAATTCCTAACCTAACCTTTCCTAACCTACACCTGTCCTCACTATCTCCCCAAAATTAAAATCTACTGAATCCATATCCCTAGCTTAACTAACCTAATCCTATCAACCTTATAACTATCCACCATAATATCGTTAATCATGACTTGTCCTATACTAATGATATTGACAATAGCACCACTCATATTCAATGGTTTTGCATAACTCTAATTGTAACTTGTATTTTTTAAAAACTATAATAATGATCTTTTAATATTACAATATCATCATTCACTTATTATGGTATTGTAATACCATTTTTTCAATTGTCATAGTGTTACAATACTATAGTTCATGACCATGATATCATAACTTGCAGGAATAATATTGTTATTGAGGGCATTACCCTCAATTTTGATATTATAACCATGGGATGTACATGCCATAAATAAATTAATAAATGAAAAAACACAAAAAATAACATGCTAAGGATCAACTACTTACTGTTGGTCCTACATTAGCTAGCCTATGGTGATCTCTAACTCTCTCTCTTGATAATATGATAAGCATGGGATATGATACATATTTGGATCTCCAAAGTAGCTATGTAAAATATGGTAAAAGACAAAATGATCCTTTTTCTTCCCCATTTCTCTATTTTACCCCCATATTTTAACCCTCTTTTACCCCTCATCACCCCTTTGACTCCCAGTAAACCCATTACTCTACCCCATTTATTAACTCAAATCCTTAAATCTCATTTCATATCTATTATCCCATTTAATCATCATTTATCATCCCTAAGTCTCTTAGGGAATGACCTTCCATCTCCCTATTATTAGTCCCCAATCTTGAGTCAGACCTACATTAGTCTGAGGTCTCATATGACTATTTATCCATCACTTAGCCATGGTTTTGTGCCTAGGTTTAGCTCCACCACTCTTAACCTCTAATTTTGTCCCATCATAAATGGGTCACTTTGTGATCTAGGATTTTGACTCAAGAGAGGATGGTTAGTATGGTGTTAGTTACAAAATGAAAACAAAATGAAATAAACACACTAATAGCACAACATCTCTAGGCCTAGACACTAGGGAGAGCTTAATTAACAATCATGAATGAAACACACAAATAAAATGTAAAAGAAAACTCTTTTTCCTTCCTCGAATGCTCCAAAATTCTTTTTGTGGTGGCTTGCTCATCTTGTGCTCATGAAGTCCTTGGCAATGGAATCTTGACAACCTCCATCTCTACTTGGCACCTTTGGCTTATGATTTGGCTTGGCATAGAATAAATTTGGTATTATAACACTAGTTTTTTGAAGCTTTTTGGAACCAATCATGAATTATAACTTTGCACTAATTAAGCTTAGAAATGATGTTGTGAGGCCTCTTATTTATAGATTTTTGGATTTGATTAGAATCAACCTCAACCATCCATCTCAAGATTGAGATGTGTGGTTGAGGGTTAATTTAATTTTTGGAATTAAGTTTGTAATTATCCTCATCATGTAATTATAAGAAGGGTAAATTAAGAGGCATGGAGGGCATCATGGAAGGTATTAATGAGTCATGAAGGGCATGAATCCTGATATTTATGGCATTCATGGCCTAAGGATGTCTTCCCAAGAAATGAGGTCACTTAATGATGCAAATATTCAATATTCATTTCCAAAAAAAATTATTCAACAAGTTTCCATTGAATTTTTTATTAGGCCTTGATTTGGGTTAATTAGCTCTTTAGCATGATAAGCACATTATGCACAAATTACCCAAATTGATCAGAATGCCTTGTTATTAGTCTTAAATTTGTCTAGACTAGAATTAGAAGTCATTGTTATATGCATTAGATGAATATTCCCATTTAGGATGTTTCCAAAAACAAAAAAAAAGGAATAAGTCTTGTGTGAAATATTTGATAGGAAAGAGCAATCCAGAGTATGTAGGTGCAAATTTGGCATTTTGACTCAAAATAAATTGATAAAAGTTAGTTGGACCATAAATTGTATTGCCCCATTTAGGGATACACTAGACAAAATTGGCACTTGAATATGTCAATTTCACATCATTTAGTGTGTTTTAGTGTTTTTAGGACAAATTGTGCATTTTAGATGAAAACTAGCCAAAAGCCTGATTGGAGGTTATTAATGACCAATTTTAGGTGTCTATAGATTGCCCTTATTTCAGAAGATGTTGCAAGTTATAATCATAGTAACATCTTCTTAAAGAATAAAAGGTCCTATATGCCTACAACTACAATGATGATAAACTAACTATATGACACCCCCTTAAGGGAGTCGTTGACATAAGGAGGTCAGAAAATAATACCTCAAAAAAAAGAAATGAAACAAGGGGACTAAAGAAAGGAAAGATGATGGGGTGAAAACATAATGATATTGAAAAAGTAGTCAAAATCATTGATAATTCAAGTAGGATAGTACATAATGGTTTCCCCAAAGGTGGTTATAAGCATTGTACCCTAATAGTGGCAATGTTATATTATAAGACAATAATTTGCCAAAAGGTAGTTATAATCATTGAGAAGATGGAGCTTCCCTAATTAGGATAGACAAACAAGATAATAACATGCCCTTGTATAGCCAAAAAAAGTAAAGTGGTGACAACACAATGATTTTCCTAAAGGTAGTTATAATCATTGAGAAATGCAGGTGGGATGGTATGCAAACATTTGCCCATAGGTGGTTATATTAATTAGACCCCAATTATGGAAAACATGATAAAATTGGATGAGTATGATGATACATTGACATAGAGGGTAATGATGAATTGGAAAAACCTATTAATAGGGAGATACTCATCCAAACTAATAAATATTGAAATTATTTCATGGTTAATTACTCTCTTTACGATATGATTAGGATGGAATCAGGATGTCAGTACTGAAGAGATGCTACCATTTCTAAATAGACTTATTGAAGTTGAGGTTTGTTATAGCATGTGATGGTAGGCTTTGTGATAGAACACCATAAAGAATTGGCGAAAATATGCATAAGGACTGACTCCCATAATCCAATACTCAATAGAAAACAATGCACAAATGATAGAAACCATGATGACAATGTAAACATATGAATATGGATAGATTCAAGTATAAGTGTGGGTAAGGAATCACCCAATGAACACATAAACTGAATCAAGGCAACTATGCTAAAAAGCAAACAAAATAGGTAGACAAATAAACAAAATAAGCATAAATAGACAAACAAACAAAATAATAGAAACCCTAGGAACATTGCCCCTAGAAAATAGGTGACAACTTAACAAATGAATAAAATGGGGGAATAGAAGAAAAGGAACGGGGTGGCCAAGGTGGCTCCATATGCACTAGGTAAGTGGACACTACTTACATAGTTCCGTGGATGTAATATCCAATAAAAAACTTCAAGCCAAATGTAGTTCTCCCAGGGAATGGGAATAATGTGATAACTAATGAAAATAAATAGAATAGATGTGATAGAAGAATAGGAATGATCTTACAAAATGGCAAGTGCATGAGAGAAAAAGGCCAAAAAGGATGGGGAAACTAAATGACAAGTGATTTTCTTGTAACTTAGTAAGGGTTCCCAGAATCCTTAAGGCAAAGAAGTGGTCAATATTTTTGTTCTTTTCTAACAATTTTTTGAAATGTTTTTTGACATGTTTTAGAGTGTTGTAACTCAATCGAGAATGATGAGACACTAAATGGTTCAAGCTTGAAAACTAATGAGAGCATGGATTAGGTTGCTTACAAAACAGCAAGAGCATTCAAACTTATGTTGCTCGTAAAAAAATGAGAACATGGCTTAAGTTTCTCACAAAATGATGAGAGCATGGGTAAAAGGGGTGACTAGTACTACCTACATAGTCATAAAGTAGGACCTCAAGTAACTATAGTTCCACCATTTTAGTGGAGGAATTTGACTAGTGTAGCATCTAATTTAAACAAAATAGTCACAATTAGTAAAATGACATAGTATGGTATAGGAAGTGGAAAATTGGTACATCAAAGCTTGGTATTGCCCCTAGTTTGCCCATAAGTGACTATAACTAAGACACAATGGCATAGATCAAGGGTAATAATTTTCCCAAAGGTGGTTATAGTTAACAAAAAGACTGGTGGTAAGAAAGAATAACAAACAAAGGATGCAACTATCAAAAATTATGTCATACTATCCCAAAATACAATCTCTATTTGAATTTATTGAACAAACTAATGAACTAATCAGATACCTTGATGCTAAAATTTGTAACAAGTGATAGAAACCAAGGTGAAATGGGCTAGGCTTTAGAACACACTGGGTTGATAGGTCATAAATGGAAAGTAAATATGGGAAAGAGGATGAATAAGGGTGGTATGTGTACAAATAAGAATAGTGATAAAATGGTATAACTGAAATAGTCCTTACAAATAATACATCTTAGAATTTAAGCATAGTACTACTTTAGATGAATAATATTCATTGGCTTTAGAAGTTTGTCACCATCTACTATGGCAAGCATGTATGCTCCTGATCCATAATTTGTAGTGATGATGAAATGCCCTATCTATTTTGGTTTGAATTTCCCTTTATATTTCCTCTCAGTTGTGGTATTCTTTTAGTTTTCTTTAATAACAAGATCACCAAGTTCAAATGCTCTATACTTCACATGCTAATTATAATGGCCTTTGAGTTGATTATGGTATGCTTAAAGATTATTGATCATGAATTTGTATTTTTCATCAAGTAGATCCAGCTCTTGTAGGTGAGCTACTTGATAGTCAAGATCATTTAAGACATGCTTGAAAGAGATGCATAGTGAAGGCAATTTGACCTAAATGGGAAGGATGGATTCAGTACCATAAAGAAGTATGGAGTGGCTCCTATGGGGGTATAATGATTGGTATGGTATGCCCAAAAGGTATGGAATATCAGAGGTGTTAATCATGATCAGAATCATTAATAATCTTTTTAAGAATGTTGACAATGGTTTTGTTGGATGCCTTAGCTTGGACATTACCTTGAGGGTAATATGTTTTAGAAAAGTGTTATGTGATATCATATTCAGTACATAATTGGTCTACATCTTTATTCTTTAATGATCCTCTATTATCAGATATAATGTTAGAGGGGATATCGTAGTGGCAAATGAGATGGTTGAAGATGAATTTAGAACTTTGATTTTCAGTCATGTGAGGGGTATAGCTTCAACCCAATTAGTGAAATATTTAGTGGTGGTAAGGATATGTTTATGGCCATCAGATAAAGTGGGGTTAATATTCCTAATGAGGTCAAGTCCCCATGTAGAAAATGGCCATGGTGTCAATATCAATTTCAAAGTTTTTTCTGGGTCATGAATCAAATTAGCATATCATTGACATTTGTCACATTTATTTGCATATGTAGTGGCATATACATCTATTGTGGGTCAATAATAACTAGTACACAAGATATTTTTGGATAGGACTACATCACTATAATGGGATCCACATAATCCTTTGTGAACTTTTCTTAATGCTAATGTAGACTCTGCCAAAGTTTAAAATGAAGCAGAGTTCCATCAAAACTATAACGGTAAAGAGTGGATCCAAGTAAAGTATAATGATCAAAATGATGAATGAAGGATTTGGTTTGTTTTTGAGAAAGGTTAGGTGGCAGAAGTTGGTCATGAAGGTAGTTGTAAAGGTTTGAGTACCAAATAGAACTAGGACCAACAATATCACAAATCATGACAACGGTTAAAGGTTTATCAATTGGTGTTGACAAATTCTCAATGAGGAACTCATACTCTTTTTCTTTATCTATTTGTTAAATCATCAAGCCAATAGTAGCCATGGCATCTGTAGTTTTTTTTCTATCCCTTGGTATATTCTCAAATTGAGTGTTGGTAATTTGCTTTTTAAAGAGTGTTGAACATGGATTTATATGGAACCAACTTGTCATCTTTGGTCTAAAAATGATCTATGACCTGATTGATGATTAACTAAGAATCACCATAATCTTGAAGATGAGATATATTTTAATGCACTACTTTTTGAAGTCTTACAAGAAGGGATTCATACTCGGTCATGTTGTTTATATAAGGAAAGCTGATTTTGAATGATTTAGGGAATAGATCCCCCTATGGTGTAATAAACAATAGGCCTACCTAAACTCCATGTGCAGTGAATGAGCCATCAAAGTATAGCTTCAAGGTCTGCTCCTCAAGGGGTGTGTCCATGATGGTCATGATGGATTCATCTTAAAACCGAAACATGAGTGGTTGGGTGTTTGTTAGAGGTACTTTAGCAAGTTGATCTACAAGAACTTATCCCTTTATTTCTTTTTGATTGGCATACTTTATGTCAAACTCATTAAGAAGCATGATCTATTTAGCCATCTTGCCTTAAAAATTTGTTTTAGATAGTAGATACTTGAGAGGATCTACTTTTGAAATGACCATGGTTTTATTATTCAATATGTAATGATGTAAGTTTTGAGTTGTGAAAACCATGACTAGATAAGATTTTTCAATAGGTGCATAGTTATGTTCATATGTAACCAAGGTACAACTTAGGTAGTAAAAAACATGATCTTTTCCATTGTGATCATGTTGAGACAAGACTACCCCCAAAGCATAATTGGTAGCTAATAGGTATAACAAGAATGGCTTTACTAGCATATGAGGTAATAAAATAGGCAAATTGACAAGATAATCTTTGAGCTATTGAAAAGATATTTGGTAGTGATCATCCTAATGAAATTCAACTCCTTTCTTTAAAAGGTGCATAAATGTATGACACTTGTCTACTAACTAAGAGATGAAGCATCAGATTGACTAGATCTTACCCTGTAAACTATGGAGTTATTTTAAATTGGTTGGTGGAAAAATCTTGGTTATAACATGGAATTTAATTAGATCAACTTCAATACCTCTATGAGACACAATGAAGCCAAGTAGTTTTCTTGAAGTTACACCAAACACACATTTATTTGGATTGTGTCTAATTTTATACTCTCGTAGTCTTTCAAATATCTTATGTAGCACTGTCGGATGGTCTACCCTGGTCTTGGATTTTCCCACTATGTCATCGGCATAGTATTCAATAATATCATTCATCATATCATGGAATATGATAGTCATGGCTCTTTGATATAGGGCTCCAACTTTCTTGAGGCCAAATGGCATTACCTAATAACAAAATGTTCCCTATGGAGTGGTGAACACTATTTTATGTTGATATTTTGGTGTTATTCTGATCTGATTGTATCTTAAAAAGCCATCCATGAGTGAAAGCATTTCATAACCTACCATGGAGTCGATGATCAGGTCAATATTAGTAAATGGAAAATCATCTTTAGGACAAGATTTATTGATGTCTTGAAAATCAATACAAATTTTGATTCCTTCATGTTTTTTGCTAACAAATACTACATTAGAGATCCATTTTGAGTAGTTAATGTATCAAATACATCCTGATTCTAAGATTTTTTCCAACTCTTTCTTTACTAATACAAAAATGTAAGGATGCATCTTACAAAGATTTTATTTTACCAATTTGGCATCAAAATTAACCACAAGGTGGTATAGAACCAAGGTAGGGTCTAATCTTGGCATGTTAGAATAGGCCAATGCAAATATATCCACAAACTCTCTCAATAGATATGTAAAAACATCGCATGCCTCCTTAGTGAGGGATGTACCTAATTTTATCTATCTTATGTCTGATAGAGTCTTGATATTTACCTTTATTGTATATTTAACTAAAAGGGTCAAACCATCTTTTAGGATAATAGGCAGTGACTTAAACTATTGGACTATGTTAAGGTCCTCTGTTAGGACTTGTTCTTCAATTTCTCCAAGGCATGATGAATCTAAGTCTCCTAATGGGATATTTGGCCATGTAATAAAAATAGTCAAAATTTCTTAGAGAATTTGATCAAATACTTGTTGATCAAAATTGAACTCAGATCTACAAGTAAATTTGTCATTAGTCTCTTGGTCTAAATTCAAAGAAGAATGAACACCCCTATCTAATGGTGCCTAAAATAGGTTTTCACCACTAGACTGTCCTTTATATTTACTTTTTCCCTAGTCAAAAATTACCTCAAAGAGGTTTTCAATTTGGGACCTCAATGTTTTACTTATTTGTTTTTGGCTAATGGTGTTTACTTGCTCTCTAAAATAGGCTACAAGATCCAATGTGATTGAGAATCTGATTTGTGATCTCCCAATGAAACATTATCCCTACGGCCTAAAAAATCATAGAATACCTCATCAATTAGTAGACTAGATTCTTGTTGGTCCCAATCTATCAACTGGGGATAATATAATGGCAATGGATTGCAATGAACAACTTGGGTAAGGGTACAAATGGCATTATTATCAAATAAATTGGTTTCAACTAGGTCATCAAAAGTGAGGCTATGATCAGACTCTACTTTGTGATGGAGTTTGAATAAGATATGTGGGGTCACCCCCAGGTGGTGTATATCCAAGTCCATAAGGTCTTTCATACTTAGCCATGAAAATTGGCTTGATGGTTCCTTGCTAATTTAGTATAAGGCCTTAATTTTGATTCTTCATGATCCTATTAAGAATAGGATACTTTACAATTTTATAACAATCAGCATAGTCATCATTGTATAACCATGATTCATCCCCTTCAAGAGGGTCATGTCCTAGGCCATATGCTGGTATAAATATGATAGGTCCCTTATCTTTATTCTTTCATTACCAACACATATGTGGGATGACCTTAGGTTACCCAAAGGTTTTCAAATTTTGAGGAAGGTTGGCAATGCCAGATGTGTCATGGGTCACATATTCTCATAGTTCATTATCTAAAATGGTGAAAGATTAGAAGCTCTAAGAGGTGGCATGTGGGAAAGGGAATCTAAGGTATTAAGATCTATGCAATTATCTGGTGAAGGATCAATAAATGTAGCCTTTCCTTTATCCTGATTGGAACTTGGATTCATGTCATATTGATAATTATAGATTTGAAACTCAGCCTAAAGATGCTTGTAATGTACATATGGGTGTAAATTTCTTGAAATATTCACCTCCATCCCTAAGTGTAAAAACTTGATACATTAGTAAAGTGTTGATGGCATTACTTGAATCTCATGTAACCAAGGCCTACCTAGAAGTATATTGTATGATAACTCAAGATTAAGAACATAGAAAAGTGTATCATGGGTTAAATGCCCAATTATAAATGGAAAACTAATGGTTCCTTGGGATTTTCTTTCTTGATTATCATAAGCTTTGATAGTTATTGTCTTTTGCTAGAGATCTATCATTGTGTACCCAAGAAGTTTGATGAGCTTGAGAGACACTATGTTGAGACCAGGTCCATTATCTATAAGGACACATTTCACTTTATGGAATTTGATACAAACCTCAATATATAATGGGTTATTATGGATCGGGCCAAGGGAAGACATATCACTTTGGTTGAATGTGACTTATTGGACTAGAGCTAGGTGTCCAACCAAAGCCTAAAAGTTACCAAGGGATATGTCACTAGCAATAGTGGATTGGGTCAAAAACTCATTTAAGATGTTCTTATGGACTATTGACATCTATAGCAAATCTAAAATAGAAATTTATGCTGGTGTTTTTTTCAATTATTCCATAATATCATACTTCTTATCCTAGTCAGTAATGAGTGGTTTATTTTGAGGTTGAATGGTTGGTTGGATGACAAGCAAATTGGTGAATGGTTGTCGGCTTGGGATAGTAATCTTCAACCTCTAAGTTTTGATTGCACAATTAGGATTAAATACTAAACAATTATTGATAACCAATGTTGGAAATGGTGTGGGACCAGATAGGACAAGTCTCAGTTATCGGTGCACTTATATGCGGTCACGTGGGAAGAACAAGTTATCACTATAAGATCCAAAAGTGGAAGTCCTAGTTTGCTAGTTTGCATAAATGCACTCCCAGATCAAAGAAGGATTATCCATGTGATTTGGTTAAATATTGTTATTTAGCAATGGTCTAGGCTGATTAGTACTTGGTCTAGGATTAATGGATATGGTATTAATGCTACCCCCTATAATATGACCTGCAACCCTATTGTAGTCATGTGTAACTACATGGTGGGTTTGTTAGTTTTTATCATTCTAGCCTTGTTTTTTTCCATTTTTTTTCATTATCAATTTTATTTCTAATTTTGTTGATTTTACTGGTTCATCCTTTGATTTTGCTACTGTTGATTTTGCTACTACACTGGTCATTGTTTTTTTGCTAATTATTCTATTATTGTTGATTATTATGTTGGGAAAAGGGGTTTTGATAGTTCCCAAGAGTTTGATTGGAAGTAGAATCACCATTATCTAGTTTTATGTCCCCATTCTCCAACGTATTTTCAATTAAATGCTTGATTTAGACACATCTTTGTAGATTATGCCCATGGAGTTAATGATAGTCAAAAAATTCATTTTCACAGTACCAATCAAGGTAAGGAATGCCTTGAAGATAATGTTTTAGTATGGGCCAACTAAGAGTACTAGTGGTATAAATCTTGTGAAATACAAACTCAATAGGTTCTCTTAGGTCACTAAATACACAATATGCAGGGATGGTTCTTCTAAGAGGAGGGGTTTACAATGGTAAAGGCTACTATATGTGTTGTACAGATCTTGGTTATTAGACTTGTGGCATTGGATGGAGAGGTTTTTGGGTAGGAGTAAGCTAAAAATATGGTGTAGATGATTTCTAAATAGTTTGTACATGATGAGATTCAGTTACTCCACTTCCCACAACATTCCTATTTTGGTTGAATTACTTTGGTCTTTCTTGATTATTGGCCTATGTTAGTTATGATGCTTATGCTTGGATGGGATGTTGGTCATTTCCATGATTGGTAACTTGATTTTCATTACTTTAACTAAGCTTGATAACCCTCTTATTGATGATTTCCCTCTTGATCAACAAACCTTTGTCAATGATCTTTTTGAATGTATGTGCACATTGTAGTTCCAAATGATAGTCTACCTCACTATGCAAATTTTTAGTAAACATAGTAGATAATTGTTTGTTTGGTGAACTATGGGTAAAATTGATTGTAATAGCTCTCTATCACTATAAATAACTTGCAAAACTCTCCCCACCTTTCTTCTTTGCTTGTGTCAGGTCTACTAATGAAATCTCATGCTTGAGATTATAGGAAAAGTGATATAAAAATTTATTAGAAAGACCATCAAAATATATTAATAAATTCTTGAGAAACATTAAAAACCACTCCAAGGCTTGTACAACTAGGCTCCTTGGAAACAACATCAAAAGGTATATGTCATTATATGCCACTAGTTGACATGCAATAAAAAATTTGGTCAAATAGGCCTTAGGGTCACCTTTCCCTTTGTATTTATAAATTTTTGGTGGTTCATATCCTAAAGGAAATGGTATCCACAAATACTCCATATTAAATGGATAGGAACATACATCATCTAATTTAAACTTTTTAGTTTTCTTCCCCATCTTAATAGCAGAAATTGCATCTTTCATTTATTAAAATTTTTGGGAGAGGAAGCTAGAAGGGATATTGGTTTGAGGGAGAATTTGGGTTTGGATATATAGTTGGGAGGTCACAAGTGAAACACTTTGACTAGGGTATGATGGAGACACCTATTTGGGTAGATTGGTTTGTTGCGAAATAGACTAGGAATATGCATATGTGGATTGGGATGTACTTAAAATTACACATTTGGCTACACAATATTCTAGTTTGGATTGAAAATAAAGGTTTGAATTAGAGGATTTTATGGTTGGGATGAATGGATATAACTATACTATGCCTATTTTGGTTGGAAAGGGACATGTTGTCAACTAATCAAACCTTACTATTGAGTAGGAACTTGTAGACTAAGATCCAGTCTCTGAATCTATGACACATTTTGAACCAATGGTTGTCTAGTAGGTACCTGAGAAACATGAGGAACTGAAATTAGGTTGTAGATTCATCATCTATCATTGACCAATATCTATGCATTGTTGACTAGTCATTGCTTGGTTTTAGACTAGAATATTAATCTATGATTGAAAAAGTATGTTCATCATTACCTAGTGGGGTGGAATATTTGTTACCCCTAATTGAGGTATCAATATATTCATCCTTTATTATATTGATACACTAGATTTTGTCTACTGCTGTGGAATACTAATCACTACCTATTGAGGAGGAGTAAGATTCATCATATTCTATCATTAAGGTGTGATATTTGTCATTATTTGATTACCTAATCGTATAGGTTGTACACATGAGGAAGTAGCTAGTTAAGGCTAGGGTAGAAAAACTCCTATTCCTTGGTATGATGATCTGCTCATGGGATTAACTATAGGCACATGTTATTGGCTAGTTGTTTATGTATTAGTACCACTTTGATCAAGATTGGATGTTATTTTCACATTGTCTACTACATTTGGCTCACTATTTAGTATAGAATCCGAAGACACCTCTTCAATAACTAACATATGTATCAAGTTATCTATCAAAGAAATTTGTACTAATGGAACAAAATTTAGAATCTCTTATCCAGTTAATTCCATCAACACTCTTGTTGAAGGTACTAGGTCAATGAGTGGCTTACTCACCATGTTCATATGATTGAAATCACATGCTAAACTTAGGTAGGTTTGGTATGCTATTTGAATTTAGTTAAAGTGATCTTCCATGATGTTTTTTCCTTGATTGGATATATTGGGGTCTTGGTACATTATTTGGACTAGTGCCATAGGATTGTTAGAAGAAGCTTGTTGATCATAAATGATATTGTGGGGAACTCTTACAAGACTTGGTAAATTTTCATGGGGGAAGTTTATTGGAAACTTAGCCCCTACCTCTATGGCTCTAACCAAAATCTCATATTTTTTCTCTAAAAAATGTCTCTTAAACAAAAATGGATCATACTTGGAAGTTGAATTAGTAGAATATGATTGTGGAAGTATTAGCTCATCCACCATGGGTATTATAGCTAAGTATTGCATGATTTTTTTTTTGGTCTTATTTTATGTAAGGTGGTGTGTTGACTAGATAGTTAGCCTTAGATTTGTGCCCCTGATTGAGTATTATAAGAGGGATACGAATCCATCTCATAAGCAATGTTATACACATAGGGGTCTTGCACCATTTATTCCTATACAACTACATTACTAATCCTTGGATTATACATGAGTCCACTATGAGTGTAGGAATACATGTTGGGATCCATAGTCGATGATTTGTGATAAAAATTCAAAGATTTTTAAAAAATCTAAAAAGGATAGAATCTAAAAAAATGATGCCTTCAATTTGGTCTATAGTTTTCAAAAGGATCAAAAGATTTATTGAAATATTTGTGAGGAAACAAGCTAGCATAAAATATCTAATGTTTCACTGATCACACAAGATAAGGAAATAAATGGACCAAAAATCAAAATGCCAAACTCTAAGGTCAAATTGTTTTAAATCAGTCTAATCTAGGAATTTAAAAGTTGCTAGGTCTTTTGGCCGAAAGTGGAATCAAAACTTCAGATCAAACAAGGCATGTGCTAGGACTCTTAGACAAATGGTGTCAAAATATAGACTTTGAAAATGGGTTTCTTGGTATTGTTGGAATCCATCAATATACGTCATTTGAAAGGATTTTAAGTGTTCATCCAAAAATAAATGTGAATTATATAGTAGGGTTTTTACACCCCCTATCTCAAATGACAGTACTGTGACATGGACCTTGAGGCGTACCTTACACTAACAATACTTCTGCATCAAGTGGGGATTCATCTAAAATCTAAAACTTTCTAAACAATCTAGGGGAATCAATTACATAATGACTTTCATGCTGAATAATGTAAAAGAAAAGCATATATTTTTAGTCAATATCATTCAACTTGTTGCAAAAAGGTCTATTCCTTGTTTCAACCATTACATCCTATTGTTCACTTAGTGTAGTGTGATGTCCAAAGTGCCATTACATCCTATGTGTAACTCTAAAGGAGCCAAATAAAGTCAATGCTAAGAGATGAAACCCCAAGTCAAAACTTCCCTAAAGAACTTGTGGGAGGTGATGAAGTCCCCCTTGCAAGCCAAGATGCATAAAAATAAAGAAAGCATGAAAAATAGAAAGACTTTAAGGTCATTTTCAAGGTCACCCAAACTTTGACAAGTTTTTGGGGAGTGATTTAGATGACTTTATTTATAAACCTTAGACTAGGCTACTTGAAATAGGAATGGTACTTTTGATTCCAAGGGTTCCCTATAGGGTAAAAATGGAAGAACATACATAGAACATTCCTCTTTTTTCCAAACAAAATCCAACCAAACAACTATTACAAACAAGAATTGACAAGTGTGTTCAATTTTAAACCCAAATAAAATGTTTGGTGGTGTTCATTTGACCCCTTGGTCTCAGTTTTAACTTTGAAAAATAATGATAAAAACAATTATTTAAGCACCTTAAATGTTACTTTAAGCACCAAAATAATGTTCCCAGTTCATTTTGAAATCATTCAAAAGGTGGTCTAGAACATGATTTATCAAATTTGAAATCCACTAGTTATCTTTCTACCCTTAAGACATCACCCGAAAAGAAAATATGTTATATTAAAAACATTTGAAATATATTTTATAAATTTAAAAAAAAAAGATATGAATCTTGAAGCTAAACTAATAACAAATTCTAAAAATTTAGGAGAAAACATGTGGTTTAAAAAAAAAACATCCAAAACGGAGTTTGTATGACCCTAAACCAAGCATTTTAAAATACCTCTCAGGTTCATATTTTTAAGAAAACACAGTGACCAACATTAGTTATATACCACCAAGATCAATAATTTCCAACTAAGATCTAACCAATGTCAATTGAGCCAAGTAATCAATATCGGTATTTCCTATCGACGTCGGTTACTGTGGAAAACTGTGGCAACAAAAAATGGCAAAATAAAGTTAGAAAACCAATTTACAAGAGTTTTGAAGGTCCAAATGGATATTTTAGAGTTGAAAAATTATCTCCTTTAGGTGTGATATGCATCTAGTCCCACTAGGTGTCCCATTATGTGATCTAGGATTTTGAATCAAGAGAGGATGGTTAATATGGTGTTAGTTTCAAAATGAAAACAAAATGAAATAAACACATTAACAACATAAAATCTATAGGCCTAGACACTAGGGAGATATTAGTTAACAATCGTTAATGAAACACACAACTAAAATGCAAAATAAAATTCTTTTACCTTCCTTGGATTATCCAAAATACTTGTTGTGGTGGCTTGCTCAGCTTGTGCTCATGAAGTCCCTAGATATAGAAGCTTGATAATCTCCATCTCTCCTTGGCACCTTTAGCTTATGGCTTGGCTTCACTTGGAATAAATTTGGCATTATGACACTAGTTTCTTGATGTTTTTTGGAACCAATCCTACATTATAACTTTGCACTAATTAAGCTTAGAAATGTTGTGAGGCTTCCTATTTATAGATTTTTGGATTTGATCAGAATCAACCTCAACCATCCATCTCAATGTTGAGATGTGTGGTTGAGGATTAATTTATTTTTTAGTTAAGTTTGTAATTATCCTCATCATGGCATTGGAATAATGGGCAATTAAGAGGCATGGAGGGCATCATGGAAGGCATTGATGAGGCATGGAGGGTATGAATCCTGATATTTGTGGCATTTATGGCCTAGGGATGTCTTCCCAAAAAATGAGGTCACTTGGTGATGTAGATATTCAGTATTCATTTCCAAAAAAAATTATTCAACAAGTTTCCATGGAATTTTTTATTATGCCTTGATTTGGGTTAATTAGCTCTTAGGCATGATTAAGCACATTATGCACAAATTACCCAAATTAATCAGAATGCCTTATTATTTGTCTTAAATCTAAACAGATTGGAATTGGAAGTCGTTATCAGATGTGTTGGATGCATATTCCCATTTAGGATGTTACCAATAAAAAATTAAAAAGGCACAATTCATGTGCAAAAGATTTGATAGGAAAGAGCAGTCCAGAGCACATAGGTGTAAATTTGGCATTTTGACTAAAAATGAACTGATCAAAGTTAGCTAGCCCGTAAGTTGTATTGCCCAATTTAGGGATACCCTAGATAAAATCATCACTTGAATATGTCAGTTTCACATCATGTAGTGTGTTTTAGTGTTTTTAGGCCAAATTATGCATTTTAGCTGGAAACTAGCCAAAAGCTTGATTGGAGGTTATCGACAACCAGTTTTAGGTGTCTGCACACTTGACATTATTACATACCTTTTAGCTATAAATCCAACATAAAGTGGATTATTATACATAATCACTTATTTAATTTCTTCTATAATCTTATAGATATCCATAGCATGTATCTTTGCTACAAGAATTCTCATCAGCTTGTGGCTTATCCCATCTCTATCTTTCCTAGACAATGTCTACATCTTGAGAATTCAAGTCTTTACTAACCTTCCTCCCTTCTAGACATTAGTAATTTGTATATAAATCATCTTCCAAGGCCAATCCACTTTATCCCATAACATTTATGCTTAAGGCATCTCAATCACATCCAAATCAACACTTGAGGCATCCCAACCCCTTATCATCATCTTGGTCCTATCTTGCCCTAGGGATTTTATTTTGAGTGACCATCTAGCTCACTCCTCCCCACAATATCTCTTGATGTGTCATCATACCTACTAACAACATCTATGAAATGGTTTTTATTTAAAAATCAATTACTCACTCCATTTCACTCCACTCACAATACCCATTCAAGGAGGGGTAAAATGTATTAACCTAAATATGCTCACCCAAATCATAGCCATAGATAATTAACTAATATCCTAATTCTTAAAAAAAAAATCCCTACATCCAATGAACCTTACCATACCCTTATAACTAATTAATTACCCCATTAACCCACTAACTATCCTACTTAGCTACTAATCTACCCATTATCCCACTTGATGAATTAAAATTTATTTTTATTCACATACTACCTAGCTACCCTACCACCCAAGTATTACCTATACCCCTATGAATACTAAACCTCATTACCTCCCGTCTAATCCCCTATTTTCCCTAAAATAACCAAGAAACCTATAGAACTAGGGAAGCTCCTCCAAAGTTCTAGAAGTCTCTAATCTAAAGGCTTCTAAAATTATTTAAAATTGCCTAAATTATCCTCCACCATCTTATATAATGGCACCCTATGAAAAAGTAGTGAACAAAAATGTAATTAAAAAAATGTAGTATGACAAACCTCATGAGGACAAAACATAGTAAAGAAAAAATGTAGTGATATTGGTAATGTCACGAAGATGACACAACTTTCGACTAAAGTTCAAAACTCACAAAATCACATTTTCCTTTGTTATTTTTCTTTTAAATTTTATGCATTACTTTCCCAACATGAAATGTGAGATACTATCATCAAAATAAACTAGACAACAAATAAATAATGTGATAAACACTAAAATGTCCCACTTATGCTCTTCAAGACATTTTTGAGACATTACCAATAACACAATGTTTATCCTCACTATGTTTTTTCCTCATGATATTTTTTTCATACTACATTTTCATCATACTATGTTTTAATCATGACATTTTTTACCACTACATTTTTGTCTACTATGTTATCACATAGAGCCATCCTATGAAAAAGTAGTGAACAAAAAAATAGTGGTAAAAATGTAGTATGACAAAAATGTAGTATGACAAAACATCATGAAGACAAAACATAGTGATTAAAAAAATGTAGTGGTATTGGTAATGTCATGAAGATGACATAACTTTCAACTAAAGGTCCAAACTCACAAAATCACATTTTCCTCTATTATTTTTCTTGTAAACTTGGTGCATTACTTTTCCACCATGAAATGTTAACTACTATCACCAAAATGTACTATACAGCAAATAAACAATGTGATAATCACTAAAATGTCCCACTTATGCTCTTCATGACATTTTTATGACATTACCAATACCACTATGTTTTTCCTTTATATGTTTTGTCATCATGACATTTTTGTCATGCTATGTTTTTACCACTACGTTTTTATCCACTATGTTATCAAATCAAGCATATATAAGCCATGCATGAGATATGGCCAAAACAAACTTGGAAAAGTTAGAAAGCAATAAGCCTCCATTATACTCTCATAACCAGCCATCATCAAGCATCCTCACACTCTTGTTAAGTCATTCAAAAATCTGAAGAAGCTATTAGAGTCACTTGGAAGCTCAAGTCAAACAATCCACATTCAACCATTTTATTATTCAAAATAACTTGAATATCTTGGAGGGGAGTTCTAATGAATAAAAGGATGGTAAGAATTCCATTTTAATAATCTAAATGTTCCTTTATCCACTTATTTAATGGTGTTTGTCTTATTGGGTTTTTATTACTAAATATAATATCTTTACAAATAAATCAAAATAAAATCACACGTAATATATAATATGTTTAGGTATTGTTAGGTGCATGAAATGACATATATAAATAGTATAAAAAGATGGCATACCTCGATATAATGCTTTAGTGAATATAATTAATTTTTAATTGTTTATAGAAGTGACTAGAAAAAGGAATAGTGAGAGAGATGAGTGAGAAAAATATATGTTATCCATGTTATCTATTCACATTTTAATTTATTTTTGGACATAAAAATATAGTAGGTAATTCAATTTCATCTTCCATTAGTTTTTTCCCAATCTTTGGGTTTTACAAGATCAAAAATATTTGTGTCTTGGTATTTCCATGTTCTTAGTTTAAATTCATGTTATTATAATGATTTTTTAATTATTATGATCAAATTTATATAATATATCAATACTTACCATAATAATTATAAATCATTTGATTGAATTTAATTGGCATTCTTAACTAGTGTCAAAGTAGAACAACAATTTCTGATTCTATAAATTCTAGAATGTTTTAACTTTAGAGTTTATATATTACAAACAAGGGAAATAAGGCTGATATATAAAATAAATCATTGGTAAAATTATGTATGGAAAAGGAACCAAGAAATTAAGGTATAAAAAAATTATAAACACAAAGAGAATATTAAGTAAGATAATATACAAAAATAACTATAAATTTTCCATAACAATCTATATGGTTTAATGAATTCTACATTATTCATGTAATTATAGAAACATATGTTCTAAAATATCATCAAGGTGAAATATTTACTAACATAATCATGTTCAAAATTATTGAGAACTTAAATTTGGTGTTAATTTGACTATCAAAGGGGAAGTATAATCCTTAAATTTGATGTCAATTTGATCATCACTTAGAATTTTTTTTATTTATTAGATAATTCAATTAAAAATGTTAATTTATTGGGTATAAAATGCATTTTGAATCCCCCTTTCCACTTCAAAATATTTTTTTGATCCCAACATATGGTATCTAAGTTTATTTAATCTAACATGAATCAGTGGGAACATGGCAGATAAGGTGATGGAATTATTAATGAATGTGGTATGTATAAAATACATTGTAATAACCTTGAGATTGATATCACATAACATATTTAAGATTTATTTATTTGATATAACTTAACTAGTTTACATTATTTTTTAGATGATATGAATTTACTAGTTGAATTTACTAATCTAAAATATCCAAGCAACATTAATTTTGTAATGAGATGAATGAGGATTTGAAAGTGTTAAGTACTCAGTTAGCACTCCTAGATTTTTAAGGACCCATATTGTGAAATGGATGATAATGATTTAGGACCTCTATAAAGGTATAAGTGTAAGGGAAAATAAAGAATAAATTTAACCTAGTCCAAGAAGAGGTTACATGAAAAGAGTGCAAAGGGCCTCATTAATCTGGCCAAGAATAAAGAGGGGAAAATTATGGCTAAAATTCTGAGTGAAATCACTCTATAAAATAAAATAAAGGTGGAAGTCTCAATTGAAATCCCAAACAAGATAACTAGGGAGCACTCCAAAAAATAATGAAGCAAGAAGATGAAGGACATCACCAAGCCTACAACTATGGTTGACTACACAGATTTTGAGGAGTCTTACCCTTCACCTCTGGTTCATTATTTTATTTTATTTCTAGGTTGGGTTAGGTCTTGGGTTATTTGTTTAAAATTGGTGGAATGTTTCCACTATTTTAGTGTCTTTTTTTATAAGTTTACCTTGTTATTTCTTTATCCCTTAGGTCTTTAGTCCCTTATATGTGTTGTTTGACCTTTTATTCAAAACCCTTTGGTTATGTAATGGTTATAGGATCCTATAAAACCCATTTATTAACCTTGTCAAATAATAATACATGTTTTTTTTAGATTCTTTTTTAAAAGGTCTTCCTTGATGATAATGTGGCTTAAAAAAGGCATTAGTTATCCCAAATATATCCTTTTTAGAGGCCTCCCTAGATGTTTTAAGCATGTATAAGATTATTGTTGATGTTTATAATTGTTTCTCTATAGAACATGCCATTGAACCAACATATTTAGGGAAATATTATAGTGTGGAACTTATAAGTAGCTTGAATTTTAAATTTAAATTTTGGTGGCTTCTAATAATAACCTAGTGTAGAAAATAATATAATCTCTTGGGAAAATAGACTGAAAGAAAATATTTGTGATGCACCAAGAGATTTATGATATAAACCAAATTAGTAGCTAAATAATAGTATATAAAAACTTAAATTTTTTCTTTAATACTATTAAGACAAAATATGCCAAGAGATGAAAATGTTCAAGATAATTTAATTAAGGCAAAGGGAAGATGAATTCCACAATTTATTTCTTAATATAATAGAAAATGGATTAAATATTTGTATGATATACTAAAAATCTATTATAAAACATAAGGAAACAAAAGATTGCTAAGGAAAATTTCCACACAACCAAAGATAGCCTAATTAAAAGTATAAAATTAAATTTATGTTCTGATGATCCTATAGAGCTCAATAAATTTAAAGCTACAAATATGGATAAGGGATCCAAAATAAAATTAGGAATGTCAAATCCTATTAGAAACATGATCTATAGGTTTTATCTATAATTGGTTTTATTCTTTTCCATCTCTGCAACTATCCATGATTTTTTGAGTGTCCATTATTCATTGAAAAATATGTGCAAGGGATTTTTTCCACACATAATTAAATAACTATGGCACCATTTGGTTTTAGAGTGGAAAATATGGCATTATAAACCATAAGATCAACTAGATTATCTAGTTTATTTCTTTAACACATTCAAGTCATGTTTCTATGGGAAAGCCAAAATGCATTAATTATCATCTAGGGTTAGGGTTTTGGATCATTTTTTGGATGAACATGGTGGTGTCCATGTATTACACCACTCAAACACTATGATAGGGTAGAACCTATCAATTTCAATTTAATAATAACTGGACACATCAACCATGTGGATTTGTAATTTGACATTCACCAATGGCACAATGTTAAAGTTTGAAATATAGTGATTATATGCAAAATTTACATCATTGGTTGTATTTTTCTAATTTTTTATACTATGGTTGAGACACCATTGGTGACTTAATAGTTAAATACACATTTAATTGTTTAACCTTGGCATGTATTAGTATTTATCTAATTTACAAGATTGATAGGATCGATACTTTAGGCTAAATTTACACTAAAAAGGTACCCAAATGTGTGTTATTTCTTGGAGCTTCTGATGTGGTGGGTACCTTTAAATTTTTGGTGACCTAGGCTAAAGCAAAAAGATAATGTTGATCAATGTTTATTATTGGATGAATCTCTAAGGAATTAAGACCTAATTAAAGTGTTTTCAGATTACATTTTTCATGGATTTCATGGGATCCTTACTCAAAAATATCAATTGGACCTTGTTATTTGATCCATTATACATGGATTGATTTGAAATAATTTGTTTATTTTGATAAAATGGAGATAAAATAGGCAATAAAATATGTATGGATTAAAATTTTAGGGTAAATGGTGCCAATGAATAACATGGATAGGGATCTCTACTAGTGTACTATTCCCAAGTTGTCCATCCCAAATTTTATACCTTTGTTTCTCTCGATATAATATGAAGTGGCCTATAAGGTCCTTATATATCACACCATCCATAGAAAATTACAATTTGTAGACCAGTTCATTTTTAGTGCTAAATATAGGATCATGAAGAGAAATGACTTACTCCAAACCACAATCTCAAACCTAGTAGATCAACTACAATATGAGGCTCATTTTGGGTGGCCTATCCCTAAGCAACATTTGCTCATGGAACCTATGAAGACCATGTTATGTTATGTAATTTAATTAGAGGGTGTGGGTCATAAAATATTGTAATGGATTACACTTTTGATAAATATAATTTAAGATAAAATAAAAAACTCTAATTAAATCAATATTTGGAAAATATTGAATAGTTATAATTTTTTTTAAAAATAATATCCATATGAACATGCACTTTTGTATCCACTAAAACTAAAATTATGTTTTGACATTATTAAGGCCACCTTAAGGTATGCATAATAAAACATATGCAATTTTATGATATATTTAATATATACTTATGGACAAATAAAATATGGATGGATATTTTCACAAGTAATTATTGGGTATAATAGTTCTTAATATAGAACAAATGTGAAAAAAATATTATATAATATTAATGTTTTCATACATTTAATTTGTGTGTTACTTTAAAACTATTTTTACATATCCAAGAAAAATGAAAAACAACACTAAAAAGGCTTTGTGAATGTGGAACATAGATTTATAAATATTCATTTAATAATCATTCATGTGGAATGGTATATTTATAATACATCATTTATTTAGAAATTAACCTCACTTGAAATGTAATATCACTTTTCTCTACAATTCCTAAATTGTCAAATTCGTTCACCAAAATTAGGGTAAAAGAGTAACCCATTAAATTTATTTAACCTAGGGACTTCGATAAACCCACTTATAGGTGATTCAAATTATCAAAATTTTAATCATCAAAATAGGGCCTTATGGAATGACTTCCACTTGATTATTATTCTTCATGGATACTAGTGAGGGACACCATATTCTATTCTATAACATATCAAAGGGTTTGAGAAAATTAAGTAGATAGGCCCTCACAAAAAATACATGGAGGCAATAATATTGATGTTTACCTAATAATTTTAATAGTACCTCCCATCCCATTTTTAATAAAAATCACAAGGTTCCTAATTGGATATGGAATAAAATGGAGAAGCATTTTATTTTGTTTTAATTCAAAGCCCTCTTTAGTTTTTATAGTGATTTATTGATTTAAAAGGACATATCAAGCTTATTTAATTACAAAAATATTGAATCTTTCATTATCTTTACTCACTTCAAAGGTAGCTATAATTTTAGATTGTACAAAGGGAATGTCAATCATAAGCCAATTTTAGAAATATTGTAGAGGGGATTTCCCTTATTTCACTTGTAAGTACCCATGTAGTGCCCTTTGACCATTTTTCCATAGATAAAATTTGGTAGATGATATATAATTCATTTTTTATAAACAATAAAAATCTAACCTATGTTTTTGACTATATTGAATAGTGTTCGCCTAGGTTGTATAAGAAGTGGTTAAATTTGTTGTTTTCCATCAAAAAAATTGTGATGGTGTAGCTTTATCATTCATAGTGATTTAATTTCCCATTTCCATTTTTGGACTTTATATTTTGGCTAAATTTTTTCATTTTTAGGATAGGATATCTATATTACTATCTAGGTATACCCAATGGATATTTGATGTTATAATATAGGATCAACTACCTAGTGCTTCATCTTCTTGACCTAGTCTTGGAAATTTTAAAAGTAAAAACTTCAATTGGAATGATTTATTTAGATCAATGTATTTATAATTGGTTCACATGTTAATTTAGTATAAAATTTAATTTTTGGAAATAATTTTTAAATAATTTTCATGAGAGAACCCTTTTTTTGCCTTAGTTAACTAGTGGATTTGAATTTTAATCTCAATCAATGGATTGAATACCCTAGATAAGTATTTTTAGGTTGGGATTCTAGGCCATTTAAATAAATTATTAATCAGTTTACTCATTTTTGATGGCCTATTTTAAAATTTCTTTTATGAGTAATCTATTGTCTTCCGGCATGATGAGGTAAACCCTGATTTATCATGTCGGTTGATGTAGGTTTGCATGAAATTGATGGATTTAGACAAGCTGGTCATTTAAATGTAGTATTGACCTAACATTTATATCTTTTTAAGATCAATTATGACCTTTTGGATATCTATAGGCATTTTGAGATGCCATTTTTTCTAGTTACTCATATAAAAAGGTGTTTAGGATTTGTCTAAATCTTGATGTTTTATGAGATTTAAATCCCTATGTTATTGGGCTTGTTGGATGTCTTAGAACACCACTCATTTAAGGACTATATTTGAATCAATAAATATTAGGTATAATAATAGGTATTTAGTGGCTTGGAATATATTTCTACTTGACAATTTATTTACTACTTTTATAAGCTATACGGGGTTTGATTTGCTCCATAATTATTTAAGATCCCCTTTTAATTACTATAGTTCTATCTCCATAGCCTTCCATTTCTATTTAAGCTCATTGATCATTTTTTTAGGTATTTTAATCTATTTTTTTATCCCTTTATAAAGCTTAAATGGACCCTTTTTACCAACTCTTATTTCAAATCTCTAATATTATTTTCTTATGACTTTTTTATATTATATTAGTCCTTAATAGTTTGTGCTAGACCCTTAAGCTCTTTTTTTACTTAATTAACTAATTTATTTCCTTAATGTAGTTAGCATATACACTCTAGATTGATTTTGGAGGTGTTTTACCCTTCCTAGTGTATTAAGTATTTGATGAGGCACGACCATATATGTTGATCTCATAATTATATGTGTGCACATCCCTCTTGGCCTTAATTATTTATATCACCATTTGGTTATGATATAAAGTTTTATCTATTGGATCATAATGAGTCCTCACTTGTTACGTGGTTAGAAGGTATTAATAGATGGTCTTCATTTTCCCCATTAATTCATTTAGTTTTTATTAAATCCATACATATATTGGTTAAAACCCACACATTAATTTGAGGGTTTCCTAGATGTCTTAAATTATGGCATGGGTGGTAAAACTATATACAAAATGGTGGGAATATAGTTGATGTAAATGTAGGTATAATTTTCATATTTTTTTGGGGTGGAGTGATGGATGTGGGAGATGAAGTGATAGTTGAAACCTATAAAATTGATGTAAATAATGGTTTTTTATAAAAAAAATAGAGGAAGCTATAAGCCTACATCTATCAATTTTAGGTTGACACTTGTGAGATAATTTCTTGTGAGTATTAATGGGCTTAACCCATGTAATAAATATACCATAAGGATCTTAATCCCATTTTTCATCATCAATAATCATTTAAATTTGTTTAAATTTTTTATATAGGTGTTCATGTAAAGTTATATGTTGTATGGTAATTTTATGGCTTATTTGAAAGAGATTGTAGAATATAATTTTATTTTTCCATGATCCATACATTTCATCAATGTGTTCAATTTTGTTTGAAATTTTTTTATTTGGAATGCCCTCAAAGATACATATTTGGTTAGCTTGAATGCCTTGTTAACATAACCATGGAGTAGGATAATTATGTAGTCAAATGTAAAATACTAATTTCCTCTACCAATGGTTTTTATGAAGGTGTGTTTTATTCACAAATAATTTTTTTTATAAACTTTTACCTTCTATGGAGGTTATAATGGGTACTAGGAAGATAGAAAAAAATAATATAAGGGGTGTAATTGAATAGGAATTTGGACCAGTCTTCTACTCACCATACTACCTATGTGGCTTAAGGTGATTAAACCTTAAGCTCATGTACTTATCCCTATTGTAGTGAAGGATCAAACATGTCATATATGTTAGGCAATTGAACATTCTGTGAGTGGCGACATAGAAAAATTAGAGGTACATATATTTAATTACCAATGTACATAAATCATAAGTGTTCTTTCACTAATATCTAGATAATAAAACACCATGAAATTTATTAAGTTGTTTAAAGAAGTCCTTTTTCACTATTTAAGCCAAAAAATAATTTATACATATTCAAAATACAATGATTATCATCATCAAAAACTATAAGGATTATAAGAAACTATATAACCTCCTTCATTTTTAATTTCATTACCATATTGAATACTGACAAGTGATTTTATCTAAATCCCGTCACTTAATTTGGGTCTCATCTAAAAATTGACATGTACTTTATGGAAGGGTAATTGATACATTTTAAATTATAACTCTGGAGGTGACATCTAAAATGGATATTACAATAATGTTATTAATATTCCTTACTATTTTATCAATTTTTCTATTGCAAGCCATCACTAATTAATAACAAGGATTTACATTGGGGATGATCATTTTACATAACATGCAATCCCAAACATGATGTGAATATATTTCACAAGGTTATTTAATGAAATGACCATATATTTGGGCTCTAAATATACTTATTATTTCCTCTCATGAAGTTTGAATCAATTTTTTTGGTAAGTTGATAATGGACCATTTGTCACGAGTAGTGGCCATATGATGAGTTCTTGGAGTATTAGGGTTTGGTTGTAAATCCTTTCCAAAGTGGTTTTCTTGGAGATTCCATTTAATATATTATCTATAACCTATAAATTTGAGAGATAGAATAAGTATCCAATACTTATGATGAATATTTTGGATCTCTTTTTGTTATTAAAGTATACACATCCAATCATATTCATGCTTTAGATTCTTTTATTTATATATTTTTATATCTCTTAGATTGCCACAACTTCACATAAAATATTTCCATAAATTAATTCACACACTACCACAACTATTAGATAAAAATATACTTATCTAGGATGTAGAGATTACTTGTTTCAAAATATATTTACTCTTTTAGTAGGTACTGGTATATAATGAATAAATTTTATATTATAGTCTTATAATTATCTAAAATTATTGAAACCTTAAATATACCACTAATATGACCATTTGAATCAAATAAGACGTTATATGGAGCATGTGTAAATTGTGGTTTCCATTAGTGAGTGACGAGGTCAATGACTAGAATTATTAAAACACTACCAAGATACCACATGAAATGTCAAATGTTGTGTGGGTCTAAGATCCCACTTTATAAGATGAAAAAAAAGGCTCCACCATTTAAATTCACCATTGGAAAATTCCCCTTACCACCCCATCTTTTTTTGCATGAAAATCACATGTTATTGGTTACCTCAAGCTAATCAAAATTACCAATATAATTTTTCAATGCATCTAAGATTCTACTTCTTAAAATATCATTTAATAGTCCTCACACAAATAATTAGAGCTTTGTAACACTTATGTTAAGATATGACTATGTATCACATTAATTAAATTATAATACATATTTAATGGGAGAAAATAATTTACATAAATTATACCCTTATGTACAAATGCACACAGTAAAAGTAAATGAAAAAAAAAAAGGAAATATACAAAACATACATATGTACATGATGAATTAAGGTACCCAATCCTTAGGAATAATAATTAATGTAAACCATGTTCACTCATATTTGTAGAAGTTCTTTAAAAATCTTTGAAAACTCAAGTATGTTTGTACCTATACATCTTTTGATTTATTAGAGTCCAATCCATAGGGTTTATAACTTGGATTATTTTATATATTTTTCTTGATCATCATCCCATTTTAGAAACCAAACCACATCATAAAATTATTGTGGAGTGACCTTCTTATTGAACCATAACTTTACCAATTACTATTGGTGGAAGCCATTTATGGAAGCTCATATCTTCTCTTCCAGACTTAGGAGTCCATGAATTCTAAATATCACGGCATCATGTTTTTCCATCTCTAATTTATGAGAAAATTGAAGGATAGGAGTTCCATATATAGGGGATATCTAACTTTCCTACCATATACAAACATATGAGGGGGATTATCTGAGGTTTCATTTGGGGTAATCTAGTTATCCTAAGAGATATAATTAGCTTAATGTGCAATTTTATAGGGTTATATTTTATGGTCCTTTAAATTATTTTGAATAGGTTATCATTTTATGATTTAGCAAGGCCTTTATCTCAAAGATAATAAGTGTAGGAATCTTAAAAGTGTAGATTCTCCATTTTAACCACTTTCACATCTAAATTACAATCAAAATGTATTTATATAATCACATTCTCAATTAATTGGAAATAGTTATTTGATCTAAATTATGGACAAAATTAGTAATTTGATATAAAATTTTCAACATGTCCTTGATTGGGGAAATGCATCATATTACGACACCAAATTAATCAAAAACATCTTGAATAAAATTGATACTTTACAATTATTATTACAAGATAATTAAATTAATATTATATTAATAAATAACATTTTAATATGCCACATTCTTTTAAGTATTAAATAATCCTAATTAATCAATCCTAATTTTCCTCTAATAGGGAATTCTATAGATTTTGGAATTACCTTATTTTGTTGAAATCAAAATTGAAATATTACCTAATAAATGGATGACATCATTAGGAATAGTGAGAAAATAATTAAGATCTCTTACAAGTTATTAAAAACTCTTCCTCTTATACCCCTCTTACACACTCCAAAAGAGGCATAATTTCACTTTTCTTCCAAATCTCTTCCAAAATCTAAAAGGGCCTTAAATGGAGTATCTTACACACTCTTTCTTGTACAATCATGAATTTGAGTACTCTATTTACACCATTGATCTTGATCTTATATTAATCACCCACGTTCAAACTAAATTTCCATAAAAGCAAGGGCATTTACTTATTATAGACAATATATCTTGAATTAAACTTATTATGAAGAAATCATATTAAATCTTCACATTTATTCTCAAGTCAATTTCTTAGACCTAAAGTGGATAAGGTAAAATATTTCCCAAATGTGGAGTTGACATTTCAAAATATCTCTCATCTACAAGCTGAGCATAAGACTCTTTGAATTAGCAAGCAAAAAAATTTCCAAGGAAGGTATAATGTGTTTTGTTTGACTTATACATGATTCACCTTATGTTTAACCTTACTTAATCCTAAGGATTAGGCTTAAAGTGTCATATTCATAAAATTATTTTGATGTTTTATTCACTAGTAATGAAGTAACCCTTTTTGGATTCTTGATCTACATAATGACACACCTGGTGGGACTCTACACACCCCATAAACTCTTTTAAGTCATCTTCATTATTTAAATTATAGGAATTAATCTAGTAATTATCTTAATTCAACTTATTTTCCTCAAAAACTTATTAATTTTTGTAAAAAGTGAAATTGGTGGTTTTGCCCTACTAAATGGTAGTTTCAACACAAAAATTGGTGGTTTTTCTATGGAACTTGACAATTTCAACTTTTAGTTTCTAGTTTTTTTATCATTTTTACAGGGCATAATAATCAGTGGTTTTACTTAGGAAATTGATATTTTTGACCAAATAATTGATAGTTTTGCTTAGGAAATCAATATTTTCACTTTTTCATGTTTTCTACTAATAAGTGGTTTCACCCTACGTATCATTAGTTTCACATAGTGTATCAATGATTTCACCTTACTAATTTGTGATTTTACCATTTTCTTATTTGTTTTGTGTTCATAAGAATCAGTGGTTTCACCCTAATAAATGGTAGTTTTTCCATATGTGAAATAAAATATAATACTTAAGTAAACTCACTTTCAACTTCCTTTACCAATCCAAAACCACATTAAAAAATTCTAACCACTTTTGATGCATGACCTTAGCCAAAAGAGTGTATTTTAGACCTAAAAATTAAATCACATTTTATTTTACAAACATTTCAATTTGGACATGAAAATAATGTATAATTTCAATTTAGGCTTAAAATGCATTCTTTCACAAGTCATTTATTGTCTCACATTTATCTTATTTTGCTTGTGTTTTGTGTAGTTACTTCACACGTATGCACTCACCTTGATAGGATGACCCAAAAACATAAAGGTGACCACCTTTTTATTGAGGGAGATTTGCCTATTATGTTATTATCTTTCCCTTAGTGGGATTCTTATGAATCAAAATCGTAATACCTTTTCTTTTTATTAGGCTACATGATTGGGTTGCCATTACATTTGAATAGATGATAAAGGCACAAAAGCTAGGATTTCATACCCCATTATTCATGCCAACCCTCTACATCTAAAGAGGGATATAAATTATTGTAAGGTATTGTTAAGGGCTAACTATCATGTCCATTTTTTTCATAAAAATGGGCATGACACAATTTCAACAAACAAAACACTAACAAGCATGGATAGATACCAAAATCCATTAAATTTCACATATGAAAATATAAATCATGTAATTTTCAAAAGGCTCATATAGGTATAATCAAATAATTCAAAATCTAATAATCTTGATTTATTCAACCCAACACATAAAATTTCTTTCATATCTCGCATTAGGATTTCATCCCCCAGCATTCATACCAACCTTGTACATCTAATGAGGGACATAAATTATTGTAAGGTGTTATTAAGGCCTAGTTATCATGCACATTATTTCATTAGAGATAGGCATGACACATAAGTTCAACAAATAAAACACCAAAATAATGGATGGATACCAGATTCCATTCAATTGCACATGAAAATTTGAATCATGTAACTACCAAAATGATCATAAAGGTGTAAGCCACTAATTGGAAATCCCATAATCCTAATTAATTTATCCCAAAAAACATAAGTCCTTCCATAACTTGCATCAAAAAATAGTAGCATAAATGACATTGAGATAGCCATCAAATTTGACTTCATCCACTGTTGATGCAATCAAACTCCATGTGGTTATTATGGTAGGTTCCCTATCCATTCCAATTTAATTTTGAGCTCCCAAGGCCACTCTTTCCACCTATCACTTCCTACAAAACTCAGTGAAAAGATCCATGTGGTGATAATTTACTAGCTCACTACCCTACAAGTTTGTAAGGCTTACACTACTTACTTAGAGTTATGTAGTGGATTTATCTTACAGTGCAACATTTTTATATCCCAATAACCTATAGGATTGTCTCTTGATATGAATTCTTCCATAATTTTGAAGTAGTCAGATTCGATCACACAACATCATCTAGATCACCTACTTGCCTATGGGATTTATTCCCCATACAAAAATGCCTAGAACTATTGTTGGAACATAACTAGATACTAAAGGGGGGTGAATCAGTATATTAATTAACCTATTCCTTTTCAAAACCTTTTAAATAAAATTAAAACTATATTCAAATATCACACACACACACACACACACACACACACAAAAAAAAAAAAAAAAAAACATAACATAAGATATATTGTGAAAAACCTAAAATGGGAAAAACTACCATGACAATAGCTTCTTAAAACTACCATTCTAATCTAACCTCATAATAAGGAACCTCACTAGTTACAATGTTTAAGGGAACTGACCCTAAGGAGACACCAATCCCATGGTTTAAGAGATTCAACTCTAAGGAAGCACCCACTCCCTAATATGAGCACCAACTCAGTTTATCCGATAGCACCAACCAATCAAATCAATAATGAATCTACAACTCCATATTATAGCATAGATTAATAAATGAATCCAATCCTTTTATTCAATGTTACACGTCTGATTTACAATTGTTCATGTTCTTCACATAATTTTTTTGTGCATCTCTTCTTTCTACCCCTCTATCTCTATGTTTAGATATGTCTCTATTCGACACACTTCATCTCTCTCTCACTCTGATCCTTTATGTATATATATTTCTTGTTTGACATAATTCAATAGATTTATTAGGTCCTAAATGTATCGTATATGTCATATATATAAACAATTGATCTAGGTTTCTATTTATTTGTTGTGTTCACACTTGTTTACAAACTCATCACTCTTTGTTTTGGACTGAGTTCATTATGACTTGAACTATAAGTTTCCCGCATCTCACATTCCTGCATCACCATCATGATTCTTGGTCTCGTTACTATCTATAACATTTGATGGACTCTAATTTTATGCACATTCACATATACATAGGTTTGATCAGTTAAATTGATTAATCTTATTATTGTGTCATGATTCATGACTTACTCTCATGTTCCTACATTTGATTATTAGTCTGTACTTATCTTTAATATCAATCATTGATCTAGCATTTGGTGCCATGATATGATGGTCTATATTCAAATGGCTCAACTTTAAAACATTTCTATTTGATTAATCTTTGACAGATTCATGTTGTCTATTCAATCTGTATATGCTTCCAAACTTTAGCTTTGTCTAGACATTAAACATTGATCTCTTTATCCCATCTTGGTACTTCCTACATTTTTGGATTCCTTTTACTCTCTCGATCTTCTCATACTTGCTTAGTCTTTAACTCACCACTATGTCAATAAACCTCAAGAATTTTATTGTATCTAAGTATACTCACTCTATTGTATCTCCTTTGCATGATCACCCACTCACCATCAGATATTTTGGCTAGCTTGATCACTAACTTTGACAAGCATATGCTTATTGGGTCTCTATTTGATAAGTTCAATTAATGTGACACTTATCACTAACACATTTATTCGAAGGTGCCTTTGATAATTTGACTTTGCTTCACTTCATTATATATTTAGTGTATGATTAAGCACTATTCATTGATAAATCTTGGACATAATATAAATTTTAAGACATAGGAAATATTAAGTTCTTTGAACTAGTAATTACTAAGTCAATGGGGCCAATTTTACAATGATGACAAGGGCTTAAGATATAACTTAATATACTAGGTCTTAGCTATATCTAGTCAACATCAAAATAGGAAATCTTATTGATGGCATGACTTAAACCCTTAGGTTTTATCTAATAAACCTTATTTTGTTTGAAAGCAAAGATAATTCAATTCTAAGCTCATTCCTTCTCATTTGAACCTATCGGCCATATGTTTAGAATGATCATGAAAAACCAATAATAGATCTTCTATCTATTTCCTTTGAAAATGTCCATAAATGATCTTCTTAAAAGCATGACAATTTTTCATAACCTTTGTGAAAATTTTGACTAATTATGGAGACCATTTCACTATTCCTAGAAGGCTAACTTTGAACCTTCATAACTCTTATTGCACATAGTCGCATGACTTATAATTTAGTGCATAAAATCCTACTTCATAGGGTATTACATCCATATATTCATTTTCTCCTAAATACTTCATATGTTCAAGATATGTCATCATAATATTTATTACTTAGATTTATCTTTAAACCTAAAAATTTGACTATGTTGGAAAACATTATCAAAATGCTTGGGAGCCCAACTTTGCTCAAACATATCTTTTGTCATGCTAGATCACGTGACCTAATATTTAGCACATAGAAACTAAGCATAAAATAAACAAATACATATGATTATTTTATTGTTAGACCTCCATATGTGTAAATTCTAACCTCATTAATATTCTTGCTTGGTTTTACTTAACCCTTTTTCAAATTTGACTAAGTATAGAATCTTAGTGATTTTTTTTTAGGTACTCAACTTTACATCCCTATATCTTCTACTGCACTTCAGTTCATAACTTTAAATTTGGCACATGATAACTATGGACTAGTTTGATCACAACCATATGAAAAGTTACACCATAATCATTCATATGTGGCAATGGTGACATCACTAAAATACCTTCTCATCTTTTATGTCATAGACCCAAAATGTCTATATGATCAATATGAAGAACTTGATGAATTCCACTCATTAAGACAAGCACTCTAGTCATTTTTGACCTATTATAGGATCCTTTAAATATCTTCTAATCATCAAATTTAGTCTTGAACATTAATGACATGTTCATAGTGTCCCTTTTGATATCAATGATAATTATATTTCCAACAAACTCCCCCTTTATCATTGTTGGAAAACTAATTTTTTTTATCTTCTAATGTTTTGATCCTTCCCTAACATTGGCTTCTAATGATCTTAAACTGAGGCTATTCATACCAAACTTAATCCCCCTTAGTCAATGGCACATTTTCTTAATACTCAACTTAAACACTTACTTTGCTTCTTCTTTAACATTTGTAATTTTTCTCCAAACTTGTGCAGAGAGCATTTTCACTTCCCCCCCCCCCCTTGACATCAATGGCAAAGAGACTCTTTCTTAAATGTTTGTCCAAATTTTTCTCTCCCTTATTATAGAAAATATTTTGCCTAAGACTATGAAACCTTCAACTAGTTACATTTTTCCAAAAGTATTCATACCTAAGTTGCCTTTTCTCTCTTCTTCCAAGGATTAACAAAGCTTCTATGAGACTCACCCTAGACTCATGCCTTATCACTAGGATCTAGTGATGTGTTTTAAGAGCCACCACTCCCAAATTTTGTCTCAAATATTAAATTTATTCCTTTGGAAGAGGTTGAGTGAATATTTCTACAATGTGGTCCTTAGTTGGCACATATTCCATTATGACTTATTGATATGTAACCCTCTCTCTTAAGAAGTGATACTTTAATGATATGTGCTTGGTTATAGAATGCATCATTGGGTTATTTGATATATTAATGGCACTTTAATTATCACAAAGAATATAAATAGGTGTATTTTACTCTATCTTTATGTCTTTGAGTGTTTACTTCATCCACAGGACTTGAGTGTAACATGCTACTATTGCCACATACTTTGTTCCTACTATAAAAAGAGTAATTGACTCTTTATTTTTGCTTATCCATGAAATAAGTCTATTTCTAAGGAAAATTTCACCACCACTACTGCGTATTCTATCATACACACTTCTTAACCAATAAACATCCATATATGATATGAAATTAAAATCTTTACTTGTTGGGTACCATAGGCCATAGTCAATTGTGCTCTTCATGTATCTAAAGATCCTTTTTACTACATTAACATGTGACTCTTTAGGAACAACTTGAAATCTTGCAACCATGCACACTGCTTGCATAAAATCTAGTCTTGATGTAGTTAGGTATAACAAGATAGATATCATTGATTTATAGATAGTTTGATTTGCATCAAGGGACTCATCCTCTTTGCTCAGCTTGAATCCAGTTATCATGGGAGTACTAATTGGTTTTCTATCTCCCATTCTAATTTTCTTGAGCATTTCCTTTGCATACTTGGTTTTGGATATGAATATTCATTCATTATATTATGTTATTTGTAGTCTAATAAAGAAAGTTCTAGCATAGACATCTCAAAATCACTTTGCATTTATGTAGCAAATTATTTGCACATTTTGTTATTTCTACCACCAAATATGATGTCATATACATATACAACGATAATTAACATATGCTCACCTTTTGATTTAAAATATAGATTACTATCTGCACATCCTTTGTTTAAACCTTGTTATTATAGGTATTGGTCTAATCTTGAATACCATGCTATAAGTGCATGTTTTAGACCATACATAGATTTATTTAGTCTGAACACATAATATTTTTGTTTTGATAGTTGAAAACATTTAGGTTATTTTATGTAGACTTCCTCTTCTAGGTTCCTATTTAAGAAGGCAGACTTAACATCCATTTTATAGAATTTGAACTTTTTGTAAATAGAGGATGCTAGAAACATTCTTATGGATTCCAATATATAAATTGTAGAAAATGTTTCCTCAAAATATATCCTCTTAACTTGTACATATCTTTTGCACACCAATATTTCTTTATTAATTACAACATCTCCATCCTCATCGAGCTTGTTTTTATAGAACCATTTCATACATATCAAATTCTTATTTGAAGGTCTTGGGATTAATTGCCAAGTTTTTTTCTTTTTAATTTAGATTAATTATTCTTCCATGGATTTTAGCTAATTCTCATCCTTGTTGGACTCAACATAGCTCTTAGGCTCAATTTCAGACATTAGATCAAAACTTACTTGCTCCTTATTCATTACATCTCTTCTCCTTGTCTTAACTCTTTAATTTTTATTTCCAATTATATACTCTTTAGGATGATAATTTAAAACAAATTTTGGAGGTTCCTTTTCATTCAATTCCTCAACCTCTTCATTATTTTCTTATTCTTCAAGATCTAATTCCTCAATATTGATTTCTTTGTCATGTTCAACATGTTTCAATCCTTCTTCAACCTTGAAATTGATATTATCTAAAATATTGTGTATCCTTTTATTATAACATACATAGGCTTTGGTTTGAGTGGAATAGCTAAGAAATATTCCTTCATCACATCTTAAATCAAATCTACCAAATTTTTCCTCTTTTCTTTTGATGTAGCATTTGCTTCCAAACACTCTAAAGTACATAATAGAGGCAGGCTTTCCATACCATAGACCATAGGGAGTTTTTTCATTGTTTACCTTCAGCTAAACTCTATCCAATATGTATATTGTTATTTGGATTGATTAGCTCTAGTATCTACCAAGTAACTTGGCCTTGTTTAGCATTGTTCCATCCATTTCCTTAACTATCTTATTTTTTCTCTCAACAACTCCATTTTGCTATGAAGTCCTTACAATAGATTAATGCCTTTTAATCCCATTCTTCTCATAATAATATATGAAATAATTTGAGGTTAATCCTCCACATTTATCAAATCTTAAGCATTTGATCTTTCATCTAATCTCATTCTCTACCATGGCTTTAAAGATCTTAAATCTTTCAAATGCCTGAGACTTGTCCTTCAAAAAGATTACCCATGTCATTCTTGATTAATCATCTACAAATAAAATTAATTATTTTTCTCCTTTAGATCCTCTTATCTTAGTAGGACCACATAGATTAGTATTAACTAACTCTAAAGGCTTAGTAGTTGCATATTCCTATATTTGAAATTTGACCCTTGTCTGCTTGCCTAGTTGACATTCCTTACAAGTAGTGTATACATGTTTGGTTATCTTGGGAATGTGTCTTACACACTTATTTGAGATTGATTTGACTAGGTTATTAAATTTAACATGACCCATTCTTCTATGTCATAACCAAATCTCATTAGTCTTTCCTATCAGCCAACTATTATCATTCACTTCATCAAAATTATAGATGTTTCTTTTAGTCCTTTTCCTTTCTACAACTAGTCTTCTAGATCTCTTTATATTGAAGACCTTTTCATTAAATGTGAACTTATATCCATTGTAACACATATAACTAACACTTAGTAGATTATGCTTCAATCCTTCAATATAAAGGACATCACGTGTAGGCATTTTTTCATTTATGTTCAAAGTTCGTTAACCTTTGATATTTTTTATTGTGTTATCTCCCAAGTTGAGATATCCTTCCTTAAATTTTCTCAATTTGGTGAACTTTCTCTTATCACGAATAATATTCTTAGATAAACCAATTTCTATCACCCACTAATTCTACTCTTTGACATGGAGTGCAGTTTGAGCAATCATGGATTGACTTTTAAATCAACACACATCTTTGGGTTTATTATATGTCATGTTTTTATCTTTATCAGAGACTTGTGAACCTTTACTCACACTAGGAGGGATGCCTTTCTTTACATTGTGTAATTTTTATCTTATAAATATTATTCTATAATGTTTAGTTGTGGCCAAAATTATTATAATTATAACACATTACATTTGTATCTAACAAGGGTGTAAATGAATTTTTACTTAAATAATTAATTTTACTTGTAGGTAAAACTCTAAAATTACTAAATTTATGGCCAAAATGATTACAAATATAACAATAACCATAGAAATATGAGGAATACCAGGTCATAGCATTTCTTAGTGTAGCATGAAGAGAACTTCTAAACTTTGGTTTCTTCAAGTCTCTCACTTTGGTGTATCCATGTGCATCATCTACCTTTGTCTTATTCTTCTCTTCAAGCTTCTTTTTAGGTTTAACATTATTCACAATAGCTATGTTTGAGTCTTTCTTTGTGTCCTTGCAAGATTTCTCTTTATTTGCTCCTGATTGTCCTTCTACTTTGAATTTTTCATATAGGTTAGTAGATATACTAGTAGTGGAACTCTTTCCCTTTTCATAACCAACACCTAATCTCTCTTTTGAGGGATTTTGAGATTTTATCAATTAATCAAGAATGTTTGATCCTCCTATCAACTTCAAACTTTTTTCTATTTGACCTTTAGTCTTCTCAAGCTATTTTTTTAAAGCCACTATCTCTGCTTCTATCTTAATGCACTCATCAGATTTAGATTGCAGTTAAAGTTTGAATACATATGGAATTATTTTAGCCTCTTCAACTTGACTCTTGAGGCTCACTATCATCTAATCAAAAATTTTGACATTTTCTCAATTTCCTTTTTTTCAAGCTTCTTCTATTTTGAGATCTCTTTTATTAGCTTGTAAATCTCCTCTAAAGCACATATGAGATCACAATCTAGATGTAATTCTACTCTTTGACATGGAGTGTAGTTTGAGCAATCATGGATTGATTTTTAAATCGACACACATATTTGGGTTTATTATATGTCATGTTTCTCTCTTTATTAGAGACTTGTGAACCTTTATTCACACTAGAGGGATGCTTTTCTTTACATTGTGTACTTTTGATCTTATAAATCTTATTCTACAATGTTTAGTTGTGACCAAAATTATTACAATTATAACACATTACATTTTTATCTAACAAGAGTGTAAATGAACTTTTACTTACAAAATTAATTTTACTTGTAGTTAAAACTCTAAAATTACTAACTTTATGACCAAAATGATTACAACTATAAAAATAACCATAGAAAGATGAGGAATACCAGGTCATAGCATTACTTAGTGTAGCATGAGGAGAACTTCTAAACTTTGGATTCTTCAAGTCTCTCACTTTGGTGTATCCATGTGCATCATCTACATTTGTCTTATTATTCTCTTCAAGCTTCTTTTCAGGTTTAGTATTCTTCACAATAGCTGTGTTTGTCTCTTTCTTTGTGTCCTTGCAAGCTTTCTCTTTATTTGCTCCTGATTTTCCTTCTACTTTGAATTTTTCATATAGGTTAGTAGAAATACTAGTTTCCCTTTTCATAACCAACACCTAATCTCTTTTTTGAGGGCTTTTGAGAGTTTATCCATTAATCAAGAATGTTTGATCCTCCTATCAACTTCAAACTTTTTTCTAGTTGACCTTTAGTCTTCTCAAGCTCTTTTCTTAAAGCCACTATCTCTACTTATAACTTAATGCACTCATAAGATTTAGATTATAGTTAAAGTTTGAATAAATATGGCATTATTTTAGCCTCTTCAACTTGAGTCTTTAGGTTCACTATTATCTAATCAAATTTTTGGACATTTTCTCAATTTCCTTTTTTCAAGATTCTTCTATTTTGAGCTCTCTTTTATTAGCTTGTCAATCTCCTCTAAAGCACATACGAGATTAAAATCTAGATGTAATTCACCTTCTTATTCATCTAAATCTTAAAGTTCTTCTTGATCCATAGAATTTGATTCTATTATCATGAATAGGACTTCCTTTTCCTCAGCCTCAAAAGCATAGTCATGATCATCATTAGAACTATCATTGTCATATTTTGAGTCATTGTCTTATTTTACGTGTAGACCCTTTTTGTTTTTGAAGAAGTTATTCATCTTGGGATAGTAGGGTTTCACCTTTTTATTACTCTCTACATGCTTAGAGTTATCCTTTTTATTATGAGGGCATTTAGCTGAAAAAATTCCTATTTTACCATAGTTAAAGTATTTGAAGGGTTACTTACCTCTATGCTTTCTATATCCTCTCTTTAATATTCTTACAAAGTTGGCTTCTTCTTCATCAATATCCTTAGATCTATATGTAGGTGATTCTTCCTTTAATTTCTTGACTACTTTGAATGTAGCTTCTCTTTTGAAATTATATGCATCTCCCATTCTCATTTCATAGGTAGTGAAGGTTTCATACAACTCATCAATAATGAATTTATCCATATCTCTTGATTCCTCTATTGTAAATATTTTAAAATAATATATTGATGGAAAATATCTTAAGACCTTTTTGACAATGATTGATTCTTTTATTTCTTCCCCAAGGCCTCTGATTGCATTGACTATTTCATCTACCCTAAGGAGGTAGTCTACAATCTTCTCTTACTCATTAATTTTAAGGATTTAAAACTTGAATTTGTAAGTTTGTAACTGGCCTACATTGCCTTGTCATATCCCTCATATACTATCTTCAATTTTTTCCATATATCTTTTTTATTATGATAATGCATCACTTTGACAAACTCTGAGTTTGACAATCTACAAAGAATATCATTCTTTGCCTTAGCATTGCTCTAGTATGCTTCTTGCTAGCTTGATCAATAAGAGTTGTATTAGGTGACATATATCCTTTTACTAAAAACATCCATACATAAAACCCTAATGAATATAGATATGCTTCCCTTATTATGCTATATAATGCATAGTTTGTGTCTGCATTAAAATATGCTTGCCCCGCTAATTTTAATAATTCCTACTAATTTGACCTAATTTCAATATTCCCTATCTATACTAACCTTTGGTAAAATACCCATACCCATTCATACATACCATGGAACCTTTAACCTATCCTAAAACCAATTAATTCCCTTATTAATCCCTTAATAGACCCTATTACCTATTAACTTACCCCCTAAACCCACTAGCCAATTTAAAAATAAAAAATATTCTAACAACCCACCTACCACCCTACAGTAAAATTTCCTAAACCCATAAATCCTATGGGGAGATTTATAGAATTTGAGGATTCTATAAATCTCTCTAATTTATCCCCCTTCCTCTAGAATATTCCTATTCTAGAGATTTCCATAGAATTAAAAACTTCATAAAAGTTCCTCAACCATAGATCTTAATGGCCCAAATTTAAATTTGGACCATATACCTTCCCCAAATATGTCTTTAAAACTAAACCAATCCATTCTAAGGATAATTAAGAAGTGAATGAAATCCTTGAAGGCATTAAGCTCTCTCATCAAGCATCCATATTAGCCTTCAAGCATTATCATAACCATTATCCACATCCATATCCATTTTGAAAGCCATTGTCAAGAAATCACAAGCAATCCAACAAATAAAAGTTTTAAATTTTCAATCACCCAAGTTTAAATCATATAATGAAGCTATAATAAGGTAAACATGATGGTAAGAATACTTTATTAAGTCTGATTTATCTTCTCTATCCTTTCCTATTGGTGTTTATCAAGGTTTTAGGTTTTAATGTCATTTTGATAATATCTATGGAATCCAAATTTTGGTACACATTTTGGTGAAATTGGTGGTACCTCCCTCCATTATTTAGGCTAAGACTCTTTTTGGATGCATTCTAGGTGATTGCAGGACCAATTGGATGTTGAATCAAGCTTGGATTTTCACTTTTTCATGTGTTTCAAGCAAGTAGTGAGATTACACTATGAGTGATGATATTAAAGTCATGCCATTATTGATTTGAGTAGAGATATTTTAGGTTTAGGTTTTAACAATACCATGACTCTACAAGTCATGGAATTGCTCCATTAGTAGTGGGATTGGCAATTTTAGTGGCAATATTATGGTTCTTCATAGTAAACCTTAGATTTTAAGACACTTTGTACTAATTCCATATTTGTATTCAGGTGTGTTATTTTTATGTGAAGGATAAGTGGTGATTCCTTAGAATGAAAACCATTTGAGACATATTTAATAATCCTACAACTTTCCTAGTAGCAAGATTATCTTGCTATTATCAGTAATGTACATTCCAATAATAGTATTATTTAAATTCATTAGTTGGGTCTATAATATTGATGGTTTTGATAAATTCCTAATTATATAGGATGTTTATATTCTATTATTGAATATATTTTTAGGGTAGAAGAAGGAATCATCTCAAGACTATAAGGAAAGTTTTGCAGACAATTGACAATCTTGTGACTCTCTAAATGGTGATATTGACCTAATACTATCAGAGTTGTAGTTCTTGGTCGTGGTATTACATAGTCACCAAAATTGGTAAAACCTCCCCCTATTAATTTTGATTGGTAATTTATAGTCTGGTTAGATTAGGATCAATAAGAAGTTAAGGTTGTAAATCTCAAGACATCCACTTTTGACTTTAAAAAAATTCTTATAAACATTCCTTCATATAGTCAATTTTGTACCTTATTCATATCTAAAATTCCACTTACAAAGGGTGATTTCTATCTTACAGGGTCTTGTTAAAGCGCATGATTAAAGGATACTATTATAGACTCATCCCATAGGGTGGTTTAGCTCTACCCTTTAATACCACTACTTTATCAGTCATGGGATTGACTTGAAACTAGTAGGATTGTCACCTTGAATCACCTTGAATCATAGCTTTGTAGCCCAATGTCAATTAGGGCTAGTTTTAGACTTTTATAGTATTTTTATTATAAATAATTGTATTTAAAAACAAATCCCTATAATTATATGTGGTCTGATAGAATTTTTAGTGCAAATTTAGATAGTTTAATTTAATTTAGAAATATCACTAGTAGGATCTATCTTTTAGTAATAGGTTTGTCAGTTATAGTAGTGGTATTGTCTAACCATAATAATTTAGTTGACAAGTATAAAATTATATTCTCATGATATTGATTCTATGTTATGGGATTGAGCATTCTAGTTGTGAGATTGCCCTGTGTATTTTCAAGGTTTTAGAACTCAATTTACTTATCTTTTTCTTGCAAAATTTTGAGGATTTCTACAACCTTAAATATTTGACCTTTGTGATTGTAGGGAGGGGTGCCAATTTTATTTTTTCTTTAATATTTTATTATAATTTAAATTTTTTTGACTCAGATATATCATTATGTTATTTAATTACATGAAAATTCTTGTGTATGTTTGTTTTTTTGTTGCTTGTAAATAATTTGTCATAGCATGCAAAAGCTCTCATAGGTAATTAAAAGCCGTTAATTATTTGTATTATGTGTTTGCCTACTTTTTAAACCCTCCCATAGGATAACACATGACATGGATTTCATCACCATGTATATGAATTAGTCTATAGGGGTTAGTTTTATGTATTTTAACACGATCTAACCACACTCAATGTTCTAGTGGAGTATAACAATAAGGAGAGTTATCTTTATGCCCTAAGTAAAATTCCCCATAAAAGGTTGTATAGAATGAGGGGAAATTAAGCCCATATACCCAAGGTAGTTAGATAGCCTCCTACATATAATTGGGCCCCAACATACCATTGCGTTTATTGGGGACTCCCCTAACACCTTGTGTATACCTTATAGTAAGAGACTATGACCATACTAGCTGTCTCACTCCTAGTGTCAGTAACAATGCCTAAGTGACCATCAAGTGCAAGAAAGGTTGAGAGGGTATGGTTGATTATGTAATGGGTCACCATCCTACAACCTCACTTATGTAGTCATTTTAAGGTGTGTACATCGTGTTACATTCTTATATAGTTTAAAAACTTAGGATTGTATTTGTGTGTGTTGTGCTAAGACCCTTTTTGTTTAATAGTAGAGTTAGCCATACCCTTAATTTTTATGTGCATACCTTATAAAACCTTATAGGATCACTTCTATCCTTCCATCATCATTTCCTCTTTCATATCATTTCATCCTGACTATCCATATCCTATCTTCCTAAAAAAATTCTTATCTCACACCCTTTTTCATTCCATATCACGTTCAAAACTCATCCTAAATATCATCCGTTTCTCCTTGACCAATTTTGATCAGTCTTTTGACCAACATATATTCTCAAAGTCATACCATATGATTCTATAGTTCCTTCTTTTGTATACACCCAACTCATAAAACTTACTATCTATTACCCTTTTGCCACACCCCATTTGATAATCACACTTCCCCATCCTCTTTTATCCATATCATTTTCACCTATTCATCCTATCCACACATCTTAGGATATATCTCTCTTAACACCATCATATTTCCACAACTTCCCTTGCACATTATAATTAGCTCCTTATCACATTTTCACCCATCCCACACACATTCTCTCACATAGTATCCATCCCATAGTGTTTTGAAATACATATCCTTGCCTATTTATCCACATCTTATCTAGCTCATAACCTTGTATATTGGGTCACATATTATCCACACCTTGTCCATTTCTTATCCTTATGTATCTATTTGACCACATTTTATCAATTTGTATTATATTATCCATCTCATACTATCCCACATATAGTGTCTATCCATTTTCTCTTCATCTTCCATTATATTTTCATCTTATGCCTACATCCCCCTCCACCAATCGATACACATTATATTAAGCCAAATATTTTCCTACACCCAGAGTCTCATCCTTCATGTAATATCTACCTTCCATTTTCATAACCTATATTTTACATAAAATATCCACTTATCCCCCATCTTATATTTATATCATCTCATCTCCTCACTTCCTTTGTCCTCATAGCTCATCTATTATTTATCCTTTCATCCTTACATCTTCTTATTTTTTCCATCCCATATTATTATTACATTATCCTATCACCCTGCCCACATTATCCATCTATCATAGTCTCATTTATCTATCATCTTAATTATATCTATATAGATTCCTCTCTCACATCTAGATATCCATCCCATTTTTATGATTCTCATATCATCTTACCCCATCTTGTAACTACATCCATGTCTTCTAGTCTCATCCATATCATCCTCATATCATCCTAATAATCTATCATATTAATTATATTTGTATATTTTATCCCATGCATAACATCCTATCCTTTTATAAATTATTTTGTCCACATAATCTATTCATATACCCATTTGGTGATTACCTCATCATTATTCATCCTAATCCATCCTTCATAATAATTATCCATTCATCCATTTATTTTATCTCCATATCACCCCATCCTTATAATTTCACCTTTCATCACTATCATTTATGATATCTATACATATTATTCTAGTTTATGTTCAACCACCCAACTCATCCATATAATCTAGTCCACTCTATCCTTGTACCATCATACATCTTTATAAATAGTTCATCCACATACTTTATATTTCATATATCCTAGTCACGTTTCAACCCACCTCTCATATTTAGTGTTCATTTAACCACTTATTTTTGTCATTTACCATCCCTCATCTATTTATCCTTCCATCCCATCATATCCTTGTAATCCATCTTCTTTTAGTTAGTTTATCCACATAGTCCATCTTTCACATCTTTCACATAGTCTAGTTCACCCCCACTCATTCATATATTATCCTATTTTTTATATAGGTCATGTTATCATATCCCCATCCCCTCTCATCTAATTATTTCATCAACATAACCTACCATCCATATTTATTACTTACAGAACCTTTTGTTTATCAATCCATATTCCATCCATTAAATCCATCCATAAATTAACTTGTATATATTCCTTACTATTTTATTCCTAATAATTATACATCCCATATTTTACATCCCTTTCTTATCATGTGTACATACCCATCCTTTTATAAACAATATATAGTCACCCCTTCATCCATTTCACCTTTGACCATCTCCCCCATTCATCTATCTTGAGTAGTAGCTTTTGTCTAACCTCTCACATCATATTTCATACATCATCCACTCCCACATCTTCCTTTCAAATATTATTTTTTATATAAAATCTATACTTTTAGTAGTCACCCATTCTTCTCAAATCATCAATCATCGTATCTTTAAATTATCATTATACATAGCCTTATAAGGTATTAATCTAGAACCCATCACTATCTTTATCCCTATCAAGTATCTTTGTCCCCTAGTACCCATCAACTTGTCCACTTGCTAAGTTGATAAATTTATTTTATCCCATCATCCTTTCTCATATTTACTAGATTGATTTCTTAAAATACTTTGTATTTTGGTAATTTTTAGTCACGGCATCTATCGACATCCTCATCATTGACCACCACTAGTCTAGATTTTACCCCAAAATAAGTATTTGAAACCCTCCCTCATACCTCATTACAATTCATCCTCTTAATATTTCAATATGGTCATCCAAACCCAAGATTAAATCCATTTTGGATAGGGCTCTAGTCAGGATGACAATACTAGGAGACAAATAATGGATCTTAATCAAGAGTATGAGGACTATCATAGTGGCATGCATACTCCTCAAGCAAAGAATAAGAGAAACAACATCTTCCATAATGATGATGTTTGAAATATCATTGATTGATATTTATATGAAAACTATGATCAAGTACTAACACAAACCATACATATTTAGGGCACTTTACCACCTACCTTTGACAACACCCTTTTAAATAATATCATTCACCCATCAAGACTAGAATTACCATGTCAACATACCCATCCCAATCTTGAAGAAGAAATAGAAGTAGACCATGTATTTATGGAGGAAGAGGAAAAAAAACCACCTCTTTTTAAAAATCATATTAAGGCTAATAATATACAAACTAACATCAAACACCACTTGAATCAACTCACATAACAAATGAACCTCCTTCTTTATAATCAATGACCACTATCACCATGACATAACAACACCAGTACCACCCAAAATGTCAATAATCCTAAAAATAACACCAAAAACCTTAGTCATACCAATAATGTTGATAACAACACTCACCATACTCACATTCCATAAGGTAGTCACAATAATACTACCAACCCTCTTGGGGACCCCACCTTTGCCCAAGAGTGGGAGATGATGAAAAAAACCCTCCAATAGGTGGATACTCAATCCCAAGCCCTCAAGTATAGAGACAAGGATTTTTGTTCATCACCATTAGATGTTAAAATTATCCAAATTCCCTTTCCCTCACATTTTGAGGTCCCAAAATTCAAAAAATATCATGGAAAGGGGGATCCAAGAGACCATATATAAGAATTTTGTCACCTACCATGAGGTAACATATGAGGATGATTATTCATTGAGATTATTCCATAAGAGTCTATTAAGGACACAATTAGAATGGCTTATGCATATTCCCAAATGGTTCATATCAATTTTTAGTGAATTAATTGAACAATTTTTCAGACATTTATCTTTTAGTATAGAACATGACATATTGATTATTGACCTCTATAACACAAAATAAACAAATGGGGAAATACTTGTCTAATTTTTTTGATGATGGCATGAATTGGCAAGCCATTTGAGGTGTATTGTGCCTAAAAATGAGTTAGCTAAGATCTTTATGGATAATCTTAACAAAGAATTAAAATACCAATTAAAATTGTAGTGTGCTAAAACCTTTGATGAAATCATAGAAAAAAGAATGCAGATCAAAAAGACATTTATATAAAAGGGAAACATAAAGCTATTTTATCATAATGAGAACACATCCAATGCAGATAACTCCTTTTCAAATAATCCCAAGGTCTTTAATAAAAATAAGAATGTTGTAGGTGATGGGGTGATAGATTCAAAACAACAAATACATCATATCCAAACCATCCAAAGAAAAGGGCCTCCACAACACCCTCATTTCTCTACCATAAAAGTTCCACGAGGTAAGCTTAAGCCTCACATAGGTAAAAGGCCACTAAAAATCTTGGGAGTTCCACTAGAGATGGTCTTGGAATAATTGGTTGCTGCTAATATGATTAATCTACCTAAAATTAAACCAGTGGATAATCATCAACCTAAACATGATTTCTACCATGAAGATGAGTTTTAAAAATATAATTGGGTAAAGGGACATGATATTGAGAATTTTATGCAGCTAAATCACTATATCCAAGACTTGATATAAATAGGTGATATCAAGATTGAAGGAGAAGTACAATCAAATCAACACCTTAGCATTTATAAATATCCTCTCCCAAAGCATGATTAAAAGAACTAGAGACCCCAATCATATGAGGGTCAAGCATCATCATCAAATTTCACTAATTATCATAATGCTACCTATAATTACATTAATGCCATAAAAATATGTAATATTTAAGAGTCCACTCCATCTCCAACTCCATCTCCCATCCTAAAAATAAAGAGGGCTACAACTAATTGTGTTGTCACTACCTAGTGCAACAAAATAATCATTCCTATAGCCCTTTGTAAACAACCTTCTACCTCATTTGATACACCTAGTGGGAATAACTATAATAAAACTACAAATGGGTCAAACTAATCCTATGATATTATTCAATAGCTATAAAATACCCTTACCTTAATTTCCATAACAGAGCTACTCAAAACATTTTCTTTGCATAGGGAAATATTTAATCAAGTTCTCAATGATTTGAAAGTACTTAGTGACCTTGATACAAATCAATTCCAAGCACTAGTGGCACATTCATCCCCCTCCCCACAACTCACTTTTAGCATTCAAGATTTATCACTAGTTGGCCCTCACCATAATTACCCATTATACATTGAAGTCACCTTTGCTCATCACCATGTATCTTGTGCCCTTATAAATGGAGGATCAACACTTAATTTGTGTAATGTGGATTTCCTAAAGAAGTTAGGATATTATAAATCATTGCTTGGGCCCATCCTTGTAATGATAAAGTCATATGAGGATAATGAGTGACCATTAGTAAGGTTTATCTATCTTCCTATCACTATGGGATGTATAATTCATCAAACCTTGGTACATGTAGTAAATGTGGACTTATCATGTAATATGTTATTTGAGAGGCCATGGATCTATGGATGTAAGTCATACCATCCACCCTCCATTAGTGTTTGAAATTCCCTCATTCAGAGTGGAGGTCACTATTCTTGGAGTCATCAACCATTACAAATATCAAATGGATAATTCCATATCCCCATCACCATATCTTGGGATTGATAACTACATCCTTAGTCCTATAACTACCAAATATATCTCTTTCAACTAATTACAATCCACATCTACTCCAACAATAGATCTTACCAAACTAAAAATCACATCCACTAGCTATAGAGAATATGAATATAAATCCTTCTATATTATACACCTTCCTTTATCTCCCTAAAACTATGGGTCCCTTAGTATGAAGAAGAGTAAACCCATAAAATATTAATTTGGGCTTAAAACCTTTAAAAGTGCAAGGATTTTATCTAAAGATTACATTGAAGAGAGAGATGATTTTTGGCTCCTACATGATGATGAGGTCTTCATCTTGCCTAAGCATAACTATCCCAAAGTCTATCACATGATGGAGAACATGAACTACAAAAGAAAAAGACTAGGAAAATAAGAATAGGGTTGACTGGAGCCTATTAATGTTCAAGAAAACTCATTGAACTTTGGTCTAGGGTATAAATTATATGATGATGACCTGACTAATATTATTTTGGATTCTATCCTAGCTAATGAGTAACCTCTACTTGATGAGTACACTGAGACAAGATGTATTTTTAGTCACTTCAAAGAGTTGGCTGCCATAAGCCTTTTCCTTGATACCACTATATCCACCATCAACATCTACCTTTGTGACCCTTCCCTCATTAACTAGGAATCCAAATAGGATCCTAGTTTTGATACATTTTAGAATGATGAGGTCATCCTTGAATACATGGGGCCAAGAGATTTTATGCTATCTAGAGACCACAAGAGAGGATTTTCCATCAATTTGTGTGAATCAACATACTTCAAAGAATAAGAAAAATCTCATGACCAAGATGAAGAGGAATATTCTAAATAAGAATAATAAGAACCATCTAAAGAATCAAATGACATCCCATCCATCCCCATTATATCAAAAGATTACTTAGATATTGATATTGAGTTACCAAATGGTTTCACATTTGACATACCTCAAATAAATTTACCCCCTTATCTATAACATCAATCACCCTTACTCATTGAGGATGTGATAAAATTAAACATTAGAACTGAGGAAAATTCCAAGATAGTAAAACTAGGGGCATCTCTCACTATGTTAGAGCATGAAATACTCATTGAGTTGCTAAATTTTGTTGTTGATATCTTTGCATGGAGCTACATTAACATGTTAGGATTGGATCCTTCACTAGTGATATATCACCTTGTTGTGCACCCAAATGCCAAACCAATAAAGTAAAAACTATGAAATATCCATCCAAAGGTGGCACTACTAGTTAATGTAGAATTACAAAAATTCCTAGAAACTAAGTTCATCCACCCCATTGACTACTTGGATTGGATATCAAATATTATTCCTATTACTAAAACTCAAGGTAGAATCTAGATTTGCATTGACTTCCATGACATAAATAAGGCCTTTCCAAAAGATGACTTCCACTTCTAAATATAAATATGATCATGGATTCCATTGCTGGCTATGAGATGTTATCCCTCATGGATGATTTCTCAAGATATAATCAAATCAAGATCACCCTTGAAGATCAACATAGAAAAAAAAATTATTACTCCATGGGGCACATTATTCTATCAAGTCATGACTTTTGGCCTCAAAAATGTAGGGGAAATGTATCAATAGACAATGACCATTATTTTCCATGATATGATGCATGGCATAGTAGAGGATTATGTTGATGACATTCTACGGAAGTCCCACTTATCATCCGAGTACCAGTTCTTAGAGTAATTTTCAATGGATTATAGGAGTACAAGGTAATATTGAACCTTAAAAATTAAATCTTTGGTGTAACATCAAGAAAATTTCTAGGGTTCATTATTTCAAGAAGTGGTATTGAAGTAGATCCAGATAATGACCAAGTGATAATTGAAATGCCACCCCCTCATAATCTCAAGAAACTCCACAGTCTCTAGGGAAAAATTTAGGCCATCAAGAGATTTATTTCTTAGCTCACTAACAAATGCCACCATTTTATTCACTTGCTACATAAAGGGGCCACCTTCCATTAGAATGAATAATGTCAGCAAGCCTTTGAAATTTTAAAATAATCTTTGCAAATCTAACTATCTTGTCTCTACTAATTATAGGAAATCCTTTACTCTTATATATTTTGGCTAAATCATGCGTTATTAGTGCTCTCTTAGCCCAACATAATGAACAAGGAAAGGATTAGGCCATTTATTACCTTAGTCAAACATTGATATCATATAAACTAAACTATACACCTATCGATAAAGAATGTCTAGCCATGGTATTTACATCATAGAAATATGGAATTATATGCTCAACAACCAAGTTTAGCTTATCACTAAAGTTAATCCTTTAAAGTATCTACTATCCAAATCAGCATTAATAGGGTGAGTAGCAAAATTGATCATGCTACTTAGTGAGTTTGATATAGAATATATTAATAAAAAATCCATCAAAGGGTAAGTCATAGTAGATCAACTAGTTGAAGCACCATTAAAATTGATTGAACTAATTTTCAATAAATTCCTAGATGATTCCATCCTAAATACCTCACAAATAGAAGGTTGGAATTTATATTTTAAAAACTCATTCACCACACATGGATCCAAGGTTAGCATCCTCCTGGTCACCCCTCAAGATGATTTTATTCCTAAATCATTCTACCTCACCTTTCCATGTACAAATAATATTTTAGAATATGAATCCTTAATATTAGGACTCCACCTTACTATCCAATGGAATATCCAACATTTATAAGTATTTGGGGACTCACAACTAATTATAAAATAGGCCAACGAGGAATTCTAAATGAAGGATGAGAAATTACTTTCTTATAAACAATTTGTGGATTAATTGAATTCAAATTTTAAACCAATCACCTTTGAATAAGTACCATGTCAAAGAAATAAGGTAGCTAACTCTATGGCCACTTTAGGCTCTCTCATTGACCTTCTTGAGGAATCTTAGAGGGTAATTTTTTTATTAAGCACCTCATTATCGTAGCCCATCAGTCATTGGATCCTCTTCAAATTTATGTAATTAATAATCCCAATCTTCCTTGGTACCATGATATTTATTGATACCTTAATGACAATATCCTTCCCCCAAACCTTAAATAACACCAACACAAATATTTCATCCATCATACCACCTAGTACACCATCCTTGGTAGCACGTTCTATCGATGGGGTTATGATGGAATCTTGTTGAGGTGTTTAACATCAGATGAGGTGACTCAATCTATCATGAAGGTACATGATGGTATTTATAGAGGACACATCAATGGAATGGCCTAGGCTAAGAATCTCCTTCAAATGGGATACAACTAGCTAATTATGGAACAAGATGCTTGTCAGTACATGAGAAAATGTGTGGTTTATCAAAAACATGGGAATCTTATCCATGCACTAGTGCAAGAACTACAACCTATCATAAGTTGATGGCCTTTTTATATATGGGACCTTGATTTGATTCTAAAATTTAATCCTAATTCCTATAATAGACATAAGTTTATCATTATAGCTACATAATATTTCACAAAATGGGTAGAGGCAATGCTATTGACTTATACAATAGGTCTCCAAATATCAAAATTCATCCTTAATCAAATCATTTGTCATTTGGGTATCCTCACCAACATAATTTTTGATAATGGAAAGTCCTTTAAGAATCGAGACACTAAGGCCTTATGTTAGAAGTACCATATCATATAGCATTTCTCTTATCCATATTACCCCCAAGGTAATGGACAAGTAGAAGTAACAAACAAGACTCTGGTCAAAATTTTGAAGAAAACTATCAATCAATCTAGATGTAATTGGAATACTCAGTTATATATAACCTTATGGTCCTACCACACTAGTGTCCACACAACAATAGGAGATACTCCATATTTTTTGGTTTATGGATCCAAAGCTATTTTACCAGTGGAAGTAGAACTCCCTTCTCTTCATCTCTCATTACAATGAATCATCACTGATCACAATCTTTCACAAGAGTGACTATAATAATTTTAACTCTTTGATGAAAAAAGATGAAAGGCCTTAAATCAACTTTGATCATATTAGAGAAAACTAAAGAATCAATATCATAAGAAGATTCATGCCTAGGAGTTTGAAGTGGGTGATCTAGTCCTCAAAGATAGAAGAATACCAATGCAAAATGAGATAAGAAGGGAAAGTTTGAAGCAAACTAACTTGGCCCTTACATAATTGTAGCTAAATTCAGCTTAGGAGTTTACAAGTTGGCTATGCTTGAGGGAGAAGAATTGGATGATCCCATAAATATTATGAACCTCAATCACATTTACACCTAGTCCTAATATTGACATCCTCCATCTATAGGATGTTTCCCATCCACTTTCATCCATTCATAATCTCTCCTAATTAGTTAAAAAAATCCATCCAATGGTGAAAAATATCTTGTTGGCACCATGGCAAGTATCATGGTGAAAAATAATTTCTAAATCCATGATATAAACATCCTAACCCTAGTCTCAAGAGTGGGAATCATATCAAATAGATAATCATCAAAGCAACATCACTATTTTAGTAAGAGGAGAAGGCAAGGATAGTCAAGAGCCATTCATTGGATGGGCCTTCTTGAATCATTTATCCAAAACCTAGAGAAAATTTATGTCCTCAAGTCCCATCCATGTCTACATTATCACTATCATCCCTCCATAAGTCTTCTTTGATATATGTGTCTCCTCTTAGCCTTAGCTAGTCCACAATGCATTTTGTCATTCTTTGTTATCATTAAGCAATGAGTCTATCCCTTCCCACTATCATTATAGAGGTTCATCCTAAAATACAATCATTGTTTGTCCAAGGTTCCTAGAAATCATTGTGATACTGATTCCTAAAGGGTCATCATGATCCCTGTCATTGTAACCTAGATTGAGTTTTCACTAAGGCCACAATCCTCAAGTGTCATAGTTCCCACCTCACTTGACCCTTGTGCATATCTAGTCTTGATCATATCATTTCCTAATCACTAACAAGTCTCCTCATCTATGACATCATTATTTACTAATCACTAATCCATTTTTCCTCATCATCATCATCCTCTAATTACTAATCATCATCATTGTCATCTATCCACTATCCATAACTACATTGGCTTGAGGTCTTTTCAGAATATGTAGGTAACACTTAACCATGCTTTCATGATCAAGGATAGCTTGGCCACTATCTTCATCATCTTATCCCCTCATCACTATCATCACCATTATCATTATCCCATTCACATTAAATATCATTATCATCCTCCTTTCTCTTTATCTTATGCTTTGTTGCATGTATGTGTATGCTCCATATGCATGTATATGACTAAGGTGTTTTATTTAAATTAGATTATATATGTTCATATTTTATCATTATAATAAGTCTCTTATGGGAATGAGGATATCATGGATGACCTTTATAATCTCATTTCCAAGGTCATCCCTTACAATGGAGCTCCCCCATGCATCATTGCTATGATAATAAGGCCTTATCATGACCTTGGCATAATGCATCAAGATGCAACACTAAAAGGATTACCCAAAATTATGGCTTGGAAATATTCTAAAAAGGCCAATCACCCATCCTAAACTAACCTATCATATACCTACCTTTATCCTAATCCTACATCTAATCCATCCAACCTATGCACCCTACCTCCATGGTGTAAGAGGATTCCTATTTTGGGCACTCACTAATCTAAGCAGGGGATTGATCTACTCATATTCATGAGAATGTAAATAACATAACATCACAATGATCATCTAATCATGATCAATCCATCATCTCATTCATATCCAACAAACATCACCCATGAATTAAAACACAAGTACAATGATATATCAATACATCATCACATCAATGCATCCATTGGCCACTTCATCTAACATAAGCATCTACCATACATCATGTAAAAGCATTATCCCATAACATCTAAAATATAACCATCACATGTCTATATGAGTCACATATGCATCAATAATATGCATCATTTACATTTATCATAACATCTAAAAGTTAAATTATCACATTTAAATATCTATCATATAACGTCATCATATAAAAAACATCAAACACACATCCATAAAGAAATAATATACATAACACATGAATATTCAATCATGAATCATCATCATCATCATCATATATATATATATATATCATCAAAATTATAAAATATAACATCCATATGGGATCTGTGCCAAAATATATAATATAGTTATGAAAGCTGATGGGGAAAGAATGAGATATGATATATATAATCCTCTATATATATATCATAGAATGATTAAAAATAAACTCATGACTATGGTAAGGGATGTGGTCTCAATGCTCTCATCCTCAAGGGTTATGTCACTGATGATTGGCCTGCATAGAAAGATCCTACACATTGCTATGTGGGTATGGTACCCTCATATATTATATGGTAATACTAAGCCTCTAGAGTAAGAAGCATAATTAAGCTCATCATCTCCATCATACCCTACCCTGTAATCCCTCATTAGCTACATCTTGTGCCCTCTCATATATAGCTAGTTGGCTCTACAAATCTTGAATCCACAATTATGGCTATGCGATCTATCCTAGGAATCCATCCACCTGGCCGTATAAAGTGGTAATTTTTACTTATTACTATCCCAACTATGTATCTCTCTAAATAACCTAGGACTAAAGGGAAGTAATCTAAGTGTGTCTCTATTGTATCTATACCTACAAAGTAGCTACCTGCATCTACAATTGGGTCACCTCCCTATCTCTTTGAGTAATAAGGGCCCACAATACTACACTCTTTCCCCATGCTTGTGTTAGGTGGCCATCCTCCTGAGTCCTCAAGATATGTAGGTGAGAATGAAGTTGATCCCTATCTCAAGTAATATCTAAAATATCTACTATTTATGCCCAAATCTCCATCTAAAGCTAGGCCACTAAGGCCTCATCCTCTACTAATCTAGGAGGATGTGATAGATCTACACCCTCATCTTACATTTTTCTATACTTATGGGCCTTGTATAAGTGCCTACAATATCTATATTGCCAATGCAACCACCTAAACTAGAGGTACCTATGATATCATCACCTAGGGCATTACTTATACTACTATCTATGCCTGAGATCCCACTTTTCCCTATGTGCCCTACCCTTCCTGAGCTAGTACCTACCTCCTCTATAATATCCTCTTTTGAATCCTTATATGCACCTCCAAAACTTGCCATAATATACCCCTCACTACCACACATAATTGAGTCAAATTCTTAGGTTCTTGTACCTACCAAAATGTAGTATACACTACTACCACTCTTGAGTAAGGCATCAGTGTATAATAATCCCATTATTGTGGTGCTACTTGATCGTAATCAAATACTACATCCAATATCACCATGGGCCTTCCCCAATGAGGTCTCTAATTCTCACTACATGTGAATATGTGCTCTAGGGTTGGCACATCTTATACAAAACTAAATTATCATAGTAGTTAGTCTATTCTATAACTCTCGATGATATAGTCCCTCTAACTAGTAATGTACCATGGAGTCAACATAAACTAGGTCCATCCCTCATCTGCCTAGCTGAATCTAATACCTTGATAGGTCAGCCATGTAATATGGTCAAGGTATGAATATTCAAATGCCTTTCTATAGTTTAACATATCTCTTTCATGACCCAGTGATATTCCGAAAACTACCCTCCATCTAAATACCATTGATTGTCTAAGGTCTAATACTATTGAAGTGCCTAATGGTCGTTAGATTTTAATATGCTCCTAGATCTATATCTACAATAGTAGTGATGGCCCAAATCTACATGCCCTCTTATATTCACCTAAGTTCAACTCCCCATATAGATGTACCAATACTATAGATCCCCAATAAAAAACTTGATGGTCATGAACAATATCTACCACAACATCCCCTAAGCCCAAAATAAACCATCATACACTCTTGTCTAGTAATAAAATGCTAGATATAAGAGCCATCATCACTAATGTCAGTTGATCCAAAGTACCCTCCCACCAACACTAGTCCAAATCAATATAGCCATCCTCTAATCCTATCTACAAACTACCACCTAGCCACTATAAGCTCTGTATCAGTGTCTGTGACCTCTAGTAGATCCTCATACCCCTCATCTATAAGTGAAAGATCCTGTATACATCCTCCAAATTCATGATCATATTGCCAGTCATGAAGTGAAAGGTACTCATCTCTGAGTGCCATATTTCCACCAATGCTTTTATTAATGCCTTATTGATATGAATTAGTGGCATCATAACCATATCATGGAGCCCCACTAGCTCAAGGACACCGTGCTCCTTGGGAGTAAGTTTCCACATCTTGTGTAAGATTTTAGGATGTCATGATTATGATGCCAATATCCCTAAATGTTATTTCACCAAATAAATTAATTACTTATTATTATTATCCCCATCACCCCAACACTATCCTCATCACTCACCTACTCTACCCAAGAATACCCTTACCCTACCCTCTACTTATCCCCAACCATCCTAAGCCCTTCCCTTTCTACCATATATCTAACTAACCCCTTCATTCAATCCTAACTAACTAACCAAAAAAATCACTAAACATAATTACCTAAACCTCCCCCTAACCTTCCCATCTAATCTCCCCACCCACACTAATCCTATTAACTACCCACACCAATCCCAAGCTTAGCATTTTTCCCACTAACCCCCAATCCTACTATTTGTATCTTATGGGATTGCAATCCTGTTATTCCCTAATTATGATATTACAATCCTTCCATTCTTTAATTTATAGGTTTTTAATCCCATGATTCCCCTGTAGTGGGATTATAATATTTCCATTTCTTACAAGTGGGATTGCAATCCTATCATTACCCCTAATGATCATATCATTTATGTCGACAACCCCATGACTGTGGGCATAATTCCTAGTCATGGGATTGCTTGACCATGATATATGATGCTTTTATCTATAAAAATCCATCTAAAAATTCACTAAATATAATCAAAATCACAAAATTTATAAATCTAAGTGTTGTTTACACATCGGAGGTCCATCCTCAACCACTCTTTATTGCTCTTGTACCCTCTTGCCATGGTGTGAAGCTCCTCGAATTCTATCCATTTACTCTCCACAAGCTCTAAATATCCAAAAGAAAATGGGTGAAAATGACCCTCAACATGGCCCCTTTGGTCTATATGACCTCCCACCCCCTACCCAACCCCCATTAACACCCCCTAACCATTTCCCTCTAGCAACTAATATTATCAACTATACCAAACCTAATACTAACATCTTGGGTCATGGCATGCCCATCCTAGTTAAAATCCTCTAGATCCTATATCTCAAATCACATCAACCTAGGTCCTCTTTATCCCCTAAAAACATCACTAGGATCCATAATCATTTTCTTGAGCTCATTTATCCCTCATCACCATCGTGAAAACAAATTTATCATAAATCATTTTCAAGACTCAAATTTTATGAAAAGTGGCTCTTTATCACTACAAGTCAACTGAAACCCATGTAATCCTTTTTTGAGCCTCTTTTAGCATGTATCCTTACTACTAGACCCATTATTAGCTCAAATCCATCACCTTTTAAAACTCAATCACATAATCACCTTCTAGACAAATTATCTATTTTATAGACCCATCACTTAAGCCACTTCTATATCAATACTAGGGTATCTATCTAATCAACTCAGGGGTATCCCACCCCCTATTAGTATCACTATCTCATCTTACTCTAGTATTTTAATAAAGGGATCATCTATGTTAGTTTATCTCCCTACATGGTCCTCAAGGGGCTATAACCCTCAATGACTAACATCATTCACATCACATTTTTTCTTTGAAAGACCATTAATTTGTTCCACTCACAACACCCTTTCAAAGAGGGGGAAAATGTATACATTAAAGTATGTTCACTCCATTGATTTTAATATTTTTTGGTAAATTGACCTAATTCTTACATTTCCTAGTTATACTAACCTTTGCTCCAATAACCATACCCATTCCTACATCCCATTGAACCTTTATCCTATCCTAAAACCAATTAATTTCCATATTAAGCCCTTAATAGACCATATTACCTATTGACTTACCCCCTAAACCCACTATCCAATTTTAAAATCAAAAATATTCTAATTACCCACCTACTACCCTACACTAGCCTTTCCTAAACCCCTAAACCCTATGGGGAGATTTCTAGAATTGGAGGATTCTATAATGCTCTCCAATTTAGCCCTCTTCTTCTAGAACTTTCTTATTCTAGATATTTCCATGAAATTAAAAATTCCATGAAAATTCCTCAACCATAGATCTTGATGGACCAAATTTAAATTTAGACAATAGATCTTCCCCCCATATGCCTATAAAACTAAACCACTCCTCCATTCTAAGGACTAATGAATAAGTGAATGAAATACTCTATGTTATTCATTAATCTCTCTTATCAAGCATCTATATTAGCCTTTAAGCATCATCACAACCATTATCTACATCCATATCCCTTTTGGAAGCCATTGTCAAGCAATCACAAATAATCCAACAAATCAAAGTTTTCAAGCTTCATTCACACAGGTTCAAATCTTTGAATGGAGCTATGAGAAGGTAAAGATGATGGTAAGAATGATTTATTAAGTTTTATTTATCTTCTCTATCCTTTCCTATTGGTGTTTATCAAGGTTTTGTGTTATATTATCATTTTTATAATATCTCTTAAATCTAAATATTGGTACATAATTTGATCCATCAAAAAGAGGTTCTTTGTTTGATGAAGATCCTTCTTGACTAGCCATTTGTATTCACTATTCAAAGATCTACTTGAGCTTATTAAGCTTCTTCTAAGGAAATAGAGCTCTAATACCAATTATTTGAACATAACTAGATACTAAGAGGGGGGTAAATTAGTATATTAATTAACTTAGTACTTTTCAAAACCTTTTAAAGCAAATTAAAACTATATTTAGATATCACACATATAAAAAAAAACATAACACAAGATATAACATGGAAAACCTAATATCAAAAAAACCACCATGAGAATAGCTACTATAAACTACCATTATAATCTAACCTCATAGTAAATAACATCACTAGTTATAATGTTTAAGGGCACCATCCTTAAGGAGACACCAATCCCTTGGTCTAAAATCTTCAACTCTAAGGAATCACCCACTCCCTAATCTAAGCACCAATTCAGTCTATCTAATGGCACTAAACAATCTAATGACACTAAAATGGATCTATAACTCTAGATTATAGCATAAATTCATAAATAAATCTAGTATTTTTGTTATTTATTACAGGTCTAATTGACAAATGTTCATGCTCTACACATAATTTATTTGTTCCTCTCTTCTCTCTACCCCTCTATCTTTGTGTCTAAATCTATCTCTATTCGACACACTCCATCTCTCTATCTTTGTACTCCTCTATGTCTCTATAATTCATATTTGACATAATTCAATAGCTTCAATAGCTCCTACCTATAACTTAGATGTTGTATATAAAAAATAATTAATCTAGGGTTTCATTTCTTTGCTATGTTCACACTTGTTTACAAACACATCTCTCTATTTTGGACTCAATTCATTATGCCTTGAACTGTAAGTTTCCCATGTCTCAAATTCATGCATCACTAGTGTGATTCTTAGTCTTATTACTATCTATAACATTTGTTGGACTCTTGTTTTGATGCACATGAACATTTAAATAGACTTGATTAGTTACATCAATCATTCTCTTTGTATGTGTCATTATTCATGACATACTCACATTTTCCTTCATGTTCATATGTATGGCTATTAGTCTAGACTTATCTTTAAATATCAATCATTGACCTTGCATTTGGTGCCATGATCTATTGGTCTATATTCAAATGGCTCAAATTTAAAAAGCATCCATTTTATTCATATTTGATAGTCTCATGTTGTCTATTCAATATTTATATGCTTATAAACTTTAGCTTTGTCTAGACATTAAACATGGAGATCATTATCCCATCTCACTACTTCTTTCATCTTTGGATTACTTTCACTGTATCAATCTTCTCAAACTTGCTCGATCTTTAACTCACCACTATGTTGATAAACCTAGAGTACTTTATTTCATCTGAGTCCACTCACTCTGTTAGACCTTATTTTCATGGTCACCTACTCACCATTAGATATTTTGACAAGTTTGATCATTAACATTGACTAGCTTATGCTTATTAGGTCTCTATTTGACAAGCTCCATGAATGTGACACTTATCACCAGTGCATTTACTTGAAGGTTCCTTTGATAATTTAACTTTACTTATCTTCATTATATCTTTAATGTATAATTAAGCAAAAGTCATTGATCAAATTAGGACATAATAAAAAGTCTAAGACTTAGGAAATATTAAGTCCTTTTAACTAGTAATTACTAAGTCAATGGGGTTAGTTTTACAATGTTGATAAGGGCTTAAGATATAAAATAAGCTACTAGGTCCCGATTATATATATTAAATATCAAAATGGAAAATATTTTTGACACCATGACTTAAAACCTTAGGGCTTATATGATAAACCCTTTTTTAAGAGCAAATATAGTTCAATTATGAGCTCATTCCTTCTCATTTGAACTTGTGGACCATATGTCTAGAATTCTCATGAAAAACTCATAACAGATCTTCTATCTATTTCTTTTAAAAATGTATATAAATGATCTTTTAAAAGAAAATATAACTTTTCTTACGTGGCTATAACCTCATAAATGTTATTACTTGGCTTTGCTTAACCCTTTTTCAAATTTGGCTAAGTATATAAACTTAGTGATTTTTATCTGAGTAGCCAATTTTTCAATATCTTCTACTACGCTTTAGTGCATGACTTCAAATCTAGTGCATAACAACTAGTGAATAATGTGATCAAAACCATTTGAAAAGTTCCCCCATACTCATTCATATGTGGAAATGGTGATGTCATCAAAATGCCTTCTCATTTTTTTGGTCATAAACCTAAAATGTCTAGATGATTAATATGAAGAACTAGATGAATTCCACTCATTCACACAAGTACTCCAATCATCCTTTACATGTGTTAAGATCCTTTGTATATAATTTAATCACCATATTCTATCTTTAAAATCAATGACATGCTCATAATGTCCCTTTTGACGTTAATGATAATCATATTTCCAATAACTATGAAGTAGTTGGATTGCACCACATGTCAACATCCTACTCACTTACTATTCTATAAGGTTTCTAAGCTATATAAACATATCTAGGATATAAATTCATCATAATGATAACATGTATAAACATAAAATGATATTACTTTCTTAAAGGCTTGCACACTATATGGTCATCCCCAAGATCACAACTCATCAGGATGATGCCACATGGTAACATCTTGTTATACCACTAGTTTGTAGGCATCTCACTCTTTATAATCCTCCCTAGGATCAGGGCTCACTAGGATGATTCCATATGGCAACATCCCACTATCATGTTATCCCAAAACCAACTATACCATAGATCAAGCTTATGTCACTCCTTGGTTAGCAATGTGATGACATGTGGCTTCCTTTGAATCACTCATAAAAAGTCATAAAATTTTCTAAGGCAAAAGGTTGTGAAAAGACCCAACTAAGAGGCATCTAAGGTAAAGTCCAAGTAGATGAATTTAGCTGACAAGGATAAATAGATTAAGGCAAAATAATAAAATTGATTAAGTTAAGGCGTAAAACCCTTTCAAATGCAACTAAGGCAAAATTATAAAAGGATCCAAGAATTTAAATGGCTATGGAAAAAAGGATTGTCAAAATATCCTACTAAATGGCTAAGAAAAACATTTCAAAATGAGGATGTGTAAGGAATTTATCATGAAACTTAGGCAACCTTGTGCAATTTAACTCTCTCAAATGGCTATGACAAAATCAAATCTTGAATAATTTAAAATAGATAAACTGTCAGAAGTGATTAAGGCCAATAAAACTGAAAGGAACTAAAAACATGCATAGAATAATTTGGTAAGGCTAAAATCAGATGATTTAAGCAAATCGTAGAAAGTGTTTGAGGCCAATTGTGAATTCGATCAACAAAAAAAGAAATATCAAGTCAAAAAAATAAACAAATAGATGTTGAGGTTTAAAGAATATCTTGACACTATACAAATTTTCTCATTGGTTTAGTATAATATCCAAAAAACATCATGCATGCTCAACCTAAAAGTTAACTAGTCTACACATTAGATGTTAAAGCTTATAGCATTATTATGGAGATCTCACCCATTAAATCAAAGATAAAAATAATATTCTAGGTATTTACTAAGGATAAAAGATATAGATTCTAGGATTGTCCTTCTAAAACCTTGATAAACAATAATCAATCTCAAACTAGAATATTATCAATCCTTAAACTATACAATCCTATTAAGCATTTATTCTTCCTAACAAGCACGTACCCATTTAATTAAGACCTACTCATTTATGGATAGGCTTATTTTATAATATAAGTTCCAATATAATACATAAAGAGACACAAATCTCATTTCTTAAATTGATCATCTAAAAGTTATGACCAAGAAAACACATTCACCATTTTATTTTAAGAGAAATGCATGCTTACAATTTATTCCCTACTTGATATATTCCCTCCAGGGATATTTATGGTTAATGCCTATTGAGGTTCTCAGTGGAAACTCTAAGATTTGTTAAAGATTTTATCTTTCTTGGATTATACCTTAGCAAAGGGTATCCAACCAACTCTAGACTAGTTTTGCATAATAAATATTATGAATGGATTGACATAATAAGATTCATAAAAGTAGAATACCAACAAACTTAATCATCCAAAGCATAGGCATCCTAAATCACATGCCTTTATATATCAATTATTCTTCATATATATGTATGTATGTATTTATATATGTATATGTATATCTATATAGTTCATTTATAAGTAACTCCAAACAAGAAACTCAAGGTGTAATAATCAATTAAACATAATAATTTTAGATGAATAACATAAATAATTTTATATATTGAGGCCATTTACTTAGCCAATCTTAGTAATGAATATACAACCCTCCAAAATGATTTTGTTTTCAACAAGGATCTATCATAAGGAGGTCTATTACTCCGATATAATGATCAACTTCTATAATATTTTTATGATGTAATAACTAGAACATTCAACTTGTAAAATAAATACAATATTATTTGTCCACTTAACCCACAATAAATCATTAACATATAAATAAAATAGGTTCAATTGAGAATAATTAATCCTTGGTTTCTATCTAGTTGTATAAGGTAGCAAAACATGAGTAGAATGAAATTGATGATGATCACCTCTTTAATCCAAAAGCAAATTTGACCAATATAAAATGGGCTCACCTCCCAACCTTTATTCTATCATCAATAAACTACTCCAAGCACCCCTAATAAGGATTACCATCTTTAAGCATGTTCAAATCATGGTGTAAGGTAAGTAAGGGCAAAAATCATGTAATATGTCTTGGGGTTAAGGAGATAGATACTCACAAGGTGATAATCCAATCATCTCTAAATCAAGAGGTTAATAACCTCTAATCTATTTCTTGCAAGTAAAATAGACAAAATAGAAAACACAAGGATCAAAAAGATAGGACCCATTAGGACTACAACCATTACTATATATTCTATAATTAGTCATGAGAAGATTTAGTAAAATTAGCATCATGTGCACCATGAAATATCTAACCCTTCATCATCAATAATGTAACCTTCTAATACATCAATGGTCTTACATGATGAAACCATAATATATAGGTAAGTAAAAATATAATAGTTATAACTATCATAGAGGAATATCTCAACTCTAAACTCCCATATAAGCAGTAATAACAATTCGGGTGACCTAAGCACAACCATGGGAAGCTAATGAAGAGAAAAAGCAATCTAATAGCCTTACTCCTCTTAAACACAATAACTCAATTAAGAATCACAAAAACTTAATTTAGTCAAATAGTAGGATATTCAAGTCAATAGGATACCTACCAAATGATCCAACCCCTTTCATGGATCTATTATTTGGGTTTATATGAGCCGAATCTCTCCCTTTTCAAGATCTCTTCTTGTTATTCCTTCTACTTTTTAGTTGGCCCAAAAATTCTTAAATTTTAAGTCCAAAGAACAAAACTCTCTTCTAATACATCCAAAATCATAAAATAGTCATTCTCTCCTTATTTTAAAATAATCATAACATAACATGTGTATGTTCTTTCCTTGGATTGACCAGCCACTCTACTTGCCAGCCTATGGTTTTACAAATGGGTATTCTCTTTTCTAGTGCATAATATCACATGGAAGATCTAAAAGATTCCTAAGGTTAATTCTAAGATAATAAACATCCATAAATAGGGCTAAATGCAAGGAAAATTAATGTAAAAGCCTATAATTCCTTAATAAGGCATTATAGATGTTGGTCTACTTTATCCTCTTGCATTGAAGAAGGTGAGCCAAATGTGTTTGATGAACCCAATGATGATTACAATAATTAAGACATTACAAGACTAAATAAAGGTTTGGATGGAATATAAAGGATTTTAAAAGGTTAAAAAATAATATTTGTGTTAGAGGTGGGATCATAGATGATGTAAAAATTCTTGGTTTAGTATTTTTTCCTTTATTGGCAATGATCTATTTCTGCACACTTATTTCACCCATGTAATTTGTTATCCTAATAGCTAAATATTGAAAATATATCATGCTATATAATTTAATTAAAATAATTTAATTATCTTACCAAGAAATTCACAAGGTCATGAAGTGATATTCCTATAACACCTTGATGCATAAGTAATTCTAATTTCAGCCTAAGGCAATAATTTAAGCAATTTTGACCAAGCATTTACCATGTGTATAATCCTCTTACCTTCATATTCAGCACCACCAAAGGAGTTTAACTACATATTTATCATGAGGGTCCTTAAAATATCCCCCTTAAAAAGGGCATCATCATTAATGTTTGACTATTTTATTCAGCCAACAAGGTTTCTAAATTTGCTAGATTGTTAGATCATCGTCTTGAACTACCTAAAACCAATAACATTATTCCTCTATATTTATAATGGATATTAAAATTATTCATTTATAATTTTCAAGGATATTTAAGCACATATGTAGGTCTGGCCTACACAAATCTAATATTTTGGTTATATTTTACTTTTCAAGGTTTATACAACTCTAGATTATCAATTTTTTTATACCAATTTTCCTACTAGATTTTAGAATGGCATAACATAATCACTTTGGTATTTACATAATAATTCATGAGTTTAATTTTTGTAAGTATTCTTATTCACATAATTTTCCTATCAATGGTCATGGGGGAGTTGAATAACCTACCATCATGCCCATCATAAGAGGAATTTAACCGCTACCAACATGACATTTATGGGAGGATCAAACAACCTTCCATTGTGTATAGAACATGAGTACTTGGATATGTTACCAAAATGAACATGTTTATCATAGACAACCATAATTAGTGTCATAATAACATATAATAGTATGCACATAAGAATGGAAGCACTTCATGAAATTAACGAGGGGGAGGGGGAGTTTTCTATTTCTCATATTTTTCCTACAAGACTGTAATTGGAATTTCAACATAACGAGAGTTTCCTATGACTAATTCATAAGCATAGGTCAATTATGTATCATAATAGTTTGAACTTCCTTTCAACAAAATATATCTAGTTTATAGATTAAAGTGGTCCAATTTTAGATCTAATCCTTGTTTCACTCAGGGTTACTTTCTACATAATAATTCACTGATCATATTAGATGATGGTGAGTCATGCTAAAGGAAACTATGTATTCTTAGTTATTTCATTTAATAAGATGTTGGTAAAATTGTGAGTAATTCTAAAATATATAATTCACTCTGTTGTAGACCATAACTTGAATGTAATTGTCTTGAGCATTGAGATGAATAGCTTCTCTACTATGAGTGTGAGAGTATAAGTGTTCCTTGGATGTAACATTCATTTAGAGATAAGAATTATGGGTGTCAATATCTCAAAAAATCATCCTACTAAATTAGGTATCCATCCATGGTCATACTATTTCTAAGTGAAGTTAAACCATATTGAGTTCACATTTATTTCATTAGAATAATATAGGACAATGTTGGCCCTCCATTTATAGTGATATTTAAACACCAATGTCCTTTTATAAGTAGAACATGGGTAAACACCTCCCATCACATCAATTCCACTGAAGAACAAAAAAATGGGACTATCTCCCTTTCTAATATGACATTCATGAAATTTTTAAGCAACCTAGTGCCATGTTATTTTAATTATATAGGCTCTTAGAATGATGGTTCATCAATCGAGAGAATAATATACCAATCCATATATATTAGGTTTTTTGGATTTGAACCTGTCATCTAAGATATCATGTGCAATTCAATATATAGGAGGCTCTCAAGACATCAATCCACTTAGATAATAAAATTATGTGCATATTAGAATATATGTGGCCCTTAATATATCGATTCCCCAGCCAATATATAAATGTAATGTGAATAGGTAAAAAATCATGACATCAGTCCACTAGCCATTTTAATGCATAAAGTGAGATATAGTTGATACATTGATGATCTCATGAATGTCAAGGCATTGAGTAAGAAATAGTCAATGTGTAGACAAACCTAAGCATATCAAAGTCTAGAAAGTAATAAATAGTCACTGCACAGATGGACCCAAGCATGTCAAAGCATAAAGATTAAGAAATAGTTGATGCATAGACTACCCTAAGAAAGTTAAGTCACATAGAACAAGAAATATTAAATGCACATATGGCCCCATGCATTTCAAGGCATAGAGTTCAAGAGATAGTTAATGGCTAGGCAGCCTTAGGCATGTCAAGGAAAAGAGTGTAAGAGATTAATCGATAATATATTTTACACACTAGTTATTTTCCACTACACTCCCCCTAAGTAACATATAAACACATACTAACACATGAAAACATCATAAGTAAGAATCACAATCACTTGAAGAAGCATCATTTGATCATGTAAGTGAAAAATCAATAAAATGAGACCATGTACTCTCAAAATCAAAACAAATTAAAATTAAAATTCATCAATGAATTCCATGATCAGCCTTTAGCTTGAAATATTTGAAGTCAAGATGAAAACATTGTTGGTCTGTAAGTAATATTAACAAAAGCTCAGACAACTTAAAATAAGTTTGGCAAGCACATATAACAAAACTTCGATCGCAACACAATCATTATGTGGCTCTATGAACCATTTCAAGGGGAAAAATGTAATAAGATAAGAGGGCATCAATGATCTATTAGTCTTTACTTAAAAAATTATTTATGTATATAAATACCACTTTAATCATGTCAAATAAATTATTGTTTCATTATGAGTAATAACATGTATGAGGGAACTACACCACTACCACTACACAAAAAAAAAACTATCAATTTTAGGAATAGTGTATAGGAGGGTTCTATACCACTTCCTCTACATAAAATTATACATTTGAGTAGTTGGTACACATGCCTTCTTAGAGGATATACGTATAGATAGTTTGTATTCACCACCTACCAAGGTGTGATTTGGAATTGACATTAAGACTCGCCTAATTTAATATGAGAATTTAGATATAATTCCTCCTATAATTAGTTCCCACTTATTTGTGAAGATGTAATGTTTGTGGAAACAAGATACAAGGATATCATTTCAAGATAAGGGCACTTCCATAGTCACCATTTTCTATTCCTATTGACACACAGTGCTATATAAGTGCCTAAGGCAATTAGCAGTTCTAATTATCAAAATTGACAAGTTCTCATTATGGTAAAATTTAGTAATACTATATGTATTCATTTAATTTTACTTCCACTTAACTTCAAAATAACTCAACATGATTATCAACTCTTCTAGGCTCTTAATCATTATCATAAGTGCATATTTATTAATTGATCATGTTATCAAAATGTTTAAGGCTGCCTTAATCTATTACATATGATTTATATCTAGAAATATACTATCATACCATTTGACTTGTACTGATAAACAACATCATAAGTTAGGCTATGAACATATATGCACAACAAGGTAATTAATAGCCTAAAGTTATTCAAATATAACATTCTATTTTCATGAAAGAATAATTATGCAGAGAAATACCTAATCCATATAGTTCCTTGGAAATTCATATTTTTTTAGTAACAAGAAGTGGTATTACCACTCGGTTAGCATAAGTAATAATATATATATTCAATCTATAACCTCAATACCAAGGTTTTACCATATCCTAGTTTATTGAATAGTCATAATTCTCTCAACAACAAGAGACACTTTTTTTAACATTCCCATAATGTAAACATAAAAAATCAATGTATATATGGAATTCATAATTTCTAAAGAGAGCTCATCACAATATTTTCCTAGTTATAAGCAAATAAACATTAGTTTAATCATCACAAGCTAACTTTCTCTAGATTTACATCCCATAATTAACATGATAGCACCATAATATAATTTCATATATAAGGATAAGCACTATAATAGGTAGGAATCATGCTCATCCACATATATACATATAGTTTTAACTATCATATATATCTAACATTAGGTGCTCCTTAACAAGAAAGCCCACTATCTTTTCAAAGATAATGGTTTATCACATGCATTTTATGCTTTGCCAAAATAGAATAATAAAAATAAGTGTTTCTAGGGATTATAAAAATATTAATATTTGATATTTATTCATATCAAGACTTGATTATCCCTTGATCAATTACTATTAGGATATCCTTATGCATAGTGCTCAATAGCTCCATAATTAAACATGCATCCTAAGAATATCAATTTCCCAATCATTCCTTTGAGGTCTTCCTTGGTCTTGAATTTGGATATTTCATAGTTCAAACTCATGTTTGAGTAAATTACCTATTTTAATACTGATAAAGGAAAATCTCACTCTATTCTTGATGATGATATACTAAGACTGCCCAGCTTGCCCATGCCCTTGATGGGGTGAAGACTAATTTTTTCAACATAGAAAATTTATGTAAAATTTCATCTAACATAGTCATCACACACTATAAGTTATCAATAATTTGAGCATGAATTTCAATTGGTTACATAATTTAGGGGTCTTGATGACAACCAATTGAAATGTTTTCCATTCCTTCCTTTTATGACATCTTGTCTACATAATTCAAGTTTAAAAAAGTTAGTAATCAACATACATCACATTTAATTTACTCAAATCAAGATTAACAAGAGTTAGTAATTGGATGAACTCATGCAAATCATCCCCAAAGCTCCAAAAGTTTAACCCAAACTCTGATACCAAAATTTTAGGCCCATTTTTTTCCTTAAAGATAGGCACAACACACAACTTCAATGAACAAAACACCAATAATCATAAATAGATACTATAATCTATTCAATCACACATGAAAATTTAAATCCTATAATTTCCAAAATTATCATATAGGCATAATCCACTAGTTTATAATTCCATAGTCTTTATTCATTCAGATCAGTACTCAAAACCCTTTCATAGCTCACACCAAATCACAACAACACAAATGACATTGAGATGGCCATAAAATTTTACCTTATCCATTGTTGATGTATTCATATCCATATGATTACTCTTCTAGGTTCCTTGGCCATGTCAGTTTACTTTCAGGCTCCTAGGGCCACTCTTTCCACCTATCACTTCCTAGGAAACTCAATGAAAAGATACACATGATGATAATTTGTTAATTCACTTCCCTACCACTCTATATGGCTACCAGAACTTCCTTGGGGATATAGAGTAGTGTAATTATTCCATGTAGCAACATTATGCCATATCATTATCCTGGATGCTTCAATATCAATATAGATTCCTCTATAATTATAAAGTAATGAGACTCTACCATGTGGAAGCATGTCATTCACCCACCTTCCCATAGGATTCATGCCTCATATGGACATCCCAAACACTACAAAGTAATGATATTGTGCCACATGGAAACATCCCACTCATCCACTAGCCCACACACTTTGTAAGTTGTATGGATATCTCTAAGATATCAAGTCACTAAAATGATACCACATGGTAACATCTAGTGAGATTGCTTTCCCAGAGTCTTTTATACTATATGGTCCTCCCTATAATCACAAGTTACTAAGATGATGCCATGTGGAAACATCTCACTAGCCCACTAGACCAAAGGAATCACTCTTTCTATAATCCTCCCTAGAATCACAAGTCACTGGGATGATGTTGTAGATACTCCTTTTTGGCCACTTTTGTATCTAAATAGACACTAGAGTGAATTCTTGAAAATAATAAAAGTTAAGGTTATAAATAATAATAATGCTCTAAATCATAATTATTCATCATGTGAATCTTTTAAACCATGTCAATGTATCCGTAACTAGGGTAATTCATTATACACAATCATCATCTTCCTATAATTCATCTCCTTTCAAGTTGTGGCCTAGTAAATTGACCTTTTCAACCATGTGTGAGGGATAACTTTTCAAAATTTAGAAATGGAAATTAACTTGATCATGATTGCTTAATTGGTTACACCTAATTTAATGCATAGGTGAAAATCCCATGGCTAATTAATTTTTGAATTTCTATTTTTATAAATTTATAAATATTGATTAATCACATCATCATAACCTCACATGAATATCTAAAATAATGTCACCATTAAGATGTTATCTTTTGTGATTTGTCAATCACTCACAAAATATCAAACAAATATTTGGATTTGTGAGCCATTCTTATTAATTGAAAATATTAATGGTTTGTCCCCTCCCAAACTTAACCATGGTTAAACTAAATCTAATGACACTTGACTTAGGGTTATTTTGAAAGGTTATAAATACAAGGTTTCACCCATTATTCAAGAAGCTCTTTTGGTGTAATGTTATCATGCAAAAATACCTTTAATAAGTCTTTTATGTAGTGTTATGATGCTCATTTATTGATATAGAGAAGTATCAAAGCTAAGATAAAGCCAAAGTAAAGCCCAACAATTCCAAGGTGATAAGGAGGGATGATATAAGGATAACCATTGAAAAAGACTCTTTGAGAACATGACCAATCACATTCCTACATGGCTAACATACAACTCTTGCTCTTAAAGAAGATAAATATTATTTGTTTTATCTTCTATTGATAGTTTCTTGTATTTTTATCTTTCTCCTTGATTGTCTAGGCTTGAGATGCTAGCTTTGTTAGTGTTTTTTTTTTGGTTTTCACTCTACTAACATTATACTATTCTACTTTTTTGGATTCCTATCAATCATAGATACCATATGGAAACATCCCACTATCCTACTAACCTAACACTAACCATATTATAGACCAAATTGACATACTCCTAGTTTAGTGATATGATGACACATGGTTTCCTCTAAACCACTCAAAAAAATTAGTAAGAATGACTAAGGAAAATGGTTGTGAAAATACCCAACTAAGAGTCATCTAAGTTAAAGTCCAAGTGTATGAATTTAGTCAATGAGGATAACCCATATTAAGGTAAAAGTCCTAAATTAAATAAGTTAAATCCTATAACCCTTTCAAATGTGACTAAAGAAAATTTATGAAATAAAACAAGCATTTAAATGGCTATGGTAAAAAGGATAATTAAAATATCCTATAAAATTCCTAAGACAAGCATTGTGTAAGCAATGTTGTGAAAAGAACTCGTCAAGCAACTAAGGCAACATTGTGCAATGTAACTCTCCCAAACAATTACACCAAAATCAATGCTTAACTAAGCTAAAAATTTTGAACATTCAGAAGTGACTAAGGACAATAAAATTTGAAAGAACCAAAAGCCAACATAGAATAATTCAGTAAGGCTAAAATAAATTGATTTAAGTGAAGCACATAAGACATCTAAGGACAACTATGAAGCTGATCAACCAACAAAGCAAGACTGAGTCAAAAATGAATCAACAAATATATATTGAACCTTAAAAAATATCTCAATGCTAAACAAATATTCTCATTAGTTTAGTCAAATATCTAAAAAACATTAGACATGCTTAACTTAAAATCCAACTCATTTAAACATTAGAAGTTAAATATTATCAAATTATTAGAGAGACATCATTCATTAAATTAAAGACAAGAAGCTTAAGCTAGGGATTTACTAAGGTTTAAAGATATAGATTCTAGGACTAGGTTATCAAAACCTTGATAAGCAATAATTGGTCTCAAATTAGAATAATATCAACCCTCATACTATATAATCATATTAAGCATTTAATCTTCCTAATAAGCACTTAGCCATTTAATTGAGATCCACTCATTTATGGATAAGCTTACTCTATAATATAAATTCTAATATAATACATGAAGTTATACAAATCTCATTTTTGAGGTTGATTATGTAGAAGTTATGACCAAGAAAAAAATCACCATTATATTAAAAGAGCCATACAAGCTTACAAATTAATCCCTACTTTATACATTCCCTCCAAAGAGATCTGAGGTCCATGCCTATTGATGTTTTCAATGGAACTCTTTCTAAGAGTTGTTAAATATTTTATCTTTCTTATCTTATACCCTAGCAAAGGGTATCCAACCAACTCTAGACTATTTGGGCATAATCCATATCATGAATAGGTTGACATAACCAGATTCATAAAAGTAGAATACCAAAAAACTTATTCATCCAAACCATAGGCAACCTAAATTAGATGGATTTATATAGGGCTGATTTTTTATATACTCTAAGAAGAAACCCTAAGCTAAGAGTCCTCAAGTAAAATGGTGGAAGAACATATTGCAAATAAATTCAAATGAATAATAATTCTTCATGTCTATCTAATAATGATGAAATGGATGTGTTTATATAGGTAGATCTAACCCTAAACCATTTCAAAAAAATTGGCTGATAGGGTCAAGACAATCAACCTAGTATCATTATTGGTAAAAAAATCACTAGGTCATGGGCTAGGTCAGCCAAGAGCTGACATAGATCCTAAATGAGTTTTATCAATAAGAGTACAAGGTTGACCCAATTGACCTAGTCATGTAAACTATCAAAAGAGGTATTAGGTATAGAAAAGGGGTACTGAAGGTGGTAAAAAATTAGACTGTGCAAAATAAGAGTCAAATCTTAGGGTAATTTTTTAGGATCTAATTGGATTGGTAACAAGTGGAAATAAGGGACAATAATCCTACAAAGCACCAATGGTCTATCCACCCCTTTCTTGATGCACCCCTTAGGGCATGCACTTAGATATATTGAGACTTGATAAGTTCCTATAAGATAGAAAACATCGGTAATTGATAAATTTAAAAATATTATGTGTATACATATGCCCCACTTGAAGCTCATCACATGTCACTCAGGTGCAACAGGGGAGAAAGAACATAGTAACAAACAATGTTGAGGCTAAAACAAAGCTGTAGTATTTTAAATCTAAAATAGCTAAAAGTAAAAATTGCTAAAAGGGAAATAACTAAAAATTAAATTTAATGTGTACCTTGACTTACCTATATCACTGAATGGCTATCTGTTATGTTTGTTTTTTTATCATGGAGGGTGTAAAGACTACTTTCAATAAATCCAAGGATAAAAATATAAATAACCAAAACAAAAAAACATAGGAAAGCCAAGATAATTGGTGCTATGTGGATGGGATGTACTTGAAAATTTGGCAAACTAGGGTAATAAGTGCTATGTTAGACCAAATAAACAAGTCAAAATGTAAAGTAAATTGGGTAACCAAAAAGCCAACACTAATAAAGACCAAAAAACTCAAATAAGTAAACCTTAAGTAAGAAAGGCAAACTCACTACGTCAAACAAAGGATACATGTCAAAAGGATGGTAATCAAACATCTATCTGAAAGTAGTAACAATCCTTACTTAGACAAAGATGGGAAACAAAAATGATAAAAAAATATTGATGAATGATTATTAATGATATTTATTTAATCATCAATGGAAAAATATGCATAAAAGGGAAAACAACATTGGTAAGTGAGAAGTAACAAGCCAACCTCACTTAATAATGGAAAAAAGTATATGAAATTAGAAACATACTTAGATGTTTGTAAAAAGGGTGGTATAATAATGATAAATGGTAAAATAAATCAAATTAAGGTACATATATAAATTTAGATCCATGGTGTAGAGAAAATAATCTATATTTGTTCAAACATATTTTATTGCTCTAAGGATAGATAAAACTAAAACAAAGTAATGCTAGAATGTTTTTAAGATGTGAATAAGAAGGAAGTATAGAAGAAGTGAAATAAATTTTGAATCACACATGCATGTTAAAGGAGGAATTGAAATGGGTATAGGGGATAATGAAGGGAAAACCAAGGTAGAGGAAACTCTTTATTGAATTCAAGACACTCAAATTAGATTTGTCAAAATAAGAGGAATGTCAACCTAAGGACTCTAAAGAACTTATCTTAGACACACAAGTCTTAGGTCAACAAATGATGTATGTAGATCATCCCATGAAGGACATATTAATGAAAATTAAAATGGACCTACCTTCCCACAATGCGTTCCCCATTCCTCGAGATCATTTATAGAGATATCAATCTACTAAAAATATTGGGTACTTATGTGAGAAAGTAGGTAGCACCTTATATTTTCTTGAATTCTCCTATTCCAATCTTTGGCCTTCCATAGCCCAATAGACCTCAGCTCAATTATGAGTCTAACTGTAGAGTTTGAGCTTCAATTAGAGATAAGAGATGTGCTTGTAATCACATCTTTTGGTGTGATTTTTGACTTTTGAGATTTATATGTTTCCTTTCATATATCATTTCCTTTTTATTTCAAATGATTTGGCTTTTAACTTTCTTGATGAATTTTTCTATTCCTCCTCTATACAGATTTGGAAGACCAAAAATGGGTGCTAAAAATGACTTTTATTTGAATATTTTTGAATTAGTTTCTAAGAGAGTGAACTTAGAGAGCATGATGTTTAAGAGTCTTTTAAATCTATGTAAAAAAAAATGTTATCTTGAATTTGACCTTGTTTTATCCAATGTGGAATGAAAGGAAAGGAAACCAAGAGAAATGAAACATAAAACAACTTGAATTACTTCAAACTATAAAAAATGTGATAAAGGGTGAAAAAGGGATACAATGATAGTAAAGTGTGATTTCTTATCCTAAGAGTGAGGGAAATGGAGTAAAACATTCTAACATATATTCTTGTGCAAATTCCATTATCAAAAGAAGCAAAAGCTAAAGATGATAACAAATATCAATAACTTGTAAACATTGTAAAACATATGCTAGAAAAAATAATTAAAAAGATGGTAATTTTATGAGGAAGGCTAGGTCCTATCCATGGTCTTACACTATAAATCATAAAATATAAAATCATGAATGTTCCAAAAAGTATGAAAATAATAATAATAATAATAATAATAATAATAATAATAATAATAATAATAATAATAATAATAATAATAATAATAATAATAATAATAATAATAATGGGATAAGAAAAAGCTGGTATTTATGAGGAAAGGCCAGTTCTTATCCATGGTCTTACATTGTAACTCACAAAAAGAGAAATCTAAGGGGTGTTAAAAAGTGTGTAAAAAGTATTAAAATAAAGAGGACAAAATTACATCATGAGGAATAATAGGTCCTATCCATGGTTTTACAATGCAGCTCATCAAAAATAGGAAAACCAAAAGACCAAAAAGAAGGACTAAGGTTTATGAAAAGAGAGAACTATTGTAGAGTGTGAGACACAAGTAAGTATCCTAAAAAAAATGTTAGATAGATAACATATAAAAATAATGAAAAATAATGGAATAATTAGGTAATATACTTCTTGAGGAATTACTCATAGGTGAGCTCTTTGAAAATATGGCCTTCATTGATTTGAAGGTGATATGTACTTGGACCAAGAGTATTTTTAACTAAATAGGCCCCCCCACCATTTTTGGGCATTTTTACCTTATTTATCATGAGTGTAGTCTAATTTAAGGACAAGATCACCAACATTAAATGTGTGAACTTTGACTCATTTTTTATGTTATTTGGCAATATGGGCCTTGTATTTGCAATTATGTTACAAAGCAAAAAGATGGTGTTTGTCAAGAATATTGAGAGCATTAAGGTGAGAATCACTTAATTCTTCATCAGGTATGAAGACACGAATAGATATACAAAGATATTAAAGATCAAATTCTAATGGAATGAATGAATTAGAACCATATACTATATAGAATGGCATTTCCCCAATGGCATTATGTATGCTAGTGTGATAAGCCCAAAGAGTAGGATAGAGATGAAGGTGCCAATTTGTATAGGTTTCATGAATTATATTTTGGAGAATTTTATTAAGATTTTTGTTAGTGACCTCATCATGGCCATTACATCTTGGATGAAAAGGTGTGGAAATTTTTTGATTGACTTTAAACATAACACATTTGTTTGACATCTTTATTTTTGAAATTATCACCATCATCTAAAATGATAGTATGAGGGACACCAAAGTAGAACATGATTTGATTAAGGATGAATTTAGAGATGGTGATACCACTTAAATTAATAATAGGCCCAGCCTTGACCCATTTGGTGAAATATTTTATGGATATGATTATAAATACATGCCCATCTTGAGAGAGAGGTAATTTGACTATGAGATCTAATCCCCTCATGAAAAATGGCTAGGAAGATTCTATAGTTTGAAGCTCAATTGGTGGTGAATGAATTAAATCATCATGAAGTTTTCAAGGAGTATAGTTTTTAGAAAATTTGATGGCATATTTTTCAAGAGTGGGCCTAAAGTATCCCATACATAGGTATTTACTACCTGTAGCATGTCCACTACAATTGCCACTACAAATGCCCCCATGTGCTTGTTTAATAATAGGAAGAACCTCATATTTCATAATGTTGTAAAGCAAGGTACCTTCAACATTGTGATAATATAGGATGTTATAACAAAATACATACTTAAAAGCTTGTTCATGAATGTGAGTCTTTTCATGGGAATCTAGGTTGGGAGGATATGTTTGGTGTTCTAAAAATTGAATGATGTCTTTGTACCACCAATTTTGATGAACGGTGATAGCCTCTATGTGGAAGATAAGTGAAAAATGGGTTTTAATAAAGGATTGATATTTTTTTTATTTGGATAAGAAAAGTGGGATTGGTAAGTACTTGGTGTGGATGAAAAATATATTCTAAAGAATTAATGGAATTAATAATATAATTTTGATCTTGAGGGATAAGATTGATAGTGAAAGAAATGAAATATTTGATAAGATTAGTTAAAATTTAATGATAATAAATGATATTATCTATTTTTCATTATTAATCACCATTGACTTGATTAAAAATGAGCTGGGAATCATCAAAGGCATGCAGATATTGAATATCTAAATGAAGAGCAACTTTCATGCCTAAGATTAAAGATTTGTACTCAACCATATTATTAGTGATGTAAAATGTTAAGTGAAAAGATAAAGGGGTGATTTTTCCAAGAGTTATTTTAGTAATATAACCTTCCCTAACTCCTTGAAGACATTTAACACCATCAAAATGAAGGGTCCAAGTACCTTCATGTAAATCTACATTAATTTTAGGAAGTTCTTTGATGACTACTTTTGGATTAGTAATATCAAGGAGGACACTAGATTAATCAAGATTACTTGCTTCAAGATTAGTAGTGAAGTTATGGAAGTAATTTTTAAGAGATACGTCTTGGTTAAGACATTCAATATGTTGGGTGAATATTTTGTCGACTAGCTAACTGGTGTTCAAAATAGTTCTTATCACCACAGCATAGAAAGATTGGTCATCCAGGTGTGTAGCTTTACTGCATCACAAGGGGACAAATCCCTCCTCTCATCAAGGGGAGGTTCCCTATTAAATATACAGAGGATATATACAGTATAAATAAGCAAAAATTAAGACAAAGGGGTGGGACAAACCATCCATCTCTCTCCTTTTAGAGATGATGTTGATAAACAAGGAAGAAACCCTGGATGATGGAGAAGGTACTTCTCTTCTTTCAAAAGCAAATTTTAGCCAAGAGCTAGATTCCTTCCTAATAGTAAAAGCCTTAGTGTAATGTTAGAAGGCACTTCTCTTCTTTCAAAAGCATTCTTTAGTAGGCAATACGAATCTTTCAAGTAGCAAGTAATCGATAATGAGGGTGCTGAGTGACCAAACACCTGAGAAAGAAAAATGAAGAACAATGGGGGCACTATGTCATCCCAAGGCTCTTTACAGAGGAAAGGAAAATGCAAACACACTAAAGAATAATGGGGGCACAACGTCGTCCCACACTTGGCCTTTAAGACACCTTCCTAATCACCTCCACTAGTTCTACTTATTAAATCAAATGGATAAGAAAGCTTCTAGGAAATAGACATATAAACAATCTCCTAAGATAGCACAAGTTGTAACAGCACAAAGTCTATAACTTGTTTTTCTCATTCAGATAAAATAATATGAATTACAATCTGAGCACAAAGTCTCAATAATACCTTTCAATTTGGGTAGAGTTTTTCTTTTGATAATAAAAAAGGTCTCCTCATGAATGATACAAAAGGTTACATTATATAGAGACCAAGAGAGACTTGGCACTTTCTCCCAATGAAGTGACCTATTCAGTGCACTCAATGCCTTGGATGCATTCTTGGTTTTGTCTGGAAGGGCCCATTTGGAGCAGGGTGGCTGCCTTAAATGTGGCATGTCGATTCATCTCTAGTGCCTCCTCCCAAGCCTAAATCTTTCATTCCATCACCTGCTTAGCCACACAAATGTCTATTCTACCTTTATCTCATAACGGACAAATAGACAGTGCCTTCAATGTTTGCAAGCCCCAAATGTCTACTCGGTGAACTGCTTCACCTACTAGAAATAACTCCCACTAAGTTTCCCTCTTTGTCTCTTCCTTCTCTTGGTCTAGCCTTAGGCATTTGAAATGCATTAGGGTCTACGCTTTGAGTCTGCTAGAATCAATAGACACTTCATTGTGACAAATTTGACATTTGTGGGCCCATCATTCTTCTTAGCAATTCTCCCATGTCTTTCTTGCTTGTAACGGTTATTTTCCATTGTGACATAGGTGAGGACATGTGGTGGCATCTATAGCTTCAAAATAAGCTTATTGGAATAAGCTTTGTAACTTTGTTAGAGACTAGAAGCATAGATGCAAACACTTGGCAGCTTTTGATTCACTGGGTTGGGACACGCGGCAGGTTCTACTCCTTTGAAACTTCATAGGGAATGTGTCTCAGCATACGACACTTGGTAGCTTCTACTGCACTTTTGAGGCTCGACCCTTCTTGAAGGGAACTTTCCCTTTGAGATCTTGAAAAGGGTCTATTTTTGATTGTCAAGTGTCCCCCCATAAGGGTACCTACCCTTTGGGATCATTTAGGTGGCCTTCAGGCTTTAATTTCTTTGGAGGGTTGTTAGTCCCTTTATTTCCTTTAGATAAATTTTATGAAGGAATTCCTTCAAAAAATTTGTCTAAAGGAAAACTTTCCTTGGCTCTATGCCTCCCACAAGGGCATCCCTCTTTGACATGTGGCAGTATCTGTCACTTCTTGCCAAGGACACATGGAGTCTTCCACTGCATCACTTTAAAACTCTTTGTGATTGACACCTAGTGATTTCCACTATCAGTCTTTTGTAGCATAATAAAAATGATTGGGGCTCACTCAGGCTCTACATAGATGATGATGCTTGTTGGCCTCTACCGATCTATGTAAGGACATGTGGCATAGTTTGAACACATCTATTAGTCGCATGAATGTAGACATGTGGCATGTTCTACTTCATTTAGTCATTCATTCTCAGGTCCACCATGGTCTTTACCCAAAATAGTGAAGCTAAGGGAAGAGGTTGTGGATATTGACACATGGCATGTTCTGTATTGACCCACTAGGGATATGTGGTAGCTTTTGATGTTTTATGGGAATCATGCAGATGATGACAAGTGGCAGCTTCCACTGAATTCTATTGAGACTACAGAGATCAAAAGGATTTATTTAGACCATCTTAGATGGTGACACATGGCATGTTCTACTCACTTCTATGACTTACCCTAGGCCTGCCATGGTCTTTACTTAACATAGTGAAATGGAAGGAAGGAACTACAGACATTGACACATGGCAACTTCCACCATTTCTCAGAAACAAAGCATAATGGGGCTCAACCATCGACACTTGGTAGCATCCACCAGAATCTTTCTTTTGCACACATCCTTCCTAACTAAGGTAGTCTTTAAACCCTTTTAACTCATGCATTGAACCCATTAAACCAATGAACTAGTTGAACATGTTGAACCAATGAACCAAAATGGTTCAAGGTTCAATGGTTCAAGCTTTTGAGACTCGTTAAGTGCTCGAGGCCATGGATCCTTTAAACAGTTGATCTTTGAACCTTTGACATATGTGTATAGCCCTCTGAACCTTTGAACCTGATATTCCCTTTACTAAAAAGGCTTTGAAAAATGAGGAATTTGAAAGCCCCTAAATAAATTTTGAGAAGGGAAGAGAGGAATTTTGGCCCTGTAGGCTCGAAATAACTCATATGTTGTCCCAAAAATAAGAAGTCATTTTTGGGGGACAATAATTGGCTCTTATTGGGGAACTTCCTTAAATTTGGAAACTTAAAACATAGCTAAGGGAATTAGAAACTAGAATATCTAGTGCCTTGAAGTGTGCCATCGGGCTACAGAGGCATGCTACCCAAAAATAAAAGCTCCAAAAAATGAAAATGAAAAGCACAAAATAGAACTAAAGACTATACAGATATACATATGTATAGATGAACTTATCTAATGCCTCAAGATTTGAAGCACTTCAAATGACACCCATTGTGAGATAATGATAATGGCATCCCATCCTGATAAAGTAGTAGGAAACCATTTTGTCCCTAGAATCAATGACGGGCGAATGGAACTCTCCACTAGGAAACCACTTTCCTATGTCTTCCTCTTGGCTCTTTCTTCTTCTTACCCCATGGCAGGACGTGGTCTTCAAAATGAAAACCATATCTCCTTTCTCTCTTGGGAAAGATTTTCTTTTTCTATCTTTGGAGTACAACAGTATGGTCCACCACCATAGCTTACTATTCTGATGGTTCAGTCCAGCACATATCTTGATTGTCCCCCTCAGATATCTCAAATTCTTCTTCATTTAGAGTGGAGGGTTCTTTTGTACTTATGCTATACTCCACCAATTATTTTTTTATCTCATCCTTACCTAAAGACTCAAACAAAATTTGGGCTACAGGGGCCGCCATTTGGGTCTCGACACATTTGACATGATCAATTATGTCAAATGGCTGGATTGGACTAGGCATAGGGGATGGGAGCTCATCCTTTGGATTTATGGGAGGGGTGGGAGGATTGATCTATAAAGTCAAAGTAGAAGTTGAAGAGATGTTTGGGATACTTTCTTAGCAATCACTAGGTCCTTCTATTGGATAGGCAGAGTGGCCCCATGCTTAGCAATCAAAATTGTAGGTTGAGTTCACTCCTCTATTTCTCCTTTATCAGCTTGTTGAGCTAATTGATTCTGGGATTAGGTGACCATAGCATCTGATCCCTTATATGCTTCACCTTTACTTCTAGGTTCATCTTGGTAATCTAAGAAACTAATGTGGGAGTCACCAACTGACTCTTCTTGATCCTCCGTGAAGAGACTAGTGTCATTTACTTGCTCGAACTTAGGTTGGAAATAGGAAACATGTTTTATTTCCAAATATCCTACTACTGAGTTGGTTGGAGGTGCTTCAAGCACAAGGTTCCTCTATGGGGGTGGAAGATGATTTGGTTGCCTTTGACTTTTGGCAGCGTTACCTTGATATGCTGATTGGGGAATGTCCTCCTTGGTGCATCTCTATACATAGGAGTAGAAGACATACCTAGTGCTATTTGCCTTTTCAAGGCTAGTAATTCATTTTCTAGCTTTTGGACCATTGGGTCAGATGTGGTTGCAAGTGAGCATTTAGAAGATGAAGAGGGTTTGTCTCTATTAGGATCTCTCCTTATTTTTCCTACCAAGATAAGGTCATCTTCTACCTTAGTGGCCAAGTCCTGAGCAAAAACAAGGTCTATGTGGCTAGCTCATCTCAATAAAAAACTCACTTTAGGCAATTGTGAGTTGATGAAGAAGCATTTGAGGTTCTGAGGTGTCAGCTAGGTGACCATGGGAATCCTATGCCTTAGCTTATTAAACTTGGCAATAAAATCCCTCATAGGCTCATGAGGTTCTTTCTTCATCTGAGTGAGCTAGGCCAGCAAAGCATGAGCATCTTGTACAAGTTTGAACCTTGCTTCGAACTGGCTTTGATAATGTCCCAACCAGTCACTGATCTAGTCTACAGATGGCAAAACTAGTCTGTAGTAGCACCTTGTAGTGTCTCCATGAAAATCTTGACTACCACATCTTCAAATTCCACCCCTATCACACCACAAGCTATGGTGAAGGCTAGAATGTGTTCATCAGGGTGGACTCTTCCATCACCAAAGAATTTGGGGAAATTCTTCCTTGAACTGAGTGGTAGCTCATGTAGGGGTGGAGTTAGATTAAGTGGGCCAAATGAGTTACCCCAGGGGCCTTAAACTACCATGATTAGATTATGAAAAATGGGGATAACACATCTGAGTGGAGTTTCCATATTATAAGACAAAAATGAAAAAGAAATTGGCCCTACTTTAGCTTAAATCCTGAGGCTTCAAACTCTGCTTTCTTTCCTAGTAGCTCTAGTTTTACAAACTAGATAATATAATATAGATGGATGAAAATGGTAAGGCTATAAATGGATAATGGGTAAGACCCAGATGGGAGTCACCAGACTCTATAATGGATAAGGTGATAATGATAATGGGTAAGACATAGGTGATGTTTCAATCTGAAACTTGAGGTTCCAAATTGCACAAAATTACTGTGTCCCCAACAGAGTCACCAAAAACTATTGGGTGAATATTTTGTTGAACAACTAACTGGCATTCAAAATAGTTCTTATCACCATAGCATAGAAAGATTGGTCATCCAAGTGTGCATCTTTACTGCATCACAAGGGGACAAATCCCTCCTCTCATCAAGGGGAGGTTCCTTATTAAATATGTAGAGGCTACATATAGTATAAATAAGCAAAAAGTAAGACATAGGGGTGGGACAAACCATCCATCTCTCTCCTTTCAGAGATGATGCTAATAAATAAGGAAGAAACCTTGGGTAATGGGGAAGGTACTTCTCTTCTTTTAAAAGCAATTTTAGCTAAGAGCTAGATTCTTTCCCAAATAGTAGAAACCCTAGTGTAATGTCGGAAGGCACTTCTCTTCTTTTAGAAGCATTCTTCAGTAGGCATTAGGAATCTTTCAAGTAGCAAGTAATCAATAATGGGGGTGCTGAGTGACCAGCAACCTGAGAGATAAAAATGAAGAACAATGGGGGCACCACGTCATCCCAAGGCTCTTTACATAGGAAAGGAAAATGCAAACACACTAAAGAATGATGGGGACACAATGTCATCCCACAATTGACCTTTAGGACACCTTTCTGATCACCTCCACTAGTTCTACTTATTAAATCAAATGGATAAGAAATATTCTAGGAAATAGACATATGAATAATCTCCTAAGATAACACAAGATATAACAACATAAAGTCTGCAAGTAACTTGTTTTTCTCATTTAGGTAAAATAATATGAATTACAATCTAAGCACAAAGTCTTAGTAATGCCTTTCAATTTGGGCAGAGTTTTGCCTTTGATAATCAAAAATGTCTCCTTGTGAATGATACAAGAGGTTACATCTTATAGAGGCTAGGAGAGACTTGGCACTTTCTCCCAATGTAGTGACCTATTTGGCACACTCAATGCCTTGGATGCATTCTTGGTTTTGTCAGGAAGGGCCCTATTGGAGTAGGGTGGATGCCTTAAAAGTGGCATGTTGATTCATCTCTAGTGCTTCCTCCTAAGCTTGAATCTTTCATTCCATCACTTGTTTAGCCACGTAAATGTCTATTCTACCTTTATCTCATAGGGGACAAATAGACGGTGCCTTCAATGTCTACAGGCTCCAAATATCTACCTAGTGAACTACTCCACCTACTGGAAATAACTCTTGCTAAGTTTCCCACTTTGTCTCTTCCTTCTCTTAGTCTAGCATTAGGATTTTCAAATGCATTCAAGTCCATGCTTTGAGTCTGCTAGAATCAACAGACACTTCATTGTGACAAATTTGATGGTTGCAGGCCCATCATTCTTCTTAGCAATTCTCTTGTGTCTGTCTCACTTGCCATGGTTTCTTTCCACTGTGATGTAGGTGAGCACAAGTGAAAACATCTATAGCTTTGAAATAAGCTTATTATAATAAGCTTTGTAACTTTGTTAGAGACTAGAAGCATGGATACAGACACTTGGCAGCTTCTGATTCACTAGGTTGGGACACGTGGTAGGTTCCACTCCTTTGAAACTTGATAAGGACTATGTCTCAGCATATGACACTTGGCAGCTTCTACTACACTTTTTAGGCTCAACCCTTTCTGAAGGGAACTTGCCCTTTGGAATCTTGAATAGGGTCCATTTTTGAGTGTTGAGTGTCCCCCACAAGGGTACCTACCCTTTAGGATCATTTAGGTGGCCTTCGGGCTTCAATTTCTTTAGAGGGTTATTAGTCCCTTTATTTCCTTTAGACAAATTATCTAAAAGAATTCCTTTGGACAATTTGTCTAAAGGAAACCTTTCCTTAGCTCTATGCCTCTTGCAAGGGCATCCCTCTTTGACATGTGGTAGTATCCATCACTTCTTACCAAGGACACGTGGAGTCTTCCGCTACATTATGTTGAAAATCTCTACCATTGACACCTAACACTTTCCACTATCGAGCTTTTGTAGCACCATATAAATGCTTAGGGCTCGCTCAAGCTCTATGTGGATGATGATGCTTGTCAGCCTCCACTAATCTATGCAAGGACATGTGGCACAGTCTGAACACATCTATTAGTCACATGGATGTAGACATGTGGCACATTCCACTTCATTTAGTCATTTGTTCTTGGGTCTTCCATGGTCTTTGCTCAAAATAGTGAAGCTAAGGAAAGAGAATGTAGATATTGACACATGGCATGTTTTGCATTGACCCACCAAGGATATGTGGTAGCTTTCAGTGTTTTGTGGGAATCATGCAGATGATGACAGGTGGCAGCTTCTACCAAGTTCTAGTGAGACTATGGAGATCAAAAGGATTTATTTCGACCATCTTGGATGGTGACATGTTGCATGTTTTGCTCACTTCTATGACTTACCCCGGGCCCGCCATGGTCTTTACTCGACATAGTGAAATGGAAGGAAGGAACCATGGATGTTGACACATGGTGGCTTTCGATGAGCTTCTTCAAGGACATGTGATAGCTTCCACCATTTCTTAAACAAAGCATAATGGGGCTCAGTTATTGACACTTAGTAGTATTTGCTAGACTCTTTCTTTTGTGCATGTCCTTCCTAACTAAGGTATTCTTTAAACCTTTTAAACCTGTGCGTTGAACCCATTGAACCAATGAACTAGTTGAACCCGTTGAACCAATGAACCAAAATGGTTCAAGGTTCAATGGTTTAAGCTTCTAAGACTCATTAAGTGCTCGAGCCTGTGGATCCTTTAAATGGTTGAGCTTTGAACCTTTGACATATACGCATAGCCCTCTGAAGCTTTGAACCTGCTATTCCCTTTACTGAAAAAGCTTTGAAAATGAGGAATTTGAAAGCCCCCAAATAAATTTTGAGAATGGAAGAGAGGAATTTTGGCCTTTCAAGCCCAAAATAGCTCATATGTTGTCCCAAAAATAAGAAGTCATTTTTGGGGGACAACACAATATACAAAATATTATCATCAGGAAGACTATCTTGAATGTAATCGATAACAAGCACAAGAGTGGCAGTAAGTTGATCAATTATGATTTGTCCTCTGATAAATTTTTGAGTAATAATTTAGAGATCAAATTCCATATGGAGTACCATACATTTTCTATTTCTATCTCTAGAGAGAAAGGATTTGGAGAAGAAGTGATGAAGGGGATCATAATGAATGATAACATAAATGGTCTAGTAGATCATATAATGTCAGCTTTTTAGCTATAAAATATATGTCAAGGAAATAATGTTTGAATTTTGTGTAATGTTTATCATAATAAATTAGGCCTTGAATAATTTATTAAATGGAATTTTATCTTTTGGTATCATTTTTTTGGGCAACCATTACCCCAATTGATATGATTGTAGAAGAAGTATATAAGATCAAAGGTTGATCATTAAAAAGGGGATGAAGTTTAGGTGGGTGAAGCAATGATTATTTCATGTTATAAAAGTCTTTTTGAAAAGGATTAATCTATTCTAAATCATTACTTTATTAAAAATAGAATTAATAGATTGGATATGATAATCCATTTAATGGATCAATCATCTAATTACCTAAATAGTACCGATATAAGTGCAAATGTCTGAAATGGAATGATGGATGGGAATGTTGATGAGAGCACTAATATTAGTAGGGTCAAAATCAATAAAAAAAAGAGAGACTAATAATCCTAAAAAAATTCTATATGTAACACCAAAGACACAATTATAAGGATTTAGTCTAACTTTGTATTTGAGTAGATGGTCAAAAATGATGGCAAGATCAGAAAGATGAGTCTAGTGAATTTTATATTTAGAAATGAGATCATACACATATGTTTCTTTAATTTTATGAATAAGATCATGAAATATATGATTTATCTCCCATTGATAAGTGGATATGGAATTTTTGAGTCTGAAGGGAATCTTAACATAGTAATATGTGTCTCATTCTATGGTGAAAGTTGTCTTATGTTGGTCCTCAAGAGCAATGTGAATTTGATTATAGCCTGAGAAACCATCCATAAGAGATAAAATTTCATAACAAACTATGGAATTGACAATGGCATACATTTAAGGGAGAGGTAAATTATCCTTGGGACAAGTAAGATTAAGATTAATGAAATCAATGCAAATTCAAATGACCATCATGAAATTTTTTAAATAGGAACTATGTTAGAAACCCAGTTAGAGTAATCCACTGGTTTGATAAACCTAGCATCAAGAAGTTTAATAATTTATTTATGACATAAGTTTAAAAATTAGAGTGTAAATTTTTGTTTCTTTTGATGCACAAGTTTGGCATTGAGATAAGTTATGATATTGTGCACCACAATTCTAGGGTCAATACTAGGTATGTCTTCATAAGACCAGGAAAATATCTCATGATATTTACCACAAATAAACTAAGGTTATCATTTTTAGTAGGTGAATGTTCATGAGATTTGTTAATAGGTTAAGGGCATGATGGAGTACCATATTCAATGTGAGAAGTTTCTTCGATAAGAATAGCATTTTCCATATTGGAAGTGGTATGGTGCATTAGGTAAATAAGAAATTGTATTAGCTTTAGGATCAATGCTAGTGATAAAGTTATTGAAACAAGGGGTTTTGTTTTTAAAATTCCCAAGTTTTTAATCTTTCTAAGGAATTTTATCTTCTCGAGCATGAATTAACTCAATAATAGCTTCATCACTAGGCAAAATGGGAAGACGACCATAATACTCAACATCTACTTCAAGATTAAGAATTTGATTACCATGTAGATCATATTTAAAATGAATTCAATGAATGTCTATAGATATGACATCTAATGTTGTTAAATATTTGTTAATGATGTCATGGTGATTTCATGAATGTGTCTTAGTGGGTGGATGAAGTTCTTTGATAGCCTAAGTGACAATGACAAAGTGTGTAATATACTTGTCTTATTATGCTTGAATTTGGCTTAGTTGATCTTCAGTTTTGACATGGTTAGATATGTTTAGGGATTAGTATGGAATATCGATCATATAAAAGGGGTATTAAAAGAGGTTTAATATTATTTTGAGATATTATGTGCATAAGTGGAATTCTCTTGGTTCATTATTATTCTCATCTAAACTTTTTGGGTCTAATGGAAAAAAAATTGAATAGGCAGTTTGATGATATCATAATTACCATGTATAGATGAGTCAGGGGGAGTTGGTAATATGGTTGTGATAATATTAGTCCCTAATTTATATTCACAAATTCTTAAGTCGTGTGATGAATAAAAACCAAATATATGGGTGTGCAAATTTGGGCTCCCAGGCATTTTGACAGTGTTTCCCCATACTTAGCAAAATTTACAATATAGTAAGAAAATTTGAGTAGGCATTTTGAAGGTGGCATATCTTGCACATGTGGATGTTTCAAGAGAAGGTGATCATATGGGTTTGTTTATTTCTATGCCTAGTTGATTTTTTATAACTTTAATTTCAATTGCTTAAGTGTGACAAAATATATGCATTTTCAAAGTCAGCCTCCCATATAAGTTTTTTTACATAGTTGGCTCTATGGTAGAAAAATTTGAGTGAGATTTTTAATGTCATTATATATCACAAATGTTATGGTTATAGTATAACATTGACATATTTTTTTATTCTCCTATGTGGTGATATTATATGGTCTAAATTTTAGAACATGAGCATGAGCAAAGCAAAAGATATGGAGGTACAAAGTTAGCCTTCCAAGCAGATAGCAATGGTCCCCATACTTAGTCTATTTTACATGATATTAAAGATCAAGACCAAATTAATATATAATGTCTCATATGCGATCATATTTTTAATATATATGTTTCACATCAATTCAAATAGGTCAAAGTGTTAATTGGTTAATAGAAATAAATATCAATCTTCTTCTAAGACCCAATAGTGCACAAGTGATCATATAGTTTTGATCTAATAGTGCATGTTGAGCAAGATGGTAAGAAGTGAATGATGTTTAATATTATAAGTGATCAAAAGGAATGAAATGATACCAATTTTCATCATCATGTGGGTTATGATCAAGATCAAATGGTGAGTGCTATAAGATAAAGACATGGCTGATCCGCAAAGATTGATGGTGTATGTTGAGTTAATATTGTAAGAGTGCATGAGATGAGGTCAACATGTTCAATATTTAACATTTGGCATTAGTGAAATATGTGTTAAATTTTTAGATACATATAATAATATTAATGGTGAATTTTTAATCTAAATCTGTGAAGGCATGAGATGCAAGCATAGTGATCAAGGTATAATTGTGACCGTTTGCATTTGAATATTTAAATTTAATAAATGAAAATCTAGTGTCTAGTTTTTTATCCATAAATTTTAATATATGAAAAATTTTACCATAATTTAAAAATTAAATTTGTATAGGACTCTAATTTATATCTAAAAAATAAATTTTAATGCCTAATTATGTATATAGTCAAATATATTGAGGTTCAAAGTTCACTGTGTATTCGTGCATGTTATGCAAGTAACCCAAGAATGGTATTTGAGTTTGTTCTAATGTTATTTCAATATCTCATGATAAATTAGAGGTTGAGGAGTTTTTTTATACTCTTAGGACCATTTTTGTTAATTTTTAAGGTTTGACTAATCATATGCGATATGAACAAAGGTTTAGAAGTTTACTATGTATTCGTTCATGGTGACTATGTGTATAGAATGTTGTTTGAGAAAATTTTATTTAAGTAGAATAGAGGAATTATATATCATGTGGCATGGTTTCATGAGTTTTAAAGTGTTATTGGTGTTCTTAGTTTGATTAGAGAAGTGTCAAAGAGGTGAATTGGTCTCCATAGGACCTAAAAGGTGACTTAGGCATATTTGAAAGAAAGTTGTGCTTAAGTGTGACCCATGTCAGATTCCTTAAGGGTGAATGCATGTGTTATGGATGATAGGAAATATTTTTATCTTGATAACAATGATACCTCTATAAATGGTGAAACCAAATGTGTTGGTTTATAGACTTGTCATAAGACTTGTGCAAGGTGTGCATGTGAGAAATATAGAGCGAAGGAGAGGTAGAGTGCCTAGTTGATGAGTTAATGAGTAGAAAATATTTAGGACTATGTGTATAACCTATAGGTCATATTTATTATGTCTAAATAGTGATCTTATAGTTTGAGGATATGTGAGGAGGTCTAAGTGTGCATATGAAGATAGTTTGAGTCAAGGAGACAGATTATGACATGCCTATGTGAGAGGCCTATATGAGATAGAGAGAGTTTGTGCATGGGTTAGATAATCAAATATCCATCATCAAGTGTTAAAGACATAAATTATAAGGTGGAGGTATTCACATAAAAAGAGGGTCTAAAGGAATTTATCTTCCTTATTGGTAGTTGTTCCTTGTGAAATAGATATTTCACTAAAGGCCTTTGGTCTAAAGGATTCGATCAAGGTTTTCAGGTATAAAGGTGTTGACCAGTCTCTTGTTTGTAATTTATTATAGGATAAGTAATCCATGTGTTATAGTATTGAGAGTCGATTTTATTAATCTTTAGGGTTTCCCATAGGAACTATATTTTGTGTGTTTGATCTTGTGTATGTATTGAATGAATGAGCTCTCTTGTTGATGTTGCTTGATCAAGTTGATATATGTTGATTGTCTAATAAGTTTAAAAGGATTGGAATTGAATTTTTCATATCAGAGTTCACTAATTCACCCCTACCTCTTAGTGGTTTGTACCTATAACAATTTGTATTAGATTAGGTCCTTTGGTAAAATCTTGACAGCTTAAATATGATCCAAAGTATAATATGGGTAATCATCAAGGAGGTTTATCTAATAAGCAAGCACTAATGTTCAATGAATCTAATTACACTTTTTGGATTTAAAGGATGAGGGCATACATTACGTCCCTAGGGTTTTATGTATGGTAATATATTATGTATGGTTATGTTGCTCCTACTACTCCTCCGTCTAGTATTATAGACAAGAAGTTTAAGAATAATTATAAGCCAATGAATGCCATCACTTATGGTCTTATAGAGATTGAGTTCACCAAAGTAATCTAGTGTAAATATGCTAAAGAGGTATGGGATAAAATTTAGATAATTTATGAAATATATTCAAAGGTCAATTTTGCTAAGTTGTAGACTCATAGAAGAAAAAGATTGCCTCAAGATGAAGAAAGAAGATTCTATGGTATCCTTTTTATAGAGAGTTGATAAGATTGTGAAAATCATTAGAGGTTTTAGAGATAACCTTAAATGTGTTACTATAGTTTAAAAGGTATTAAGGTCTCTATCCCATAATTTTCATCCAAATTTATTTGTTATAGGAGAAATTAATGATCTTACTCAATTAAAGATGGATCAATTACATGGCACCCTTACTACCTATGAGATGAGGAAAAATGATGATATACCACCAAAGAAGGAAGCAACATTCAAGATAGAGTTGAAGCCAAAGAATAATTTTTAAGGTAATAAACCTAGAAGGATGACATTTTTGATATAGATGAGGACGAAATAATTTATTTTATTTAAAGGAAATTGAAAATAGGTTTAGGCAAATATAAGGGTAAACTACCCCTCAAATGATTCAATTATGGAGAGGTAGTAAATTTTAATAATAAGTTCCCTCATAAGTATAATAAGGATGATAATGAAGAGCATGATCAAGGTCATGATGATGGGAAAAGATCTTTCAAGTATGATAAAATCAAAAAGGGATTTAGAAGGTTTGAAAACAAGAAGAATTACTTCAAGGATAAGAAGAGTCTCTACACTAAAGAATATTGTAGTTCATCAGATGAGAGTGAATTCAGTGACTTAGATTATAATCATGAAGATGATGGTCTTGTTGAAGATGAAGACCTATTCATGCTTGAGGAAGGTAATTTCTCACATCAAAAAGAGTCTACTTGTAGTGATTCAGAGGTTGATGAAGATGAGATGAACTATGAGATTTCATTGACAATGATCTTGAAGAATTGAATATTGAGAAGAAGATTAATGAGAAGATTAAATCTAAACTCAAGGACTATGAGGAGAAACTCAATGTATTTGAGGCAAGATTGGTTAAAGACTCTAGAGAGCATGAAGGTGCTATCATGTTTCTTAATTCTCAGTTAGAATCTATGTCTATAAATGTAAGATCCAAAAAAGAGGAATACTCAAGGTATGCTTTTGAGATTGTGTCTTTGAAAGATGAGTTAGAGGAATCTATAAACAAGGTAAAATCATTTGTCATGTTTGATAAAAGTTCTAATGATATGGATGATTTCCTAAAGAGTCAAAAGTTAGCTAGTGATAGATCTAAATTGGATTTTAATGAAGAGCCCAAATTTGCTTCTCAAGTTGACATGAATGTCATTGAGAGAAAATTTGATTAGCCTTTGAAGATAAATCATGAGATAAGGATTGAATGTGCTAGTAGAATGAAGACAAACTAGATCACACATCCAAATGCCATGAGGTTTGAAAATTTTAATGGTTATTTCTATAATTATAATTAGTTTGGACATAGAACTATAAAATGTATAAACCTTATTATAAATGAGTTTATATGGGACTATGATGGTGGTCATCAGTCAAAACATGTGATAAAAGTTATGTGCTTCAACTATCTTAATGACAGACACTTTTTCAAGCATTGTCCAAATAATGAAAGACACGTAAAGTATTATTAAAAAGGAGTAGTTTGTTTCTATTGTCATGACATTGGACAGATTGATATTTTTTAATCCAAAATAGATAAGACAAGTTGAGTTTCCATCAAGGAGTATGGCTTGATACAACTATAAGCAGAGAGGTCACATTGCTAGATTCTGCATGCAAAGGTCTATAATCAAAATAGGTTCAATCAAGATCCAAGAGTGCAAGGTAGAAGGTAAGTTAACTCATAGAAACCAAAGGTGGTAAGTATGATTCATTATGAGACTACATGTCCAAGTAATATTTTTTCTATGGTCGAGAATGCTACAAAAGTTTAAGAGTGCCAAGGGCTCTCATGTCTATTCATGTTGATAATAAATAAACCAAGCTCAAGGAGAAGACCAAGGTACTGGTTGAGGATAGTTATGAGGTAAGTATGGATCCAAATGAACATACTATTATTTCTAAGTTTATTTCAATGAACATCAATTGTCAGTGCCTAGTGATGAGGTTCCAGGCTACAACGAAATTTCTACAAATGAAAAGGTATGTCATGAATATATATCTCCATGTATTATCAATCCAATCATAGAATGAAAGTAAAATGTTGTAGTGGTTGATAATTTTGTTTCTCTTAAGCCTAAGAAGAAGAACTATAATCATCGGATAACCAAAGAGGAGAAAGAATATGAGGAGTTATGGGTAACTCCTAATTTCACATTATTCTAGGACATTATGAAGTAGGATGTCTCTACTTATGATTCTTAGGAGACATATTTCTTATGGAGAAACAAGTATATATGCTCAACATCATAATTTTAATCAAAGAAGGTCATAGGTTAAGAGGGAGCAAAAATTTCATGATTTTGTTCTAGAGATTTGTGAATGAGCTATAGTACAAGGTCAGAATGGGTGTTTCTAGGTGGCCTAATAAGATTAATGAAATGTCAAGAAGATTTTGATGCTTAGAATGGTCTATACACTTATTTGTGATGTGTTCAAAGTGATTTTAAGATTTGAAGATATTTTGTGTGTAATTGGAGAATTGTTTATCTACTCTCAGGTTTCTTAGTTTGTGTTTAAGAGTATCCAAGTCCAAAATGGGTTATAGGATGTATGGGTTCACAAATATATGGAATCTCAAATATTGGTCAAGAAGTGTGTGATGGGTGTCTCCAGATATTCAAGAAATTTCAAAGTTGGATGTTGCCCAGAAGGAGGTTTGTCGACTCTATTTGTTTTGAGATTCTAAGGTGTTGGGTTATGATAGGTATGCCTTATAAGTTGATATCTTAGGCTTATTAATAATTTTGATCATCTAAATGGGTTGTAAAATCACTCTTCATAGATATTTGAAGGTTTTTGGTTTTCAAATTATTCATGTTTTTATCAAGATGGAAGCCTAATTAGCAAATTGGTTTGTGAAATAAGTATATTACAAAAAATGAGATAGTTGTTGAAAATTAGTGTGATTTAGGGGACATATAATATTTATCTACATATGAAGATTCAGGTCTTGAAGATGTGTCTAATAAAATTTATGGGCTCTGTAAGTTCTATGTAGGGCTATAAGGAGTCTAGACATGCCTAGCATGAAGATTTGATGTTTTTTCTTAGTGTTTATAAAAGATCAAGGTAGGTATGTATGTTTCAAGCAAATTTCTCAAGTTATTTTAGAGCATGTTTTATTTTTGGTGAGTGGCATGAAGTATTTTGGTGGTCCTTGTGATATCCTAATATAGATAGATAATAAGCCTATATGGTGGTTTTTCATGGTATATGGAGATTTGAAAATGCTCAAGTGATGAAATTGATCAGAGATCTTGTGGGGAGTCCCTCCTATATTTTTATTTAAGAGTTCCATCATATTTAAATTCATTATTTATAAGTACAAGGTGGTATGAACAAAGTTAGGGGAAGCTAACTCACATAGTTTGAATGACTTGAGGAGCTTTTCATGATGTAAAGGGAATCATATTTGAGATGATTTAGTAATATTGAGGGTGTGGTGATATATGATATAGATGATATTTAAAGAAATTTTTTATGATGATTTGATCAAACCTATTCATATTTTTGTGTTCTTTCTTCATTGATTGTAGTTTTTGATTGAAGTGCGTATTAACATCGAACAAGAGAAAGTTGGTAAGACAAGAAGAAGTAGGCTCAAGGTGAGGTGGATATTGTATCATATTTCTAAGGTTATCCTCTCATATTTTGATGTTATTTTTAGGTCTTAAGGATCATTTTTTTTCCAATTTTTCAGTGTGCTAAAAGGGGAGAAAGTTCTTATTGTGGGAGTACGTGAAGAGAGAGAGGAAGGTGAGCTATATATTGTTATATGATGGTTTTTGACATCAATAAAAAAGGGGGAGATTGTTGGAGAGTTTTAAATGATGTCATAGTTATTTCATGAAGGTGTTATGGTGACTGGATGAAGTGATTTGATATCCTAAGTGATAATGACAAAGTGTTAAATGTGCTTATCCTATTGTGCTTGAAGTTGGCTTGGTTGATCTTCAGTTTTGACATGGTTAGAGATGTTAAAGTATGAGTATGGAGTATTGATCATGTGAAAGAGGTCATATAATAGGTTTCATATCACTTATATATCTTGTGTGCATAAATTTAATTCACCTAGTTCATTATATTATCATCTAGACTTTTTGGTTCAATGGTAGAAAATTTGCGTAGGTAATTTAATGACATTATAATTACCACATATGGATGAGTCAGGGGGATTTGGTCATATGTTTTTGATCAAATTAGTCCTTAGTTTCTATGCATAAATTATTAATTCATGCATGAACCACAACAAAATATATGTGTGTGCAAATTTGGGCTCTCCCACATTTTGACAGTGTTTTCCCATAGCAAAATTTGCAATGTGGAAAGAAACATTGAGTAGGCATTTTGATGGTGGAATATCTCACATGTGTGGATGTTTCAATATAAGGTGATCATATGAGTTTGTTAATTTTTATTCCTAGTTTATTTTTCCTAAATTTAAGTTCAAACTATGAAGTGTGACAAAAGATATGCATGTTCAAAGTTGCCCTCCCAAACAAGTTTTTGACATAGTTGGCTCTATGGCAAAAAAATACGAGTGAGCTTTTTAATGTCACTATATATAACACATGTGAGGGTTAAAATATAGGATTGAAAAAAATTTAAATTATATTATATGAGGATACCATATTTTATAAATTTTATAATATGCACTTGAGTGAAGCAAAAGATATAGAGGTGCAAATTTGGCCTTCCAAGTAGATAACAATGGTCCCGATAGTCTATTTTACTCGATGTTAAAGATTAGGACCAAATAAATATCTAATGGCTCATGGTAGATCATATAGTAAATATATAAGGTGTGAATTAAGTAAAATAGTCAAATTTTTCATTCTATAATAGAGATAAATATCAATCTTCTTCTAAGATACAACAGTGTGCAGGAGATCATATAGTTTTAATCTAATGGTGTGTATTGAGAAAGATGGTAAGAAGTGCATGACATTTAAAAGTATAAGTGCTTAAAAGGCATGTGATAATTATATGTTTCATGATAATAGAGTTTATGATAAAGATAAAATGGTGATTCTTATAATTTAAATGCCTGACTAATCTGTAAAGATCAATGGTATGTGTTGAGTCAATATTGCAAGAGTGGACGAGGTGAGGTCAGCATGTTCAAGGTTTAACATTTGGCACTGGATAAATATGTGTTAGATTTAAATATTAATACAATAATATTTATTGTGTGTTTTTAATCTAAAGCTTCAATGGCATGAGATTCTATCATAGTGATCAAGGTTTAACTATGATCGTTTGCATTTTAATATTTGAAATTAACAAAAGAAAAACCAGTGTCTAGTTTTTGAGCCATAAATTTTCATCTATTAAAAATTTAACCATGGTTTAAAAATAAAATTTTATATAAGACTAAAACATGCATATATATACATAAATTTTAATTTCTAATTGTGTGTACAATCAAAGATATTGAGGTTCAATGTTGACTATGTATTCATTCATGTTATGCAAGTAACCTGAGAAGGGTATTTGAGTTCATTCTAATATTATTCGAATATATCATGATGAATTAGATATTATAAAGTGTTTTAGAATCTATGAGGACCATCTATGTATATTATGAAGGTTTGAATAATTTTATTAAGTATAAACAACTTTTTTATAATTTGATTTTGTATTTATTTAGGGTGAATATGTGCACAAAATGTTGTTTGAGCAAATTATGCTTAAGCAGAAGGGTACTATGATTTTTTATGGAAATTAAGGAGGACCTATAGATCATGTGTGTCATAGGTTAATTAGTTTTAAAGTTTTTTTAATTCTGATTTTGCTCAAAGAAGTGTCAAAGAGGTGAATGGGTCTCCATAGGACCTACAAGGTGACTTAGGCATGTTTGAAAGAGATTTATGTTTAAGTGTGACCTATGTAAAATGAATTAAGGGTGAAGGCATATGTTGTGGCTGAAAATAAATATTTTGATCTTAATAATCATGAAATATCTATAAATTATGAAACCAAATGTGTTGGTTTCTAGACCTGTGAGAAGACTTATGCAAGGTGTGCATGTGAGAATTATGAAGTGAAGGAGAGGTAGAGTTCCTAGTTGATAAGTTAATGAGTAAATCAGATTGATGAATATGTGTATGACTTATAGGTCATAATTATGATGTCTAAATATTGCTCTTGTAGTTTTAGGATATGCAAATAAATTTGAGTATGCATATGAGGATAGTTTGAGTGAAGGAGTGAGATTGTGACATGCCTATGTGAGAAGCATATATGAGATATAGAAAGAGTTTGAAAAGGGTTTATATAATCATAGATCCATCACCAGGTGTTGAAGACATCAGTTCTAAGGTGGAGATGGTCACATCAAAGGAGGGTTTAAAGGAGTTGATCTTCCTTAGGGGTAGTTATTCCTTGTGAAATAGGTGTTTCACTAAAGGCCTTTGGTTTAAAAGATTTGATCAAGGTTTTTTGGTCTAAAAGATTTGACCAGTATCTTGTTTACAATTTCTTATAGGACACGTAGTTTATGTTTCTCAAGATTGAGAGTGGGTTTTATTCCCCATGAGTGTTTCCCACAGGAACTATGTGTTGTGTGTTTGATATTGTGTATGCATTGAATGAATGATCTCACGTATTGATGTTTTTGATCAATTTGATATATGTTGATTATATAATAAGTTTAAAAGGATTTTAATTGAATTTTTCATACTTGGGATCATTGATTCACCCCCCAAGTCTCAGTGGTTTATACCTCTAACAAATGTAATCTTAGGAGCAAGATAAGCATATGGATCAGATGAGATTATTGTGTCATGATTTCAATTGAATTGTTCTACCACCCAAGGAGTATCAAGAAGTGGATAATTAATAAGAAGCATTTAACATTCAGGATATAATTCATGATCCATAGAAATGGTATGAACATCTCAATTGAAATCATGTATTTGGGATAATGTTTTATAATAATGTTTAACATCCAAGTCTAGATATTGAGCTTGGTCCATGATGTAGTTGTTATCATAGGTTGGAGAAATGGTATAGCTTGAGATTTAGGGGAAGTTTCAAAAGATGAAATCCTAATGTTATTGAATTTATGTGGAGACAAGATTAGAGGGTAATGAAATAATTTGACCATTCCATATTCATTACATGAGAAGGAATATTTTGGTAAATAAGGTTTTTGAGCATTGCATGGAGGGGGAAAATTAGTGATTTCATCAATGAGAGGAATAGTAGGATCATGAGGTAATAAATAAATAGGAAGCCACTCTAATATATAAGGAGGTAACTTGGTAGTATTTCAAGTATGTTTCAAGTCATTAGGTTCATCATCATCCAAATCAGTAAAAGTGACTTGTAATTCTATGTGATGCTAATCAACTTAGGTAAGGGATAACTATTGATGGTAGGAATGGTAGGAATACAATATTGAGATTTTAGATTAAGAAGTTGAATACTCTAAGGGTTGGGATCAGCCTCATGCTTATATAATTTCCCACTATGTAAGAATTTGATGCATTAGATACCAGAAGAAGCAATGGAACTCATTTTATGAGTCCAAGGGTGACTAAGTAGTATGTTATAAGATAGGGGAAAATCAAGGACCATAAGTTTAGTTTAAACATTCTTAGGCCTAATTGTGAGGGGAAGATAAATACAACCAAGTGGATTTCAATTATTTTTAAGGTTGGTTTTCTTGAGATAATCCTTATTATATCTGAGTTTTTGGATAATCCACAAATATGTCAAATTAATATCATGGACTTAATCAACTAAAACTTTATGAATAAGGGTAGTATTAATGGAATTTTTTATGAATAATGGTGGATCATTGGTACAAAAAGGATTTAATTATTAATCATGTCTTCTTCAATAAATTTAATATATGGTTTGGAAAAAGGACACATAGTTTCAATGGTATGTACATTGGCAGGTTGAGGCTGTATAGAGGGTGCTTTTTCATCTATAGAAGATGGAATTTTTATTTCTTGTAAATTTTTACACAAGGAACTTGTGATGATAATTTTAAGTATGAACTAACTCCATAAGTGGAATCTTAAAAGGCATGGAATTAAGTTATTCAAGAAAAGTTCCAATGGGATTTAAAAGAAGAACCAATAATTTTAGAAGGTAAGGTGGATTTTGAGGGAATGGAATTTGTTGGGGGTTTGGAAGAATGAGGTAATTCCTTAGGGGCTTCAAATCTAAATTAGTGATTTTAGTATCTTTGATAAGTTTTTCCTCCAAAGATGGTTTCTTAGGTTTTTTGATAGGTTCTTTGTGATCTACCTTGTGATGATATTTAACCTTAGTAGAATTAACATATCAAGAATTATTGTAAATTTGGTCATAATCGACATCAATAACATAAACATCCTTGGTAGGTTGTTTATTATTACATGTGAGAAAATATTTTTGGTTATTATAAAAATAATCTTTATAAGCTTATCTTTTTTGAGAAGCAATGTTATACTCTTGAAAACAAAGGTTGATGATGGATTCATGATTAAAGGAATCACCAAGCATGTAAGAGACAACAAATTTAGTAAGACCTCTACAAGATTCATGGTAATGACCAATGTTAGTGTGAAACTATCAAAATTTATTAGAGTTATACCATTTATGGGGATTATTTAGATAATTAAAGGGTTATGAGGGTATTAAGAATTATTTAATTTATTGCACAGTGAGTGCTATGTGATAAAATGTGGGAGTGTCAGCTTTGGTAACTCCTAGTTTGGTTTGAGGAGTATTGTTAATGATATAATTGATAGAAGTTTGAAAATATCCTTTAAGGAATTTGGTATTAGGTTCAAATTACTTCATGAGAAATTCTTAAAGTTTAGCTTGTCAAGAGCTTCGTTAAGTGTTTAGGGAGTAATATTTTGAAACTTACATTAAAATGAAGGAGTTAAATCAGTTATAAAAGTTTAAACAAATTGTCATAAATCATGTTATGGTAAAATTTATGAGAAAGAGATTTCCATAATTTGATAAAATCATGAGATGATTTTTTGGGAGATTGATTAGCATTGATGAAATGGCTAAGACAATTTTTGGGAAGATCATTATGTTGAAACTATTTGACTAAAAGATTGACTAAATCTTCAAGTCGCCAAATAGAGTGTTGGGAAAGTTGGTTGTCCCATTACAATACATCACTAGTGAATGTTTTAATTTTATGTTTGGTGGTGGTGAAAGTATTAGTTTGGATCCACTCTTTATAAAGATTAAAAAATGCTTTGAGAATGGATACAAGGTCTTTAGTCCCATCATAGTTGATAGGTAGAGATATATTACCAATATCAATTGATATGATGAAAGTAGATAAAGGATCATTTTGGATGTTTTAATGATTTTATTATTTATAATAGGTTAAGGAATAACATTTCCTGAGGCATCTCTGAAAGGTGGATGAATAAAATTTGGATTGGCTTGAGGATTGAGAGATGGAGGTTGATTATCCATATTGATCAAATGGCATTATAATTGCATCATTTAAGAGGTATTCAAAGTTTCCATTATGTTCATTTTTTGTATGAATTGTGAAATAAGATGAGTCATATCAATTGGTAGGTTGGTGTTTGTAGGAAAACTCCTCAAATTGGTATTAGGGGGAGGTTTATTAGAAGGTGGATTATTAGTGGTATTATTGGATATACTTGTATTAATTTCTCCCACATTATGTTGAAAAGTTTGAAGATGAGAATTGTCTTGATAATTAAAAAAAATGATAGGATCCACCTACTTTGTCTTGGGGTGTGATTTGAACTATGTTATAATCCATAAAATAAGAATGGGAAGAGGTACTCCAAGAGTGAGGTTCTCATGGGAGGAAAAGAGAGGGAGAAATGAACATCCCTTATAGTGAATAAATGGATTTAGGTTATCAAATAATATTCTAATAGGAGACTTCATGATGATTCAAAGAAAATTTCTAGGATGCTAAGGAAATAAAAATAGAGAATTAAATCAAATAGATAGGGAAACAATAAGAGTACAGAGTCAATTGGGTCAACCTAATATTACAAACTAGGAAAAACATAGTATGATAAGGATATATGGTCAATCAAGTTGACCTAGTATTGTAACCTAATTAATAAAAGAGATATAGAGTTGACCAAGTCAATTTAGTATTGTAGTCAGGGAGAAAATAGTCTATAAGAGACTATGTCAAATAGAAAAATAGTGTACTAAAAATAGGAAAATATTTTGAAATGTACTTGAAATCAAGAAATGGAAGTAAACACACAAGTAAATGGGTCAATGATAATAACCCAATTAAGTCACACAATACAAAACCTTGCACCAACACTAGTCAATGCAATTTTTTACAATACAACATATAATGAACAAAGAGCAAGTAGTCAACTAAAAAGTAAATGATAAATAAGTGGTCATATTGAATCTTGTGAGATTATTATAAAGTGTTATTTTAAGTGTGATATGGAATTTGGTCCCATCCCATCCCCTCACTTCACAATATTTCATTGATAAGGGTGCCCGATGCTTTTCCAATATATACAATTAAACACATGTTTATCCTTGACCATAAAACCAAGTCAACTTCCCCCTTAGTGACGAAATCGAAATAGGTAGGCCTTGGGTAGATAAATGTTTAAATGCATTTTAAATTTATGTGACTTGGTAGTATGTGCAAGAAAGAGAAAAATAGTAAATCTAAATGGTATATTTAAAAACCACCTAATTATAATATGTAATCTATTATAAGCATGAAAACAATGAAAATGAAAGTGTGAAGTAATTACTACCATATAGTTTTTAATTCCAAAATTAAACATTACATAGAGTCAGTTCAGATGATAGTGTATGCAAACATTACAAAATAGAGTCAGCAAGGTCACTACTATATTGAAAAAGTAGGAGTCTTTAATAACTAAGTCAACCATGCTAACCTAGTCTTTTAGAAAGAATAAAGACTATAGAACTAGATTGACTAGGTCGACCTAGTTTACTGTAGGATTGTAGTTTTGAAGATTGTAAACTTTGTAAAATAGAACTATAAGGAAGAAATAAATTTAAAGAGAGATAAATAAAGGAAATTGGTGGGTTATAATATGTTTAGGACTATGAAATTTCTATTGAAATTCTTTGAATATTTCTTTCAAATTCTACCAACTATGTCAATTGTGTCAACCTAGTTCTGCATTCCATATCTACTCAAGCCTATTAAGATGATTATACCAGTCTAATCAACCTAGTTTATTTTTATGGAGATAAGAGATAAAGTTGACCTATTTTACATAGTCTACTATATGGAAGTGAATAAGATTACTATGTCAATTTTTTCAATCTAGTAACCTATATCTGATGAATACTTACATAGAAAAAATATAATTGTTTTGATGTGACTATGTGTTAAACTTGGACATAAAAGTTAGAAACTATACCAACCTGGTCAATCTAATATAATAAATATAAAAAAATAATAAATAAAATTATATAAATGAGAAATTTAAAATAAAACGTACAAGGGTTAGTTTCATCTTGGGTTCACCAGAATGTATGAAATAAAAAATGCATTAGATCTAAAAATAAATCTTAGCTCGAAGAAGATATATCATACTTACACTTCTAATTAAGGATACAATAGTTAATCAAGAACATGACAACCATGGATCCACTAAAACCAATTAGGAGATATTTTATCACAATAATATTATTAGGGAAGCTTACAAAGCCTCCAATCAAGCAAAAACATGCAATAACCATAATTAAGTCCTATGTTTTCATATTCACTATATTTTTAACAAATAAAGAAAATAAATCTAATCTATTTCTCACCAAAGATTGTGGCAAAAAGTGGGGGTTAGTAAGCAAACAAAATTAAACATGCATAAGAGAATCTTAATTAAGTTATGTATAGGTAAAAACCTAATACATGGAAAAGAAGAATAATATTGATAATTAGAAGGTATTTTCCACAGTGAGTTAAATTATGATATTATTATTAGGGTTCAATTGTGTAGTTTTTTTAGTTAAACTCAATGACCCATGTTTCATGAGTAGTGGTTCACATAAACCCATCTCTCATGACCATGAATGGTCTACTTAACACTCATTACATATAGGTGATGTTCACAGGGGTGAAGCATTGGACCTTCCCAAGAGATCTCCCATCCCATTATTACTCCAACTCAATTGTGGTTAACCATGGAGTTTCCTCCAAAGTTAAGCCATTAGTTATGTTACTTTTATCTACTAAAGAGAGAAGTGAAGTTATAGATACTTACCTGGAAGATAAACCCATCGAGACTGAATCTCTCCCTTAGCCAAAGGTACTTTATAAGGGGTTGTTGTGGTTTGTAAGGATCACTAAGAAATGCCAAATCATCTACAACTTCTCCATAAGACTAGAATCTTCTCCAAGAATAAACCCTAAGCTAAGACTCCTCAAGTAGAATGGTAGAAGAGCAGATTGTAAAGAAGCAAAAATTAATAATAACCCTTCATGTATCTATAATAATGATAAAATGGATGTGTTTATATAGACATATCTAATCCTAAACCTTTCTAAAAGTTTCAGCCAAGAGGGTTGAACCAATAAACCTAGTATCTATATTGACAAAAACTCACTAGGTTAAGGGCTAAGTCAGCCAAGAGCTAACCTAAAACATAAATGATTTCTACCAATATGATTACAAGGTTAACCTAGTCAACCTACTGATGTAAATTGTCAAAAGAGATTTTAGGTTAGGAAAAGGGGTATTGAAGGTGGTACAAGATTAAATGAGTGTGCAAAATAGGAGTCAAAGATTAAATGAATGTTATAAGAGCTAGTTGGATTGATAACAAGTGGAAATAAGGGACAAAAATCCTACAAAACACCAATGGTCTACCCACCCCTTAGGCATGCACTCATAGAGATTAATACTCTCCAAGATATAAAGCATTAGTAATTGATAAAGTTGAAAATATTGTGTATATAGATACAAAGCTAATTTTTTAGGTTGATTAAATAAAAGTTATGACTAGGAAAACAAATTCACCATTGTATTAAAATAGCCATACAAGCTTACAAATTATTCCCTGCTTGATATATTCCTTCCACAAAGATTTGTGGTTCATGCCTATTAAGTTTTTTGATGGATATGTTTTTAAGGGTTTTTAAATATTTTATCTTTATTATCTTATACCTTATCAAAGGGTATCCAACCAACTCTAGACTAGTTAGGCATAATCCATATTAGGAATAGGTTAACATAACCATATTCATAGAAGTATAATAACAAAAAACTTAATCATCCAAAACATAGGCAATGTAAAGTACATGGATTTATATAGGATTGATTCTTCATACATCACACACACACACACACACACACACACACACACACACACACACACACACACACACACACACACACACACACACACACATTGAGGTAGTTTGTTTATAAATAACTCCAGAAAAGTAACTCAATGTGTAAGAATCAAGAAAACACAAGAATTTTAGATGACCATTTATTTGGCCAAGCTCAATCATGAACATACAAGCCTCCACAAGGACTCCATTTTCAACAAGGATCCATCATAAGGAGGTATATTACTCTCACATAAAAAGAAACTTCTATAATAGTTATCTAATGTAATAAACAAAACTTTTATCTGGTAAAATACATAATATAGTGGCTCTCTAATTATCCCATATTAAATCACTAACAGATAAATAGAATAGGTTTAGTTGAGAATAATTAATCATTGGATTATAGATAGTTGTAGAAGGTATAAAATCATGAGTAGAATATAGATAATGAGGATCTCCTCTTTTCTCTAAATGAAATTTTTTCCAACAAAAAGTGGGCTCACATCCCAACCATTTTTCCATCATCAAGTGACTACTCTAGGTGCCCTCAAGTAGGACTACTAACTCCATGCATGTTTAAATCCTGGTGAAAGATAATTAAAGGTAAAATGTAGTCAAGATATATTTGGGTCAAAGAGATATTAACTCACAAGGTGACAATCCAAGCATCTATAGGTCAAGAGGTTATCAACCTCAAATCTATTTTTAGCAAGTAAAATACACAAAAGAGAAAACACAAGGATCACAAGGATATGACCCATCAAGCATATAACCATTAAGATATATTCTATAATAATTCATGACAGGTCTTAGGAAACCTACCATCATGTCTAAAATTAGAGACCTAACTCTTCTTTCATCGTGAATAATGTAACCTTTTAATGTATTAGTAGTCTTACATGATGAAACAATAATATCCAAGTAAGTAGAAATACAATAGTTAGAAGTATCATTTAAAAATATCTCAACTCTAAACTCTCATGCAATGGTTAATAACATTATGGTTCACCCAATCACAATCATAAGAAAATAACAAAGAGAAGAACTAATCTAACTTCCTTGCTCATCTTGAACATAATAACTCAATCAAAAATCACACAAACTTCATTTAGTCAAACAATAGGATAGTCAAATCAATGGAATACCTACCAAATGATTTAGTCCCTTTCATGGATTTTTTTTTAGGTTTATACCAGTCAAGTCTCTCCCTCTCTTGGCTCTCTTTTTGTTTTTCCTTATTTTTGGTTAGCCCAAAATATCTTAAATTTAAATTCTAGATAACAAAACCCTTTTCTATTAGATCCTCCCTCCTCATATAGGAATTATCTCCTTATTATAACCTAATTAGAACATGACATGTGTCTATTATTTTTTAAGATCAACCAACTAGTCTAATTTCCATCTCATGCCTTCATAAATGGATGTTCTCTTTGCCAATTCATAATGTCATAAGGTCGATATAGTAGAGTCCTAAGGTTGTTGTTAATAAAATCCACCTCCATATGTAGGACTCAAGGTAAGGTCAATTAATGTATAAGTATACAATTATACAATAAGGCATCTTGGATGTTGGTTTACTTTGTCCTCATGCATTGAAGATAATTAGCCAAAGGCATTTAACTAACCTAGTAGTGATTAAAATAAATTAAGACTCACCAATAATAAATAAAGGGCCAAATGTCATACAAGGAATTCAATTAAGATCCATCAAGGTTAAATACAACATTTGGGTTATACGTGGGATCACACAATGTAATAATGCCTGGTATAGTCATTTTTCCTTCATTAGAAATGACCTATTCCTACACAGTTATTTCACCCACGAAATCTACTTTTGTAATAATTGAATCTTGAAATTAGAGCATGTTATATCATTTACTTAACCTAGTGCCATCATCTTACCAAGCAATTCATATTCTTATAAAGAGATATTCCTATAGTACCTTAAGAAATATGTAATTTCAATTTCATACTAAGGTAGTAATTTAAGCATTATTAACCTAACATATACAATGTGAATAATCCTCTTAACTTCACAGTAACCACCACTGATGGAGTATAACCATTAATTTATCATATTCACATTACTTTTTCATGAGGGTTCTTATGCTAGCATAATTACCTATAAATGGTTTTATGAAAGCAATGGGTTGACTCCCAATGTTAATCCATGAGATAACACCATCAAGGATTCAAAGGTCTCTTCAATAGGGAATGTATCCCCCTATGAATATCCTCTCCTGGATATCTTATTTAATGAATTTTTTTCCCTTTGAGTACCATCTAGTAAGCAAAGTAAAACTTTAATTAATTCCAAAATATTGTATCACTTTACTAAAATCAAATAGATGAAGTGATCATGAAGGGTTTAGACCCTCCCTCAAATAGCCTAATTTTATATTACTTAATAGAAACCTATTTTGTTGCATAACATTAATCGATGTAGGGGTGTAAAGGTAATAACCCCAAAATATTTCCTTACATGTACAAACATTTATGATAAATGTGGGATTAAATCATAAACATAATTTCATTTAATTATTTAATGAACCCTTAAAATTTTAATCCTTCCAAAGCTGAGTATATCAAAGGATTAATGATTTTAATGTAATCTTACATTAGTTATTAAAGTATCCTTTTCATACATGTGTGTTGATGCTTTATTGTTATTCCAAAAACCTTTTTTAATTCAAAACCCAAATCCAATAACAAAGTCAAGTTTGAATACCAAATCTAAAACATTATCATATTATACCTACACAATAAGGCATTAATCTATCTATATTCCAAGTTAGAAATTACTCTTTTCATATATCATTTCAAAACCTTGTTTTTTAATATATATCCTTATTGTCCAAAATACAATGTTAGACTATACAATTTGAACCAAGTTCTAGTTCTAAGTAAATTCCAATTTTTAATTTCCAAATCAATTCTAAAACCGATATCAAATTTTTTAATAAACCATTAATGTTATACCATCCATTTAGTTCTAAACATAATCCAAATCCCAATTCCAAAGTCAAACATAATCATTTTCTAGTTTCAAAGTTAAAATTCAAGGCCTTGTTTTTTGAAAGTCAATACATAGTTTAGATCAAACATTCTCTAAAGCCAACTTCAACCCAAAGTCTATGTAACTTTAAATCAAGCCAAAATTCCAAATCACATTTAATTAAAATCAAAGGTTAAAATATTTATAGCTTAATCAAAAAGTTTTCCATAAACATTACATGTTTAATTTTTTTTAAACTATCAATTTCCTTTTCTACATTCACTAATCATGATTCAAAATCAAGTACAATATCAAACAATTTAAAAAAAATTCAACTATCTTGTGCTTGTAACCTTCATAATACATAAACTTTTGAGAACATTTAACATATCTAGGAAAATTTGGTTCACATACGTAGATTAATAAACCACTTCCATAGATGCATCATTGATTACATTCTTATTCACTTGACATCTTTTTTGACACAACCAAAACAAGTTACTTTCTAACATTCCAACCCATTTTGATCAAAATTTCATTTCAAATTAAAAAAATTCAAACATTCAAACTTATTCCAAGGCTAATATCATAAACCCAAACATGCCAAAGAATACTTGTAGTGCAGTTATTTATAACCCCTCTTTTAATAAGGAGGTAATTTAAAATCCATATAGGTATGACCATTATGTCAAATAAGAGGTAAATCAATAATATCTCCCAAGCGTGACATCTAATGTTGGACCTAGATAAAACTATAAACCCTTCTCAAATGTGTTGTCTAACACTAACTATGGACAAGACCAGTTTACATGACACCTCTTTGATAACAAATATTAAAACCTTTTCAGATTATTAGAGCTCGATGTTAAATTTTTGAATAGGTTTACAATATAAAACTTATTCTATTTGTTTATAAATTCTAAAGAGATTCCCCTTTCATTAATATACAATCAAGCTATATCTAGCCAAATTCAAACCCTTATAAGGCCTCTAGTTAGGTGCTCACAACATCTAGTAAATAAAAAGCTCAACTTATTGATTCAGCTTCATAAAGCTAATTCATTGCCTCTCAAATATATATATTTAGTCATGTATTTTATAATTTAACTAAGTCCCTAATTGTTATTTATATTCAAAAAATTCTATTTATAGAGATAAATACACCAACCAAACCTTAACTAGAGTTATTATTCCATCCTACACCCAATATTCATTTATTTCATAGTAACACCTTATTCACAAACTTTTATAACACACTTATTTATGAAATTAATTAATTCACTAATCTTGATTCCAATTCCTTCATGTATTCTTTTGAGTAGATGGTTGATAATTATCAACTAACACATCCCAATCCACTTCAATTATTATCCAAAGTCCAACAAAAATTTCCTCCAACTCACCAGTAAATCATTTATTCTAATTTTTTCAACACTTCACAACAACTAGTTACAAATACCCCTGAGTTGTAACATCAAGTTGCTATTAATCCTCCACTTCAACAAGTGGCAACCAATCCCCCATTTAAATAATTTGAAATCAATCCTCCATCTCAATAAGTGGTGACCAATCCCCCACTTCAAAAAGTGACAACTAATCCTCCACTTCAATAAGTGGAGACTAAACATCCACCATAATAAGTTATAATTAATCATCAATAGACATTATCTAACCAATAAAATTTTCTTACTAGTCAACCACATATTTCTTCTAGTCAAAAATATGACTATTCAAGCCAAAAACATATTCCACCCAACTAGAAAAAAGTCATATAATAAATCCCATGAGTCAATATCATATTCATTTTCACACACAAAAAGTCTCATTCAATATCCAAAAAACCATTCCTCCATTTGGAACACAGTTCCTTCTAAATCAGCATCTCACATAGTAGTAAGTGCCTTACCAACATCAAGTTCCTTATTAAAAATATAACCCCAATCAATGATTGAACATTCATAGTATAACCAATTGAGTAAAAAATCCCCAATAGTCCATACCACCATTATATATAGGTTATAATAATCCATGTTTGAATACCCAACAATATGTGCCCAATGCCTCTCAATATGTTTTGACTATTTAGGAATTGTAAGAGGTAAAAGATTTAATTCATACCACTCAAGAATGCAAAAAGAGTAAGAAATTCAAATTGGATGACATATGATATTATCCATTTTATATTATATATCTTTAGATCCCATTCCCACATCATTTTGAGATGCCCAAATTTGACAAATAAAAAGGGAAAGTTGATCTAAAGGAACACTTGAAATAATTATTTGCTACTTGTCAAAAAAATCATATATTAGCATGTACTTGCTTCATTATTTCCTTGTAGTTTTTTTAGGAAAGATTTTTAGTGGTTTCTCCATATACCCAAACATTATGTTGATAACTTTTATGACTTACCTAAAAAACAAGTGAAGCACTTTTGCTACAATGCATAACATGAGGTGACTGTTGACCAAATTTGACTTTAGGTCAAATCTAAACCCCTATAGGTAAAAAAACATGGGTTTTTAGATGTTTATGGGTCTAAATATTTTTATTAGGATATATTATAGCTCATTTGATGTTATCTAATGCATTTTTAGCCTTAGTCATGGTCTAATAGGTGTATTTCTCATTTTGAGTATTTTAGTGTACTTTTAAGGTTTATAAATGCAAGTGGCATGGTTCCCAAGGTGACCATGTGTCATTTTTTACTTGAAAACATCAAACATGTTAGTTTACCTATTAGGGATGTTAGTTACATCAGAATATTGTAGGTTGTCTAATAGAAACTCAAGAAAGCAACTAAAAAGGGAGCATTTGGCACTTGTATGATCCACGGGAAAGTGTGCCAAATGGGATAAGATCATAAATGACTCTTAATCTTCCTAAAACTCATTTAAACATTTTATTTGATTCTGAAGTGCCATTTTTAAGCTAAAAACATTCTACTCCTTTGCTCTCCTAGACATACAAACATGACCTTCAAGTTTGTTCTTAGTATAGATATCTCAAGAGTTTTATGAAAAATGATTTTGGTAAGTGATATTATGCTTATATACCTTCATTTAAATATCAAGAGTGAAATTATTGATCAAATATACTTTATGAACCATCCTCATGAAGTTTACTATACTTATTTTCTACTTATTTCATGCACTCTATAGGTTTTGATCCACTTTAGTCAAATATGTATGAAACAATTGGTGATGTTGACTATAAAGTATTTTTTTACCTTCTTAGATTATCTTGATACTTATTTTCATGTTTCATGGTGTTTTTAAGAGCAAGTTAGTCCATGTTGAAAGAAAGGTGCCACCATGTGTTGTCTCAATTAAAGTTCTTGTTGTAGAATATTTGTTTCCTATAGAGGTCTTATGTAGTTGATAAATGATGTTAGACAAGTATTAGGGCCATATTACTACCTCTTTCCATGTTTTGGTTTCACCATATCATGTTTAAGGTAGCTTATAGTCTTTCCATCTCTCACAGTCAACTCCATGCCTAACTTTAGTTGTAGTCACATGTTTATATCTTTTTCAAGTTGTTCATGTAATGGTAATCAAGTTGTATTAGTTGTCCAAACCATTACGACTTGAAAAGAGTTCATTTATATGTTTTGTAAAGTGTAAGTTTGATCACATGCTCATTCACCATGCCAAATAGTCTTGATGCCTCTAATTTCTCTATTCCATATATATGTTGGTGATTTTCACATTGAAAAATATGTTTTGGGACTTATTTAAATATTTCCTTAGTATAAATCATGCATTTGTAAGGTTTAAAATATTTTTGATCTACCCATGAGGCCTTTTATCCACCTTGTTTCTCTATTATACACTCACTATCTACAGACAGCCCAATACACACCTATAGGAGCCATTGTTGACATCATGCTGAGAGGTGGGAAGCTTGACATAGGTTAAAACCTTCTAATGTTTCTAAGGGTAGACGAGGACATTTGTTGGAAACTTGAGAATGAACAAAAACCTATTCATCTCTCATACTTACCAAGGTTTCACACTTTTTACTTGTGTGTATTGATGACCACCTATAGGTGGTACCTCAGAATTGTGGAGGATTTGAATTGGGGGACTTAGAACATGATAGGGTCCCTATTAATTGTATTTAGGTGAAGGATACATGAAACACTTTTATGATGTGTCAAAACTACAAAAAAAATATGAAGATAGATTGGATGGAATAAAGATTTAATTCTGGGAAAGTTTCCTCAAAAGGTCAAAATAGAGGTCTAGGGGGTTTTTATAGACCCCTCACAACATGATTGAAGGTGTTCCAAAACATATAGATTGGTAAAGATTATTTATTCTAGTATGTAAAATATATATGACAAATATGAGTGTTATAAAATTAATAGAGTATGGAAATGGAGGAACTCAAATTTCCCCTTAAAAACACTAAAATAATCCATGAGCATCTACAAGCTTGTAGTTATGAGTGGACTTTTGACACAAAGGAACAAAAATGAACACACCCTCATGACCATAATGTTTCAAGTGGTTTAATGGTATATAAATGGTATTACTACCATCAAGAGGAAGTTCATACATGGATTTTCAAGAATTATGGCCACCTAAAAGTGTCTACACATAAGTAAATAGACACCTACATAGGGTATAAGATAGTGACCCAAAATTGATGCCCAAATGGTGCTTTAAGACCTTAAAATTTGAGTTCAATTATAGACATGTAATTTTTTATCTAAGGGGGTTCAAGAAATATCCCCATATACCATTATCAATTCTCAATAAGTTAAATTATCCTACAGGAAAGATATAAAAGGCAGGGTTCTTAGTCATGACAAGAAAAACTTAGTTTACGAATCCAAGGAGAATAAAATGTAAAATAAATATATGATAAGTTACTAGGGGATTTCATGATTCATATATAATCTCTCCATACCATGAACAATCCAAATTTTAAGAACGTGCATGCACGTGCGTGCACACACACACACACACACACACACACACACACACACACACACACACACACACACACACACACACACCTACAATAGTAAAAAAGTAGGGTTTCTCAACTACAACAGGGAAGGAATTCGTATTGGGACTCAAAGTGCATATGAAGGGATAAATAAAATTTGTAATGATGAAACAATAAGTTTTAAACCTCCATTAATGTCAGGATAAACTTCATAAGCTCTTAACATGATGGAAAAAACCTTCCACAAGCCTCTCAAACCCCTGTATGCACTTACAACTGTATGTAGTCATGATCAAGTTTGAAGATGAGTGTGCTTAAGAGGTAAAATAGGGTTTTATGATATTATAAAATGTTTCATGATAGGTAAAAATATGTTTTAACAAGACTAAAACTAAACCAAGTTGATCATATACTTTCCCTACTTGGTCAAAGTTATCAGTCCGTAAAATTGCTCGAGGAAACATATGTTGATCAATGGGTAAGAACAAATAATTAATGAAGAGGAATGTTTTGGGTTGAATACCAAGCTTCAGTATCATGAATTATATATGGGTAAAATCTTTAATAAACCTAAAAATCTTGGAGTTAGCACACAAGGTTCATTCTTAGGTAGATGGAAAAAGGTTCAAGAAATAGGGTTTTTTTAGGCCTTTTTTTGGCATTTTGAGCTGGTTAGGCACCTAAATAAAATAATACAGATAAAAAATTTGGTTTAAAGTCTAATTATGACATCCAAAAACTCATAAAATATTAAATTTTCCTTAGATAATAGGGATATACCTCACTATTTTGTTTCAAAGTTTAGTTAATCAAGGAAAATTAGGTTTTAGCAAAGCAAACTAGTGAGTACAAAATGGGCAAATAGATTGATTAGAATATTTGTAAAACTAAATAAACATATTATGAGGTGTATTAAATGAAATTATATTATATATAATCACTAATTCAGTACCAAAACTTTTGATCTGACCAAAATACCCTAGCACACAGTCCAACTAGACAAGCTTTCACTAGGCCTAGTTAGTAAATAAGAGAAAAAGATGAAGAGGATGGATTAGGAAGTTATGTGATGGTTTTAAAATCCTTAATGAAGCATTAATAATCATAATATACCAGCCCAACCATGATATATTAAATAAAGTAGCTCAAACTTGCAAGTTACATGCTAAACCCATCAGGCCTTAAAGGGACCTGGAGCCAATTAGGGGTCCATCTTCATTTCTAGTTATTGGTGGGATATTAAGATGATTGATAAATGTTAAATATATGGAATTAGACATGTTTGAACTTTTATTATTTAGATAATCCTATGTAAAATCTACTTCTAGCTCAAATATAGTCCAAGCATGCAAGAAAGGTGGAAACAAACTTGATGGGGTGACTTTAAGTGTTTATATCTCCTCTGAGAGTTTAGATGGGAACCAAAGGAGTTTTTATGGGTTATTAGGGTCCCCAAATATTAGGTTTGTGGCATTCATTATTAATTTCAACATTATAGCATTATGAAAAAATCTTAAGACTAAAAACTACCTAAGACCTTACTAAACCCTTAGTCAAGACCTGATGGAAAAAACAAGCTTGGAGAGGTATCTAGATGAAATATTTTGACCATGAAAGATATTATAAATTCTAGAGGACTCACTCAAGATTCCTCTCTTACTTTTGAGCTATACGAAATTGTAAAGACATGTTATTTTTTACCATTTTTTGTGTTTTGTAGGTTTTAGGAGGTTCCCAGAGATAAAATCAAGTTTGGAGGAAATATATAGACTTTTTATAACTCAATATGGACATTTAATACCTAGGAAAAACTTGTAAGTGTTCAAATAATAGCTCTCATCTCAGCCAATCAAAATTGGCATAGTGAACATAAAGGTGAGAAGAGTGAAAACCATAAGTGGATGTCCTTTTAAGGTGCACCAAAAAATCTAAGGACATGGAGGGTCTTTCCAATTGTCATCCACTCCCTCACATTTATTTTAATGGAAAAATAATTCTAAGTTTGAGGCCAAGTGTGAGGGGTGATAGAAAAGAGGAGTTTTTTATAGTACAGGCAATGATGGCTTCTTTTCAAGAGTTTTTAGATGAGTAGGACTAAAACCAATGCATGAAGAGGCATATATAAAATCCTTCCCTCACATCCCAATAATTATACATATCCCTAGTAAATTGTGGGATTTTAAAATAGGTCCAAATCATGAAGGCAATTTTTTAAGCTAGAATGAGGAGTTTCTTGCCATTTTTCATAAGTTTCATGACTTTTATGGATATTTTACTTCTTGAAATTGCATGGTTCTTTTAAAATCTCTTTATCATGTAAATTTAACCACATTTCTTATCTTAACAGGTGTTCAAGTGACCTTTGGACTGCCCTTGTCTTGCCCCTCTTCTAAATGCTATAAATATTGACCTTTTTGGCTCTTCTGGGAAGCCTCCATTGGTTGATGGTGAAACCTTGGGATTTTTGTAATTGAATGTCTATTAAATAAATTTAAAAATTTAATTTTCCTACTTACATGTTTTACAATTGAGTTTTGATGCAATATTTTTGGTCTTGTCTAGTGGAAGATGATCTTTTCTAGCATGTTATCCTTGATTATTCACCAAATGTGTAGAAGAGTAATTGTTACAGGTCTTTGTTAGTGTTATTTTATAAGTGTATAGGTGTTTTAGAAGTGGTTCATGACTATATTATCCCATTCAATCATCATTAACCTCCTAAGTATGAAAATACCTTTTGACCCTAGCATATGAAACATTGATGTAACAATATGTCTTATGTTGTGAGTTTTGTTTGAAGAAGGCTTTGTTTTGCTCTAAGTAGTATAATTTAAATCAATAAGAGGAAATTCAATATTTTTTCATCACCTTTTAGTTTTTTTAATTTGTCTTATTAACCCTTTTCATATTAAGTTGATAAATAAGAGAGTGTTTCAAAGAGTTCATCAAGGGAACTAGCCCTTCTAGAGATTCATCTCACCAAATTTTTACCCACAATAAGAGAGATGTTTCCATTATACCAGTTGGTTGAGGAGAGCTAGGTATCTCCTCAAGGGGTGAAATCTAAGTGAAAATATTTTTTGGCATGCCTAGTGGGACTCTAAGTACTATAAGATTATCCAAGATTAGTGCTAGTCTTGGCATAATTATAGCTACAAGAATATCTGCATTCAGTACCTAGTAATCCCACTAAAATTTTCAAATCCTTGGTTACTAATTAATCCTTATTTTTCCATGCCAAAAGTGATCACTAGGTATGCTACTAAAGGTATACCTTTTCATTTTGTGTAATTGCCTCTATATTCTATCAAAAGATTTAGATTTGTGAATACTCATCCTTATTCAAGGGAGTTGGTATTTAAGAAGTCAGTTTATACTTAGCTTAAACCCTAATACACGAGAAAAATTCCAATATGGCTAGAGCTTTTCATTTTTTAGCTTTCATCAAATCATCTCCTCTAAATCTTTCTCAATATGACCAAACTCTTGGATTAAACCTTAAAAGTGTTCCATATTTTAGTGTAGAAGGTCCTACCACTCCCATTGAGCATATTAGGAACATGGTAAACTTATGTAACATCCATAATATCACTCAAGATAATGTATCCATTAGTTTATTGGCATTGTCTTTCAAAGGTAAAGATTTTGATTGGTATGGGACTCTACATAAAAATTCCATTGCTTTATGGGATGAACTAAAGATTTATTGTCTAAGAGGTTTGGAGTAAACAGTGATTATCTATCACTAGTTGAGAAATTGACCACTCTCAAGAGGTCTCCTCAAGATTTTATGCAATATTTTAACACTAGATTTCAAAAGACATGGGATAGGATCCTAGCCCTTGTGAGACCTACCCCAATTTATGCCTTCTTGTACTACTTCAAAACATTAAATAGTGATGTAACCATGATGATCAAATCCATGGGTGGGAATACACTACCTAATACCTATGAGATAGCCATTAATTCTAATAATTATCTTGTTCAAGTGAGGAATATTGATCATAGACCACCAATGCTAGTGTTCCTTAATTTGTAGCCTCCTAGTCAAGTTGCATTACCTATCTTGGCTCCTTTGCCTAGTCAATAAAAGTCTTCCCTTACCCCTACCAATTAGATTCATGAATTCAAGAGTTTTCTCCAAAGTGTTACTAATGAATTAGTTTTTATTAAAATACAATAAGCTCAAATTTATAGTCCTTATCAATCTTATAATCAATTTGGACAATCAAATAGGCCGCCTTTTTAAATTAATGCTCAAGGACAAGGTCAAATCACTCAAGTTAGACCTTACCAAAGTTAAAATTGTAATGTCCCATCATCTTCTAAATCTCTTTTTCCCACTCAAAATATATTTTTTTTTAAAACAACCATGCTATCCTTGCTATGACCAAAATAAATACCAAGTTGCATATGCCAATGAAATGCATAATCAAGCCATGATAATATAAGGTAGTCAAACACCTCAAATTTCCACTTTTGAAGTGCCAATTCAAAATGAAATCTAAAGTGGAATGAAAAATTGACAAACAAAATTTGATTCTACTCTTATAAATCATTTGGAGGGATATTTTTTTGCCATCAATTATTTGGGAAATCCAAGTAATGTGAATGCTAGTGTATCCTCTAACACTAGGTCTAAAAATAGGGTTGTTGAAGACACACAAGGGGATAATCAAGGACCTATTTTGACTCCTAAATCATTTCCAATGATGGGTGGATCTAACTTAGCTCCTAAGGTGAAAGAAAATTAGAAGTTTTAGAATGCAAGGCTAGCTCCTACACATCCACCATCATAAGTTACACCATAAGGTACTAGTGCTTCCAAAGAGCCTCTTAAGGTGAGTAATCCTTCTATCAATGTTGTGTATCAAATGAAGAAGTTACATGTGAATATTTAATTTTGGGATTCATTGAAAATATTAAGATAAAAGGATATACTTTGAAAGTAAATTCAAGGACTAGGTAAGCAAGTTAGATCCTCTAGGATTGAAAATGTTTTCTTAATGAACAGAATTCATCCTGTTGATGGAAAAGTGAAGAAAAATATTAAGAATCCTCATTTTTATCAATCCTTAATCATTGGTGATTTACTAGTTCATAATTACATTATATATAGTAGGTCTAGTACTTTAGTTATGACCATGTCAATAACAGATAAACTAGGCCTCAAAGTATGAACTAATGGCTAAAGGAGTCCTAAAATTGGATAGATCACCAGCAAAGACCTTAGAAGTGGTCAAAGATTTGAATATGATTTTACATGCTTGTTTTACTTTTTATATCCCTCATGATGTGTTTGTGGTATATTTACCCCCATACTTTAGTCTTTGTTTGTCAAGAGAGTTTATAGCTAAGATAGGTGGATACTTGGCAACCAATTGGTCCTATATGGTTTTTAGGACAACGTATGGTACTAAGGTGAAGATTGAATCAGTTCCTATTTAGCATAATCATTTAGAGCCCTACATGCCTAAATTTTCAAATGTCAATTATGCAATTCTTGATGAGGAAGAGCTTCACATAGACCAATATCCAACCTCTTTTCTTGAAGGATTTTTTTATTTACATTTAGATGAATAAGGAGATCAACATTATGAGCGTGACACTTAAAAATTCATAGAGGAAGCTGGTCTTAGATTTTATTTCATTTGTGAGGACTATTTCATGCCAAATATGATGAAGTCAAGTGAAAACATGAATTGTTTATCAAATCTATTCTTTGATAGATCTAGAAGCAAAGTTGGGGTAGGTAGTGGAACAATGTTTATTTCTCCATCCATGAAAAGGTACTATTCCACTTTTAGATTTCAATTCTCTTGTACTTTTAATGTGGTAAAATATGAGGCCCTCATTCATGGCCTTGAGTGGGATAGGAAAAGAGGTGTGAAATAGGTACAAGTGTATGGTGATAGTGAGTTAGTTGTGAATCAAGTAAGAGGCCAAAATTTGACTAAGAAATCTTTACTTAAGTCCTATAATCATAGAGTGTTGGATATTGTGGAAGATTTCCAAGCATTCAACATACAATCTATCCTAAGAGAGGACAACAAACATAATGATAAGTTGGTAGCAATTAGAGCTCAATTTGATGTTCCAAAATGGATAAGAGAACATAAGAACTAGCCACATCTTAGGGTGATTGTAAGGCCCTCCATAATTGATAATGTCATTAATTGGTAAGTGTTTGATAGTGACCAAAAAGTAACACTTTTTATACAAGGGGAGGCTATGTTTTCTTCAAATAATCAGTCCAAATTATAGCAGCAATATGGAGGGTAGATTTTACAATTAAAGACAAACATTCTCATTAAAGGATTGGTCATGCTTGAGAGTATTGTCAATGATGATGATCAGTTGAATAAGGAAAAGGTAAGCATATATACTAAGCAAGAAAACTATGAGAGAGTACAAATATTCAAGGATAAGTTACTTGATCTTGGGAAGGCATGTACTAATGAAGAGAAACATGCTTTCATTGAGTTATGCAAGGAATTTTCTGATGTCTTTGCATGGGAATATAGTGATTTCAAAGGTTTTGATCCAAAACTAGCTCAACATACCATAGAGCTAGATGAGAATGTTAAGCCTATAAAGAAAAGACAAAGGCCAATCAATCTCAAGACTAAGTTTCTCATGAGAAAGGATCTTACAAAGTTGATTGAGTCCAAAATCATTTTTCCTATTAAGCATTCATCTTGTTAGAAAACTTAGTCATGATAAGGAAGAAGAATGGGGAATTCATATTGTTACAAAGTTGATTGATTTTATGGACTTGAATAGAGTTTATTTGAAGAATCACTATCATCATCCTTCCATAGAGTAGATTTTGTAGGTTGTGGTAGGTAGTGAAAGGTTCTCGCTTCTTAATGGATACGTAGGGTATAATCAGATTTTAGTAAAGGAAAGTGGCCAATATAAGACAAACTTTACTACTGAATGGGATACATATAATTATAGTAAAATACATTTTGTCTCATCTAATTTTGTAGCTACATTTCAACATGCAATGGATATGTATATTCAAGGTCTAATAAATGACTTTGTGTTTGTGTATCTTAATGATATCATAGTTTTTTATAAGGATGCAAAGGATTATTTGAATCACCTTAGGAATATTTTTGAGAGGGGTAGATATTTTGGAATCTCTATTAATCCAACGAAGTGTGTGTTTGTTGTTCATGAAGGTAATCTTTTGGGACATATAGTTTCAAAGAAAGGCCTATCCATAGATCCTGAAAGGGTGAGTTCAATCTTGGGATTGAATTTTCCAAAACATAAGAAAGGTTTAAAAGGTTTCTTTGGAAAAAAAATTCATAAGGAGGTTTATTCCTAATTTTGATAATTTAGTGAAGCCTCTATCCTCCATGCTAAGGAAAGATGAGGTGTTTACTTAGACAAGGAGAAGGAAGGAGAGTTTTGAAGAGATAAATCAAGTTATTGCTCAAGCCCCAAACCTTTCAAGTCCTAATTTCTTAAAGTATTTAAAATTTTACACCTTTAGAAATGAATAAGTAATCTCTTCCATGCTCAATCAAGCAAATGAGGAAAATTTGGATCAACATATTGACTTATTTAGTCAAGGATTGGAAGGCTATGAGGTAAGATACACCTATGTAGAGAAGTAAGTACTTTTAGTTGTTAGAAGTCTAAAGAAGTTTAGGCATATGTTACCTAACAACAAGATTCATATATTGGTAATTGATGCTAGTGTCAAAGACTTCCTTTTGAGAAGAGGTTTGAATAAAAAAAGGGTTGGTTGAATCATAAAAGTGATGGAGTATGATGTAGAAATCAAGACAACCAAGCTAGTGAAAAGAAAGGGGTTATGTGAGCACCTTGATTCAAATCTGAAATAACAAAAAGTTGTTTTCGCCCTCCATGATGACTCTATGACATCTACATCTTCATCAATGAGGATTTGGAATGATCCATTTTCTTTAAACTAATGAGTGTCCATAAGGCCTAAATAGAGCTAAAATAAGGTAATTCAAATTGCAATCTATTCTTTATGTACTTGTTGATGGAGTGTTATTTAGGAAGGACTTCTCAGGTGTGATTTTGAGATGTGTTGAATTAGATGAGGTTGAGAAAACATTGCTTTAGTTTTATGATGGACCAGCTAGTGGTCACTTTGCTCCAAGAACCATAGCTACTAATATTATGAGAGATAGATATTTTTGTCCTAGTTTGCTCAAAGACACCCATGCTTGGGTAAGTAAGTGTCAAAAATGTTCTCTCTTTGATAGTAAATAAAATATTACAACCTTGCCTTTTCATCCAATACACGTAGACCAACCTTTTATGCAGTGGGGTCTAGATTTTATAGGCCTAATCAACCCACCTTCTAGTGCTAGCCACAAGTGGGTGTTGATTACTACATATTACTTTAAAAGATGGGTGGAGGTTATTACTCTCAAGGAAGTAATTGAAAGTTTAGATGTAGACTTCTATGAAGGCATAGTGATAAGTTTTGGGGCTCCTTCAACAATAATTTTAGACAATGCATTGGCTTTCCTTAGAATGAAAATAAGTGAGTGGGCTTTGAAACATGGAATTTATCTTAGTACTTCCATTGATTATTATCCATAAGGGAATAGACTATATTAGTCCACTAATAGGAATCCAATTAGGATTATCAAGAGGACAATGGAGGAGAATCAAAGAGCTTGGCATTCTAATTTGAAGACAACTCTTTGGGATGATAGAATCACCCCTAAGAGAGAAATTAGAAACTAACCATATACACTTATTTATGGGAGAGAAGCTAGACTACCTATTTCACTTGAGATACTAGTTTCGATCTCACTTAGCAGTTAGAGTTGATGGAAAATGAAAGCATGGAAGTCAAGTTGTATGAGTTGATAGAGCTTAAAGAGATAAGAGATCAGGATATGTAAACTATGAGGGCTCATCAAGATCAAACAAAGAGATAATTTGATAATAAATCCATGCCAAGAAGCTTCAAAAAGGGAAAAATTATTCTAAATTGGGATGAAGATAGGGCTAAGCCTAGAAAACACACAAAGTTTGATGCTTTGTGGAGTGGACCTTATGTTATCACCTAATACAAGCAACACAATACTTTCCAACTCTCAAAGTTGAATGGAGAGGAGCTTCATATCCCAGTCAATGGTATATATCTCAAAAATTTCTACTAAGGTTCTCATCTCCCCTTGTACATAGTTGTTGTTTTCCTTGTTTTCCCTAAGTGCTTATGCACCTGTGTGAGTCTTGTTTGTGTCTTGCTTTATTTTGTGTTTACTTGGTATGATGTGGTTATTTTGTGTGTGTTTTAGGCAATTCCTAGATATTTGTCTTCAGGAAATCATTGAATCCCTAGGCCCATGATAGGATAAGGCTACAAGTATTTACTATATCAGGCATACTACCCTTATGAGTCACCATTTTGTTGACCAAATTTGACTTTAGGTCAAATTTTGACCCCTATAGGTAACAAATTAAGGTTTTTAAGATGTTTAAGTGTCTAAATATTTTTCATAGGCTATATTATAGTTCATTTTATGTTATCTAATGAATTTTTAGACTTAGTTATGCTTTAATAGGTTTATTTATCATTTTAGGTCTTTTAGTGTGCTTTTAAGGGTTATAAATGCAAGTAGAATGGTTTTCAAGGTGCCCATGTGTCTATTTTTCCTTTAAAACATCAAATAGGTTAGGTTAACTATCAAATATGTTAGTTACATCATAATATTTTAGGTTGTTTAACTAAAATTCAAGAAACCAACTAAAAAAGGGAGTATTTGGCATTTATACAACTCATGGGGAAGTGTGCCATATGGGAGAAGAGAATAAAATGTATATTCATATTCCTAAAACTAATATCAATGTTTTATTTTCTATATAAGTGCCATTTTAAATCCAAAACCATTCTACTCCTTTTGTGTTTTCCTAGACATACAAAAGTGTCCTTCAAGTTTGTGCTTAGTATGGATAACTCAAGAGGTTTCAAGAAAAATGATTTTGGGAGGTGAAATTAAACTCAAATACCTTAATTTACATATCAGGAGTGTAATTATTGATCAACTGCACTTAATTAACCATCCTCATGAAGTTGACTATACTTTTTTGCTAGTTGTTTCATACACCCTATAGATTTTTATCCATTTTGGTCAAATATATATGAACTAGTTGGTGATGTTGACTCTATAAGATTTTTAATACCTTATTGTATTATCTCCATACTTACTTTCACGTTTCATGGTGTTTTGATGAGCAAGTTTATCCATGTTGAAAGAAAGGTGCCACCATGTGCAATCTCATTCAAAGTTCTTATTGTTGCAGAATGTTGGTTTCCAATAGAGGCCTCATGTAATTGAAAAATGATGTTACATAGGTATCAAGGTCATATTAATACCTCCTTCTATATTTTGGTTTCAACATATCATGTTTGGGGTAACTTGTAGTCTTGCATCTCTCACAGTCAACTCCATACCTAACTTCAATTGCAGTGACATGCTTAGAGCTTATTCAAGTTTTTTATGGAATGACAATCAGGGTGTATTATTTGTCCAAGCCATCAAGAGTTTAAAATATTTAATTGAGATGTTTGTGATAGTGTAAGTTTGATCACATTGTCATTCACCATGCCAAGAAGTCATGAGATGCCTCTGATTGCTCTATTTCATATATATATGTAGGTGATTTTCATGTTGAAAAAGATGTTTTCAGACTTGTTTCAATTTTTCCTTGGTATCAATCATGAATTTGAAAGGTTGACAATAGGTTTGATCTACTCATGAGGCCTTTTATCCACCTTATTGCTTTATTCCACAATCATTGTCTACACATAGCCCAATACACACATATAGGAGCCATTACTTACGACACGGTGAGAGGTGGGAAGTTTGACATAGAGTTAAACCTTCTAATATTTTTAATTGTGCATTGGGACATTTTGTGGAAACATGAGAATGACCTTAAACCTATCCATCTCTCATATTTCCCAAGGTTTCACACTTGTTGCCTGTGTGTACTGATGACCACCTACATGTGGTACCTCAAAATTGTGGAGGCCTTAAAATAGGAGATTTAAAAAATGATAGGGTTCCTTTCAAATAAATAATGTGTAGGATCCATGATACACTTTTAGGAGGTGTCAAAATCACAAAAGGTGTAAGATAGGTTGGTTGGAATAAAGATTGAATTCTAGAAAAGTTTCCCCTAAAAGTCAAAACAAAGGTTGAGGAGGTTTTTATAGACCCCTCACAAGATGATTATAAGGTGTCCCAAAACATATATATTGGTAATCCTTATTGCCTCCATTATGGATAATAGATATGCCAAAGATGAGGGTCAAAAAATGAAGAGTGGACGAAAATGGAGGGCCTCAAATATGCCCTTAAATACACTGAAATACTCCACTAACATCTATAGGCTTGTTGTTGTGACTGGCCTTTTGACACAAAAGAGGGAAAATGAACACACCCTCATATCTATAATGTTTCAAGTGTTTTAATGATATAAAAATGGTATGAATTCCATCAAGAGGAAGTTGATACATGGCTTTGTAAGTATTGTGGCCACCTATAGGTGTCTACACATAGGGAAATAGACATTTATAGTAGGGTATAGGATAGTGACCCAAAATTGATGCCCAAATGGTTCGTTAAGACCTTAAAAGTTGAGTTCAAGTTTAAACATGTAATTTTTGACCTAAGGGGATTCAAGAGAGGTCTGTATATACTATGACCAAGTCTGAAGAAGTAAAATTAACCTACAATAGGGAAGGACTCAGTTTTGGGACTTAAAGTGCATGTGAAGGGATAAAGACAAGTCATAATGATGAAACAAAAAAGTTACCACCTATATTAAGGTTAGGATAAACTTCATAATCTCTTAATGTGTTGAAACAAACCTTCCACAAGCCTCTCAAACCCCTTTATACACTTACAACTGTGTGTAGTCACAATAAAGTTTGAAGGTGAGTGTGATTAGGAGGTGAAATATGGTTTTATGATAGATTAAAATGGTTAATTATAGTTCAAAATATCTTTTCACAATCCCAAAACTCTACCAAGTTGATCATCTACTTTCTCTACTTGGTCAAAGTTATTAGTCTGTATAATCAATCTAAGAAACCTATGCTGCTCAATGTGTAAGAACAAATAATTAAAAGAAGAGGAATGTCTTATGGTGAATACAAAGATTCATTATAATTAATTTTATGTGGGTAAAATTATGAATAAACCTAAACATCTTAGATTTATCACGTAGGGGTCATTCTTAGGTAGAAAGAAAAAGGTGTAGGAAACAGGTTTTTTAAGGCCTTTTTAGGGCATTTTGAGTTGGTTAGGCATGTAAATAAAGGAATATAGATAAAAAATATAGTAAAAATTCAAATTATGACCATTCAAAACTCCAAAAATATTCACGTTTCCTTGGAGAAGAGGGATATACCTCACTATTTTGTTTTAGTGGTCAGCTAGTCAAGGAAAATAAGGTTTTAACAAAGCAAGATAGTGACTAAAAAATGGGAAAAAGGCTTGATAAGAAGATTTAGAAACATAAAAGAACATATTAAGAGGTGTATGGAAGGAAATTAGATGCATTAAAGAACTAATTTATACTCAGACCTTTCAATATGATCAAAATACCCTTGTACACAATCCAACTAGATAAGTTTTCACTAGGCCTAGTTGGTGAATGAGAGAAAAGGATGAATATGAATGATTAGGAAGTTATTTTATGGTTTTAAAATATTTAATGAATCCTTAATAATCATAATATACCATCCAAACCATGATATATTAGTCAAAATATCTCAAACTTGCAAGGTACATGCTAACACATTAGGCCTTGAAGGGACCTAGAGTGAATTGGGGATCCATATTCATTGTTAACCATTGTTGGGATATTCAGATGATTGAGACATGTCAAGGAGATTTAATTAGACACATTTTAACTTCTAGTATGAAAATAATCCTATAGAAAATCTACTTCTATCTCAGAGATAGTTAAAGCATGCAAGAAAGTTGGAAACAAGATCGATGGGGTGACTTCAATTATTCATATATCCTTTGAGATTTTACATGGGAAGGAAAGGAGTTTGTAGGGGTTAGTATGGTCCCTAAAAATAAGTTTTTTTAATGTTTTTGGCAAATTTAATGTCATAACATTATGAATGAAGCTTAAGACTAAAAATTGCCTAAAACCCTATTAAACCCCTAGTCCATACCTAATAGAGAAAACAATCTTGGAGAGGTATCCAGATGACATAGTTTGAACATTAAATATATTTTACCTTTCATATGACTAAATAAATCTTCTTTCCATACTTTTGAGTTATATGGAATTATACATATAGGGTGAAAAATAGGGTATATTTGACCATTTTGTGTGTTTTATAGATTCTCAAAGGTTATAAGAGATGAAATCAAGTTTGAAGGAAGTATATAGACTTTTAATAACTCCCTATGGACATTTAATACCTAGGAAAAACTTATAAGTTTTCAAAAAATAGATCTATTCATAGCCAGTCAAAACTAGCATAGTGAACATAAGGGGGAGAATTGTGAAAACCTCAAGTGGATGTCTTTTTAAAGTGAATCTAAGTAGTTTAAGGACATGGAGGGTATTTAAAAGTGTCATCCATTCCATCCCATGTATTTTCATGGAAAATAGATTCTAATTTTGAGGCCAAGTGTAAGGGGTGACAATAAAAGGAGTTTTTTAGACTATAGGTAGTGATGGCTTCATTTTAGGAGTTTCTAGATCAGTAAGACTAAAAATAATGCATATAGAGGCATGTATGAAATAATTAACTCTAATACGAATAATCATACCTATCCCTAGTTAGTTTTGGGGTGTTAAAATAGTTCCAAATCATGAAAGCAGTTTTTTAAGCCATAATGAAGAGTTTCATGCCATTTTTCATAAGTTTCATGACTTGTATGGACATTTGGCCCTCTTGACATTACATGGTTCATTTCACCTATCTTTATAATAAAAATTTAACCTATTTTCATATCTCAATAGGTGTACAAGTGACCTTTGGACTTTCCTTGTCTTACCCCTCTTCTAAATGCTATAAATATTGAGCTTTTTGGATCTTTTGTACAGTGTCCATTGGTTGATGGTGAAACCCTAGCCAATTTTTTTATTTGAATGTCTCTTTAAGCAATAAAATAAGTGAATTTTCCTAAAATTATATATAATTTAGTTTTGATGCAATCTTGTTGGTCTTGTCTAGTGGAAGATGATCTTTTTTATCATGTTATCCTTGATTATTCACTAATTATGCTAAAGAGGAATTGTTATAGGTCTTTGTAGTGTTCTCTTTTAAGTGTATATGTGTTTTAGAAGTGGTTAATTACTATATTATCCTAAGGAATCATTCATTACCCTCTTAACTATCAAAATACCTTTTGAACCTAACATATGAAACATTGATGTAATAATATGTCTTATGTTGTGAGTTTTGTGTGAAAAAGGCTTTGTTTTGACTTAAGTAGTATAATTTTAGTCAATAAGAGGAAATTAAATATTGGTGCATCACATTTTAAATTTTCTTAGTTTTTATTCTTAACACTTTCATATCAAGTTGATAAATAGGAGAGTGTTTCAAAGAGTGCATCAAGGGAACTAGCCCTTATAGATATTCTTCTCACCAAATTATTACCCACAACAAGCTAAATGTTTCCATTATGCCACTTGGATGAGGAGATCTAGGCATATCCTTAAGGGTTATAAATCCATGTGAAATAGTGACTATGTTTTATTTGTGTCATGCCAATTAAAAATGAGGAGAGAATATTTCTAGTTTCAATGGTGGCATGCATTGACCAATCAATTCTTGTTGAGGTGTGGAGCTAAAAGCTTCACCAGATGAGCAAATGCTAAAGTTGCTAGATTTAGACAGTCACTAATGACGGCAAGTAGTTGACTAGTAGCTGCCAGCATCGGTTATGATCAGCCAACGTCGGTCATGTGTAGATAGGTAGGAACCGACGTCGGTTACCTATGCATCCAGAAAGTCTATTTTCATGGATGAAATAGATTGTTTGCATGATTATTTTATTTATTAGTTATAAGTCTGCATTTCTATTTTTGGTAGGACTATTTTAAGCCTTTGATTAGGAGGTGTATCTAATTGTTGTTAATGCATTGCTCATGATCCCTAATCTTATATAATAGGGATAAATCTTCATATCTTGTGTATGTGTAAGAAAGAATAGTATAAGACATATTGTATATGTGTGTATCAGTCCAGGTTGTTGGAATTGATTGTAAACTCTTGAGGGAAAGAGATCTATACATCTGAGAGGTGTGAGAAGAAAGTGTGATTTTCTTCATTGTATTTCCTTCTAGAAGAGTTTAATACAAGTCTTTAGGGTGGTTTCTTCTATCTCTTATTCTTTGTTATTTCTGATTCTAGTTGCTTTCAATTCTAGTTTAATTCTATGTTTAGTAGCTTACATAAAAGTAATCAAGTTTTTTGGTTGATCCCCAACAAGTGGTACCAGAGCTCAGGTTGACTAACAGGTGTTTCAGATCTGGTTAGTGTTTGTTGATTACAGGTCACTCACAGGGGTTTATGTTTGAGTGGGAGAAGCAATGGCAAAATAAATTAAACTGACAATGGAGAAGTTTAATGGAAAGAATTACCAATTATGGAGAATGCAAATAGAAGATTATCTGTATCAGAAAGATCTATACTTACTGTTGGGTGGGGTTGATAGAAAGCCCACATATATGGAAGATGAAGAATGGGAAGTTCTTGATAGAAAGGCTCTTGGATCTATAAGATTGAGTCTAGGATCTACTGTGATTTCTAACTTGTCATAGGCAAAAACAACGGTAGAGTTGATGGACACTTTAGCAAGTTTATATGAAAAGCCCTCAGTTTCAAATAAGGTATATCTTATGAAGTAGTTATTTAATTTGAAAATGCAGGAAGGTGGATCTGTATCTAATCATCTTAATGATTTCCATGGAATTGTAAATCAATTAAATTCAGTCAAAATAGTTTTTGATGATGAAATTAAAGCTCTTTTAATATTATGCTCTTTACCTAAAAGTTGGCATAGTTTAGTAATGGCAGTTAGTAATACTACATCTGCTATAAATATCTTGAAAGTAGATGATGTTGTTAGTGTAATCCTAAATGAAGAGACTCACAGGAAAAGCATAGGGGAATCATCAGGTAATGCTTTAAGTATTGAAAGCAGGGGAAGGCAAAGAGAGAAGGGCAAGCAAGGGAGATCAAGGTCTAAGTCAAAGATGAGCAATAGATCCAAATCCAGAAATGGAAAAAGGAAGATAACCAACAATTCCCACATAATCTCCCTAAAAAATAATTGGCCATAGTATTTATTTCTAATTTATAATTAGGTGTTTCATATAATTTTATACTTAATTATGAAAATATATTTAAATATATTATCACGAAATGATTAAAATTTTAGAAATCCCTCATTGATAAATGGGTGATCAGATTCTATTCTCAAAACCAAATTCAGAGCAACGTTTAGACTCTAGCTCCAGCACAAGCTTGAGAAAGTACATATGAAAATATTAAGCCATTTAAAAGGAATATAAATGTTGTGGTAAATGGAGTAACCAAATATAGACATGTGAAAATAATGAAATCATTACCTACTTAAGCAACCCCACCCACTCAAGCACTTACTTTACAATAACTACCTCCAATAATAGGTCAATACCGAAATAGAGTTTTCAGAGATCTTACAAAACCTATTAAGGTCATGTTCCAAAAGTTATTTTCATATAAAATGATCATTTGTCTAGTTATAAAACCATTTTTTAAAGGCTAACCTAAGCCTAACTGGTATAGGGAATATGAGTTTTATGATTATCATCATATTATAGATAATTCCATTCATAAAAGTGTGCAACATCGACACTTCATACATGATTTTCTATAGAATGGTGAAATAGAGTTAGATAATTTTTCTCCAATGTTTAATCAAAATTTTCATATCTACCAAAACCCCTGTCCACATCATAACTCTACTAGCTAGCATCAAAATAAACATCAAGCCAATAATCAGAACTAGAACATGCCTCCCAGTAATCATAGTTAAAGGCTTAATCTCTAACTATAACAAACTAATTAAAATCAAGGTTAAGACACCCAATCTAACCAATTCATCTATAATAATATCCCCTATTACTATGAATTTTTTTTAGTTTGTATTAATAGTGGGAATATTTCCATTATCAAAATCAATCCCAAGATAATAGGCAAAAATATATGACATCCAATGCCATCCATTTTAGGACCTCCTCCCCCATATGCCAGTAATCCATCTTTGATTAGAGTTCTAGTTAATTACCAAGAGTTACCATTCCAAGACCTAATTCCCCTTATTCTAATTATATTAACCACCCACCAATTTGGGATTGCATAATCATAATTCGATATTTCAAGGTTACCACCCAAGCTCTCACACCTTCTACCTTTAATAATCCCATTCATGGCCCCCCACATCAAAAACCTAAACCAATTTCTTTTACTAATGAAAATATATATGATATTATTAAAAAGTTACAAAAGATATTAGTAAAGACAATATTTGTATCTTCTACATACGTCTAATATTCACAAAAACATATTTAATGAGATTTTAAGCTAGTCCAAGGTCCCAAGTGACATTGTTCATAAAAAAATTCTAAACATATGTGAGTCATTTTACCCTAGGATAATAGCTTACATTTGACCAAAGTGATATGTAACCCCTTGGTCCTCTTCATAATAATCCACTTTATATAGAGACAATCCTTTCCAAACATAAGATAAAGCACATTCTCATAGATAATGGTTTAGTTTTGAATATTATAATGTTAAATCTAGTCAAACATTTGGGTTTCATAATAATAGATATACAAATATATACTATTACCATAAAATCCTATGATAATGAGGAGAAAGAATCACATGGAAAGATTTTCTTGGTTTTTATTATTGAGACTTTAACTCATGATATGCTTTGCCATGTCCTTGACCTAGATTTATCATATAAATTAATCCTTAGGTGACCTTGGATATATGAAGTATGCATACTACATTTTAGTATGCATTAGTGCATCAAATTCACTCACTCATGATTGGAAGTAACCATACCTAGATATTCACAACCATACTAATATTATACATCTTGAAATAGAGTATGAAAGATACAATTATCATTTGGGCCTAAAACATGTCCTAAAAAAGGATAAAGAGGTAGTTGTTCAACCTTACAAGTAAAATTATGTGGATAAAAATTATATTGAATATACTTCATCTACACCAGATCCTCAAATATGGGATTTCTAATTAATTATTGACCAAGTGATAGAGCAGTACCCGACCAAAAATGATAAGCTTAAACTTTAAAAACATGGTGGATAGTCTCAATAAAAACTTTAAACATATCTAGTTTAATTAGATACCAAGGGCTAGTAAAAATACTACAAATGTAATGGAAATAATTAGCTCATTGATAGTAATCATAAATCATGTTCCAAATTACCAGTTCCTTATTGATCATCTTTTAAAACCAACTCATGATTGTTCAACATATGAAATGGTATGTGATATTTTTTGTCCTAGATCACCTTAGTTTTGGTCAATTTTTAGCCTTAGACTTATAAATTAGCCAATGCTATAACTTGAGGTCATGAATCATGTTTGACACTTATTTTTTAGTCATGTTATGAGTCCTTAAGGCATGTTTAGTCAAGCTACTATCTAGTCATACTTCAAACATGCCTGAGTAGTCTTTGAAGGTATTTATTCCCCATGTTAACTTTGAATAAAGTATTGGCATGGTGTCTAAATTGTTTAAGTTGGACCCTACACACCTTTAAGAATCATCAATATAAGGAAGATATAAAAATGAATCCAAATTTGGAGAAGGCATTTTGAGGAATGTCAAAGATCACACTAGCCATACATGATTATCAAGAAGTATGAACATTTTGAGCTTTCAAGAATCATTGTGAAGGAGATTATATGATATAATTAAGGTTTATTAATTATTTATATTCTTCATATACATTAACATAATGGTCTAGTTGATTACCCCCTTTCAAATCCATGCATTTGAGTTTGGTAAATGGTTCTAACTATAATGAGATGTTGTTTTGGCCTTAATTGACCACTAGAATACTCATAAACCTCTAAAAAAGACCCCATGAATCCCACTAGTCTACCATGGAACATTTCATAACTAAATTAGGCCCACCTTTATTTTATTCAATGCTTAATTCTTTTAATATGGGCCCACATATGCCAATTTGTCTTCATCTCCTTCATGTTGAGCCACTAAGTCAAAATAGTGTTATTCCCTCATACTTTCTCTTAAAAACATAACTAAGCTAAATTTTAGGGAAAAAATAAGGAGATTTATATGAAAATGGATACTTTACAAGTGTTTTCTCAATAATATGGATCTGTATTACATACATCAGCTTAGTTAAGGACATATTCTAGTAAATTGAGTTTAGAGAAGTTATATGGTGTATGGATCATAATGTTTTAGCTTTTTAGGGACCCAAAACCATTTTATTTTTACCTTGATCTCATTAGCAAGTTTAAAGGACCCTTTAGGTTAATGATTATTTTATACATCAAGGGTAGATCTGGGGTCCAAACTTTTGACCATGGAAAGTACACTCAAGGGGATAGTCACTCATGGAATTTTTATGAGAATTGAAGGGCTATACTCTATGAACATTAGTTAAGAATTTAAAGATTCTATAAATCCTTCTCATCTACACAAGAAATCTTGAAACCACTAATTTTCTATGGAATCTAGTTCACTTGTATGAACCAACCAGTCACCACGATCTCTAAAGTCTTATAACATCCTATCCTGATATTTGTAGCATGGAATATAATAATTTGAGATTGAATGTGTTGAGGTACAAGTTGAATATAGGGTTACCAAGTATCAAATCCTCCCTTGATCAGATCAAGGATCAATAGTTCTAAGTCAATTGGTTAGAGGATCCTAAAATTAAACATAGGGTTGCCAAGTGTTGAAACCTTGCTCGATATAATCAAGGATCAAGGGCACATGAGTGATATCATGAAGTTAATAAGTCAAAGTCCCCCAAATAAATATTGATGGTACATATTATTACATACAAATTTTGAGAGTTGAAGACTATGGTCAATAGTTTAAGATAGATCTATGGCATGCATTCAATCATTCAAATGGGGAGCTAATGGTGAGCATGAATTCCATAGGTTAGAGGATCCTAAGAATGAATGTGATGGTACCAAGTGTCTTAATATTAGAATATAGGATCATAAATCAATGACCAATGTTGAAAGTCAAAGCCAGTAGACTCCTGAGGAGATAGAGTGAATTTGATCAAGTTTTTAAGGGGGCATGAGATGAAGACACATGTCCAAAGTGACGATGGTCATATTTTAAATCTAAATAAACAACATAGCAAGGAGATGCCATATAGGTGCACATGTCTGATTGAAAGATATTCTAGAGCCTACAAACGTTTAAATTTAATATCAAAATATAATTTGGGTTAGCAAAGCAAATAATTAAAATTTGTATGCCACTATTAAATCTCAATTAAACTCCTTGGAAGGACCTTCACCATTTCATTAAAAATTGCGAGTTTGTGAGATAGGTTTTTTGGGCTTATTGATGAAAAACTAAGGTATGTTATAGGTAGAGATATCTTTAATAACACCAATTTTAATGTATTGTAATATTTTCAAGGATTATCTAAGTCCTATCAAATGAGTTTAAAACACAAGCTTAGTTGTTAAACACTAGAATGGTAGACTTAAACATAATTTTAGAAAGCTATCAATTTTAGACTTTTATCAAACAAGTATAAGGGTATATCAAAGGTAAGGTGGTGTAAGTAAATATATTTACATTTTAAAAACCTTATAACTACCATTTGGTTGATCTCACACTAGAATGGGGTTTATTACTACAAGTCAAAGATAGTTTCATGAGGAATTTTGCATGCTTATTGATGCCAAGATTGCTCAATGCATGAGATGACCATATAGTACCCCAATATATGTTGAGTAAATAAAGAAGAGAGGAATTCAGAGCTATTTTAAGGTGGATAAAATCATAATTTAGTTTATTTTAGAGATTTACAACCACCTCTATGGTAAAATGGCCTCATTGAGGGAATATCAATGCTTACAAAGGAAGGAACTCCAATCCATATTTGAATCATTAATGACCCCTTATATGCCATGTTTCACTCTCTCCTACATTATTTTCTTCCTATAAATTTAGGATTTGATCCATCAGTTGGGTATAACAAAGCTCTACCAAAATCAATGTGTAAAACCCTTTGAAGTAATATAAGACAAATCCAGATTCTAAGTGAATGTTACATGTATCTCATTGAAGTTTATTTGAATAATGTGTGTTGTGTTTCATCATATTAATGTCTTTAATTTTCTTTCATTTCATTTTTTTAGTTCCTTATAGGATGTCTAAAATGTTTTTTAATGAGATTTCCCTTGAAGTGTCAAAAAGCTCATAGTGTCTTACATAGACCTTATCTTTTCTACCTTTCAAGCTACAATTTTATGCCTAGCCTTCACATAAAATAGTCATTTTTATAACCTTGTTATATAATATAATAAACTATTGTCTCTATTAGATTCACTAGTAGTCATGAAAGTGAAAAGCTAAGAGTGGATCATTGAAAAACTTGGTGCATCACCATATAGATTATGTTATGATATTAGTTTTCTTCTCTTCCCCTTTTCCTTGGAATAGGCATAAGTACTCTATAAAGGGCACTAAATTTAAAAATTAGGAGAGTTATCCCATTATAAAAATATATAGGTTTGGTGCAACATTAGGTACCCCATAGCCTATGGTCATTCCCATGTTGGATTAGGTTTGAGTAAATGACCTGAACAATTCTCTTATTAGCTTAGGTGCAACCTAGAACTCTAATTTTTTTTGGCATGCCTAGGATTATAATAAAGGCACTTTAATATCAGCTTGGGATATATTTACAATGTGGGAGGAGACTTGGAAGTCTTGGAGCAATCAAAAGTAGATTAGAGAGCAAGTTTATGTACCAAATCTCCACTAGGTCTACCTCCAAAGGTAAGCATGTTCAATTAATTTAATTAACATTGGATATTGAAAGGAGGAATATGGTACCTATTGAAAACCCTAAAATATCATACCATAACTCTCCCACTTTTCCAAATTCTCCAAATTATACCCATAATTGACCACCAAAAGTCCACCAATACAAATGGTGATGCCTAGGTTGCAATCTTTTGTACCCTTCAATGGTGGAAACCCTCTTAACCTTAAATAACATGATGATATAATTTATACCTATTTTAAGAGTCTACCATACTTTATAGGATAAATTATGCCACTTCTATAGAACACATAGCTGATATTGCAAACCTTTGCCTAGTACATAACATCACCTAAGAGAATGTAGTTATGAGACTACTAGCCACATCCTTAAAAGTTAACTCCCTAAAATGGTATATGGGTCTAGATCCTACCTTAATAAATCCATATAATGATTTTGGGGAGTGTTTATGTAAGAATTTTGAGGATAGGAATGACTATGTGTCACTAGTTGAGTAGCTCACCTCAATCAAGAGGGCACCCCAAGAATCTATGGTTGATTTCAACTATAGATTTCAAAAAACTTGGGATAGAATACTTTTCATAATTAATCCCAAACCTAATTATTATTTTATTTACTACTTGAGAGCATTGAATTTAGACATTGCAATCATGATCCAATTTATGGATGGGAAAACTCTACCTAAATCATATGATATATCCATAACAAAAAAAAAATATTTGATATAAGTAGGTAAACTCATGTCAAGACCTCCTATGCCCCTCTTTCCTAAGCTCCAACTAAATTCACCTCCCATTTCTCCCTTGTCCACTCCAAATAATAAAGAAAAACCTGATGATATTTAAGTGGATAGACTTGGAAAGATTGAGATATTATTGAAGGTATAAAACAATTAGATAATGGCTCTAGAGAGGCAATACCATACTTCATATAGGACATACTAATGTCCTTTTAAAGCCAAATACCATAATTGATCCTATAACATACCCCTTTATCCATCAAATCAACAAGCTCAAGGCAAAATTACTCAAGTTAGACATTGTAATAGTTACAACCCCACAATTTCAAGTAGATCAAGAAACTTGGGCCCTACTCAAAAGACCCTTATATAAGAGTGGAAATGAAAATCAAGAGGGTAGTCCAACGATATGGTGATGGATGTAAGTGGATAGATATATCAAGGTCCTATTTACAATCATGCCCATCCATATCAAGGTCATGACATAATGCCACCTCCACCATAAGCTCTTACAATAAATCAAAGTGATATGCCTACCTTCACACCATCAGATGATCCAATTGAATATCAAGGAAGCATGGGTAAGTCACCATCTGATACTACTTTCATTATTTTTTAAGAATGATAACATATGTTTGAACATGTAGCAGCCAACATGGGGTAGACTTCATAAAAGATAAATGAGTCAATTTCAGCCCATACAAGGGCTAATATGAGAATGGTAAAAGGCAATTTGGGCAACCTAAGCTTTTTTCAATACCTACAGAAGTTAGTCAGCATCCTATCACTTCAAACATAAACACTAACTTACATATAACTCAAAAAATACCTTAGTATCATGGTTAACAATAGATGCCTCCTTTTGTTCCTCATGTAACTCAAGTGCCAAATGACACTTCTACTTCCAAGGTGTAGTTTAAAGGCACTCATCTTCCTTTAAATATTATGGATTATATGAAAATGTCTAATGCCACTATGTTAATTTATGATACTCTATCTATTCTAGGGTAGAAAGAGATCCTTCAACAAGAGCTCTTCAAACTCTTAAATGTGAATAATGTAGTTGATAAGGTGAACATTCTTCTTGCCAATAGTAATTAGCCTAGTCAAATCCAAGTTCCTAGTCAAGGTAAAGTTCATAATGTTTTTCATCCCCATAAGTTTTTTAACCTCCCTCATTTATATTTTATAGTCATTATAATGTAATAGCTTATGCATAATTGTAAGATAGATTAAGGATCTTCAACCTCAGTCATGCCTAAAACTATAACAGATAAATTTAAGCTTATATATGTACCTAATAAGAAGGGTGTTCTTTAGTTCTATGGATCTCTCATTAAAATAGTAGGTGTCTTAAAATAAATTAAGATTATATTGGTAGCTTTCCCAAATTTTGTCATCACTCAAGAGGTAATGGCTTTCCTTATGCCTATCTACTGACTTTAATACAAAAATTAGGGGTTATTTGTCCTTCTAATGGTCATACATGGTCTTTAGGATTAGATATAGGACTAGGGTCACTATTAGGTTAGAACCTATCACTAGGTTCCATCTATATTCCTATCTATGTAACCTTGAAAATGTCAACTGCACCATACTTGATGAGGATGAGAATGCTAGTGAACAAGAGACTCATGACCATCTTGAGGGAATTTCAAACCTTTACTTGGATTAATGGGTAGTTTAAAATAATTGATTTTATCAATATAGAAACATTGAAGAGGTAGATTTAGGGGTGTATTATATGCATGAGGAGGATGGTGTTATACCTTACCTAACTAACACCACTCAAGAGGAAGATGGATTATGGATTATATTCTTTTATGACTCAATTTAGAAGAATGTTATTGGATCTAAAGTCATGTTGATTTCACCCTCAAATTAGAAGAACTATTTATCTTCAAGATTCCAATTTACTTTCACTTTAAACATAACTAAATATGTGACACTTCTACACAGTTTTCAAGTTACAATAAGAAGAGGTGTTAGACTGCTTCAAGTCAAGGGTGATAGTGATCTTATTATGCAGCAAGTGAGAGGCATGATTGTAGTGAAGAACCATCATTTTAAATATTACAAGCTATTGTAAATATTGTCATTGATTTCAAAGGTCTAGCATTACTGGTGATAAAGGGCCCATATCATTTATGGTTTAAAGGTGTTTATAATGTTCATATTTTATCTAATTGTGTTGATATTTATTTAATATTAAAGTATATATTTTATTTTCATAAAGTCAAAAAGAGGGCCCATGAGGAAGTCAAAGAGTCATGAGGAAAAGACAAAAGAGGGAAAGGACACATTTTCCCATTAAGGGTCACCTTGAGGAATTTGAAGTGTCATCAAGTGAAAACAAAAAAGGAAGGTCACATTTTTCCATGAAGAGTCACCTTAAGGAATTTGAAAGTTCACCAAAATAAAGACAAAATGGGAAAGGATGCACTTTTTCATGAAGGGTCACCATGTGACTTTTCAAATGCAAGGAGTCAAAGGGTCATGTAAGTTTGGCACCATTATTCATAAGGATTGAAGGGCCACAAAGGGTGAATGCTAAAGCTCATTTGGTAAGCTATAAAAGGAGTCTTGGGTAGCCATTTGTAATAAGCATGTAATTGAATTGTTTTATCTAGATGAGAATAGTATAGGAGAGAAGAGATGTAGTACTATTCTATCATTTATTGAGAAAGCAACATTGTGAGGTAGTTGTGTTTTATACACAAGAGGGGTTGGTGCTCATGAATCATTGCTCTTTTCATTCTCAACAAAGGGGTTGGTACTCCTACAAGTTGGTGCTTGTGAGATTTTTAATTTGAGATCGTGTTCATTCATATACTTGAGATTGTTCTCTATAGTTTTTCCCATATTGTGTTTCCTCATAAAAATCTAGTGTCTCTCTCTCTTTTGTGGTGCATGTTATTGCTTAAGTTTTATTGCATATCTTGAATTTATGATTAAGTGTTAAATAAAAGAAATTTGATTAAGTAAAAAATTTAAAATATATATGATATATTGATTCATCCTTGACCTCTCAGTATATCTTGTGCTTAACAATTGGTATTAGAGTAGGTTCTTTAGAAAAGAGTTTAATAGCTTGAAGATAGATCAGGGAAAGCACGATGGATGGATCACATGAAGGATTTTTTTACAAATAAGGCACCTTTTTTTTATTAAACAAATTATGCCTTTTGGAGAATAAATATGAGGGCTTACCTGATGGCCCTTGGATTCAACATTTGACAAGTAGTGATGGAGGAATACAAAGAGCCATAGACACTTATAATTACTTCTATGGAAAAGAAGGCAAATCAAAATAATGATAAAGATTTAAATGTTATTTTATGTGGTTTATGTGAATCAAAATATTTTAAATTTATGCAATGTAAATATGCTCATGAGACTTGGATAAAACTTGAGAATATTTACAAAGGTGTTGGAAAAGTTTAGCAGGCTAAGCTTCAGACTTTTAGGAGACAGTTTAAGAGTTTGAAAATGAAAGAAGAAGAGAATATATCAAGTTATCTTTTACAAGTTGATCAAATATTAAATAAAATTCAAGACCTTAGAGAAAAAATAGAAGAGTCAATGGTGGTACCAAAGGTTTTGAGATCTCTACCTTTAAGATATGATGCAAAGGTATCTACAATTAAGGAGATGAAGGATTTAGACCAGTTAAAGATGGATGAACTACATGGTATTTTTACAACATATGAGATGTGGATCAAATAAGAGAAAACCTCAAAGAGGGAAGTTGATTTCAAAACATCTATGAAAGACAAGACCATGATTCAAGAATCATGTGGCAACTCCAATGATGAAGAAGATGATAGTGCAACCCTATTCATCCACAAGCCTAAAAGGGGCATTGGTAAATATCAAGGAAATTTACCATTTAAATGTTTTAAATGTGGTAAGATTAGACATTTTATAGACAAGTGCCTAGATAAGAATAATAGTGACAATGAAGAAGGAAAGTTTACATACAAGAAGAGATACAAAAAGAAGATTTTATATTATAAAGATCTTAGCTCAGTCAAAGATAGTAAAGTCAGTGACTTAGATGAAGAAGAGAATCTATTCATGACCATACATGAAGATTCCTCCATAAGTAAAAGTATAGATGATCAAAAATAAAAACATGATGAAAGTGAGGATGAAGTCGAGGTGAATCTTTAAGGAGAGCTCATTTATGCCTTAGAATGATTAGAATCTTGTGAGAAGAAGAATCAGAGATTAAAGTGCCAAATTGAAAAAAATGAAAAAGGAATCAAAAATAATAATTAAATACCTACAAGCACACATTGAATAAGCTAAAAAGACTGAAGAAGATCTAACAACTCAGTTGACAAAAGTAATTGAAGAATGTGAAAGGTATGTTATTGAAATTACCTCTTTAAAAGTAGATCTTGAGAAAGAAAATAATGCAGTCAATGATAAAGTAGCCAATGATTCAAAATTTGAAAATAACACTAATATATTGAATAATATATTAGAAAGTAAAAAATCAATATCAAATAAGATAGGCATCAGATATGAAAAGAAAAAAATCTATGTTAAAGCTCCTACAAAATAAGAAATAAAAAGGAAAGAAGTTAATAATGTAGAGGATAGCTCAAACAAAGAAAGTAGGAAGGAATAAAGCTATAAAAGACAATCAGGTCAAAGATACACAAATAACAATAGGTTCTATTTTCATGGTTATTTTTTTTATTGTAATGTTTATGGTCATGAGAAAATAAAATGTCAGAAAAGAGCTAACAATTTTAGAAATAAGGAGAAGGAAACTTATGCAAAGTCAAGAAGAAGCCATAACTCTTTTGCTCCTCTACCAGGCTTTGATGAAGAGGCCATAATATGTTACAAGTTCAATAATTTTGAACACATAGCCTAGTATTATATAAACATGTTCAAGTTAGTCAAGAAGGACCAAATTTTTAAGGCTCCATTCATCAAGAAGAAAGTTTAGATAGGTTGATGGTAGAAGAAATAATCTAAAAAGTTTATGTTAGTCTAGATAGTTTTGCATGTAAGAAATGAATAAAAGACATGGTTCATTAATATTAGATGTTAAAGTCACATGATAGGAGACAAGAGTAAATTCATAACTCTAAAGAAGATCAATGGTGGCATAATGAAATTCAAAGATAATACCACTACTAGAATAGTCAAAAAAGGTACATTAAGTTTGGATAATGGTAGAATTAATATTTAAAATGTTCTATATGTACAATGTCTTAAGCATAATCTATTGAGTGTAAGTCAAATATGTGATCAAGGACACACACTAAAGTCTTATGCAAAAGGTTGTGAAATTAGGAGAAAAGATTTAGATGTGTTGATTGTAGATGCTCATAAGACATATAACAATTTGTATATGGCATAGGAGAATGGGACATAAATTTTGGCAATCTTGTCAACATCAACGAGAAATAAGTAGTTATAAATCTTTAAAATATTACAAAGCCCTCCAACATGCTTTGTGAACCATGTCAGCATAGGAAGTAGGTCTGAAGGTAGTTCAAGACAAAAGAATAATTGACCACTTAGATATTAGAGCTTGTTCACACTGATTTGTGTAAACCTATGAGAACTAAAAGTACTCAAGGTGAGAAATATTTAATGTTTCTCATTGATGATTTTACATGTATGACTTGGGTGATGTTTTTGAATAAAAAATTAGAAGCTTTTAGCCACTTCAAAACATTCAAGGCTTTTGTTGAGAATGAAATTGATTCAAAGATTAAGTGCCTGAGATCATATCAAGGAGGAAAATTCATGTCATCTAAGTTTATTAAGTATTGTGAAGACCATGGGATAAAGAGACATTATTCAGAAACCAAAACTCCATAGCAAAATGGAGTAGTTAAGCAAAAAAATAGAATAGTTTATGAGATGGTAAGGATAATGCTAAATGAATCCAAGATACCAGATAAATATTAGAGAGAGGTAATAGGTACAATAATGCATATTCAAAATAGAGTGTGGTTGAGATTCAATAGTGACAAGACTCCCTATGAGCTATGGAATGACAAACCAGCTATAATTAATTACTTTAGATTTTTCGACAGTAGATTCTTCATAAAGAGAATTGATGAAAAATTGGGTAAGTTTGAATCTATAACATATGAAGGTATATTTCTTGGATATTCTAACAAAAGTAAATATTATAAATGTTATTACAAAAGAAACAAGAATATTTTTAAAAGTGTAAGTGTCAATATAGATGAAGATGTAGCACAAAGATCTATTGATCTAGTAGACACTCTTGAAATCATTGAAGGGACACCAAGACCCCATCCAAATATGTTTAGAGAAATAATAATATGGGTGGCATCATCATGAACATAAATGAAGGAGTTCACACTAGAAGGATGATATTAAGTGAATTTAGAAAAGTAATTTTTTCTTTGTTATCCAAAATTTAGCCTAGAAACTTTTTATAAGCTAGACATGATGAGAATTGGGTTAAAACAATGGATGAAGAATTAAATCAGATAGAAAAGAATATACTTTGGAAATAGTACCTAGACCAAAAGATCAAAATGTGATAAAAATAAAATGAGTATACAAAAATAAGTTGAATGAAGATGGTGAAGTTACCAAGAATAAAACAAGGTTCATATGTAAAAGATATGCTCAGATTGAGGGTATTGATTTTGAAGAAACATTTACACTAGTGGAAAGGCTAGAGGCTATTAGAATATTTCTTGCATATGTAGTGTTTAAATTTTTTGAAGTGTTTCAGATGAATGTCAAGTCTACTTTCTTGAATGAGAATATAGATGAGGAGGTCTACATTGAGTAGCCTGCAGGATTTATTCTCTCAAATGATAGTATCCATGTATATAGATTGAAGAAATCATTGTATGTATTGAAACAAGCTACTAGAGCTTGGTATGCAAGACTTAATAAGTACCTACAAGATCAAGGTTTCAAGAGATGTTTTGTTGATAGTAACCCCTACATCAAAACAAAAGGTGACTATCAGTTGATTGTTGTGGTATATGTGGATGACATAATATTTGGAGGTAACATTGAAAGAATAAAAAAGAATTTTTTGATAATATGCAAAAATAATTTGAGATGTCTATGCTTGGAGAATTACTATTTTTCCTAAGGTTGCACATATTTCAAAGATAAAGGAATTTTCATATCTCAAATTAAGTATGCCAAGAAAATTTTGAAAAAAAAATAGTTTTGAAGATTGTGCACTAGTTGGCACACCAATGAGTATAGGGAATAAGGTGAGTAAGGATTAGCAATCACATATTATAGATAAATATTTGTATAGATCTATGATTGATAGTCTTTTATACTTGATAACATCAAGGCTAGACATCATGCATGTAGTAGGTATAGTTGCAAGATATTAGTTAGCTCTGAAGCAGAGTCATGTTCTATTGGTTAAAAGAATATTCAGATCTGTCAAGGGGACATTGGATTATGAATTGTGGTATTACATAGGCATATATTTCACTTTGGTTGCCTATATAGATTTAGATTGGATAGGTTGTTTGGATGATAGAAAGAGTACAAGTGGAGGATCTTTCTTTCTCAGTGATAGCTTAGTATCTTGGCTAAGCAAGATGCAAAACTCAATATCACTTTCTACAGTTGAAGTAGAATATATTGCAATAGTGTTGTGTTATACTCAAGTGCTTTAGATGAAGAAAAATGTAGAATAAATCAAGGTAAAATATGATGAATGTATTTTTATTTTCTATGACAACACAAGTACTATTAATATTTCTAAGAATCTAGTGATGCATTCAAGAACAAAACATATTCCTATTAGATATTAGTTTTTGAGAGAGTAGGTGGTAGATCAATAGGTTAAGATGGAATGTATTAGTATTATAGAATAGATTTTAGATATTTTCATAAAGGCACTACCAAAAGACACATTTGATCATCTATGGGAGAAGTTGGAAGTAATTTATTTTACTTCCTACCATTGATGATCAACATCAGTTGAGGGGGAACTAAGTGTTAGATATAGGATAGACTCTTTTCCATTGGTTTCAAAGGGGGAGAAGAATATAAATAGGCACACAAATAGGTACAAGAATAGATATAATAACATGTACAAGATGCTATAGTAAGGGGGAGTTACTATATATTTTTTAGATGGTAGTGTGTGTAGGTTGACATGTGTAGTACAGGTTTCAACATGTGGTAGTTTTAGTTTGACAATGCCATCAATGAAAAATGGGGATATTCTTATAAATATTATCATTGATGTAAAAGGCATATAATTTTTGGTGACAAAGGCCCCATAGAATTTATTGTCTAAATGTGTTTTTAATGCTCATATTTTGGCTAAATGTGTTGATATTTATTTAATATAAATGTATATATTTTTGGTTGCATAAATTCAAAAAGAGGGACCATGAGGATGTTAAAGAGTCATGAGGAGAAAAAAAAATAGGGAAAGGATGCATTTTCCCATCAAGGGTTACCTTGAGGAATTTGAAGGGTCACCAAGTGAAGACAAAAGAGGAAGGGTGGAGTTTTCCATGAAGAGTCACCTTAAGGAATTTGAAAGGTCACCAAGATAAATACAAAAGGGGAAATGATGAATTTCTCATGAAGGGTCACCATGTGAATTTTCAAATGCAAAGAATAAAAGGGTCATGAAAGTTTGGTGTCATTTTATATGGGGATTGAAGGGTCACAAAGAGTGAATGTTAAAGGTGATTTGGAAAGCTATAAAAGGTGGCTTTGGTATCCATTTTTAATAATCTTGGAAGCAAATTATTTTATATGGCTGAGAAGAGTAGAGGAGAGAAGAGATGCAATAGTATTCTATCATTTTTTGAGAAATCAACATTATGAGATAGTTGTGTTTTATACATAAGAGGGGTTGGTGCTCCTGTGGGTTGGTGCTCATGAATCATTATTGTGTTGGTGCTTAATAAAGGGGTTGGTTCTCCTAAAAGTTGGTGCTTGTGAACTTTATAATTTTATTTGGTTCTCATTCATATACTTAAGATTGTTCTCCATGGTTTTTCCCCCATTGGGTTTCCATGTAAAAATTTGGTGTCTCTCTCTCTTCTGTGGTACATGTTATTGCTTTAGTTTTATTGCATATCTTGAATGTACGATTAAGTGGTTAAAGAAAAAAATTTGATTAAGTAAAAGATTTAAAAGATATATGATATGTTGATTCACCTCCCCTCAGTATATCTCATGCTTAACATAAGCATCATGTATTGGATCTCATAGAGGACTTCTTGGCATTCAACATACAGTCCATACCAAGAGAGGTAAACCAACATGCATAAAGGCTTATAGCCATTAAAAAATAGTATGAGATTTTAAGAGGGACCAGAGGTAGCCAAAGTCAATCTAAGATCAAGGTCATATGTAGGCTAGTTATACCCAATAATGAGGTGAGTTAGCAGGTGTTTGGAGTGATGATCAAATGGTGTATTTTCTGATGTAAGAGTCAAAAATTTGCCATAAGAATCAAAACAAGTACCAATACCAATATGATGATCATATAGTGAAATTGAGGTCTAAAAAGATTCCTAAGGGGATTTTAACATTGTAAATCATCTTCAATGAATATGACCAAGTGATAAGAGATAAATCATGTATCTCAGCTAAGGAGGAACATTATGAAATGGTAGAGATATTTAAAGACAAGTTGTTGAAGTTAGGAAAGATAAACACAATACAAGATACAATTGACTTTATTTATTTATTCCAAGAATAATCTAATGTATTTGTATGGGATTACAAATATTTTAATGGATTTAACCCCAAACTTGCATAACATACCATTGAAATAGAGATCAATGAAAAACTAATCAGGTAGAAACAAATGCCTTTCAATTTAAAAGTGGAGGGGTTGATGAGAAGGGATATATTTAAAATGATCTAATAAAGGATAATATTACCCATTAAACATTACTCATGGTTGTCAAACCTTGTGACAGTGAGGAAGAAGAATGGGGAAATATGTTTATATGCTAACTTTAGGGACCTGAATAAGGTGCCCCTAAAAGACTATTACCCACTGCTCTCAATGGATCAGATTCTTAAAAAAGTTGTAGGCTCTCAAAGGTTATCATTACTTGATGGATATTTTGTTTATAATGATATCATGGTCAAGGAAGAGGATAGTCATAAGATTGCCTTCACCACAAAGTGGCACACTTATGCCCTTTGGACTATCCAATGTTGGGGTAGCTTTCCAAAGGGAAATGGATGTTTGATTTGAAGGTTTAATCAATGAAATGGTGCTCATATACCTATATGACATAATTATTTTCTCAAAGGACCCAAATGATCACTTGAAGTTTGTCTTTGAAAGATACAATAAATTTGGTATATCATTAAATCTTAAAAAGCGCATATTTGGTGTTCATGAGGGTAGGTTATTGGGCCATGTAGTGTCCAAAGATAGTCTTTACATAGACCCTAAAATGGTTGAGTCCATCATATATTTACTCATGTCCAAGAATAAAAAAGTCCTATAGATTTTTTTAGGGAAGATTAATTTTATAAGAAGGATTATCACAGGCTTTATAGAGCTAGTCAAGCCTCTCACTCACATGTTAAACAAGCATAATGAGTTTACATGGAAAAAATATGGTAAGAGGATATTTGAGACCATCGCATAGGCCATATAAAATTCCCATACACTCCTTGACCTATATTTTAACAAAGAATTCTACTTGTATGCCTTCTCTACACTGAATGCAATCTCTACCATATTGAGGCAATAAAATGAGCAAGGTTTAGAATAAGTTATTTCCTTCTTCACTCAGGACTTAGAAGGGTAAGATGAGAGGTATATATTTGTATATAAATGTGTGCTTGTAAGAGTGAGAATTTTAAATAGATTTAGGAACATGGTCTATAATAGTAAGATCATACTCATGGTATCACACCCAAACATTAAGGACTTTATACTCAATAGAGACCTCAATGAGAAAAGGGCTAGGTGGGTGACAAAATGTATGTATTATGACCTTGAAATTAGAGTTAAAAATATTGTCATGGGTATAGTGTTATGTTATAACCTTGCATAAAAGGTAAATGAGGATAGAGACCAAGTGTTGGTAGTGCATGTCTAACAACAAGAACCAACAAACAACATACCTTCCAGTTAGATGCATGATATAATCAAAATTATTGAGTTAGGCCAATTCCCATCAGGATAGATAGAGCCAAGAGAAGTTGTTTCAAATGTAAAAGCATACCTCATGTTATGATGAATGGAGTGCTTTTCAAGAGGGGAATAGGAGGAATGATTTTGAGGTATGTGAAATCATGCCAAATAAACAAGTTACTTGAATAGTTTCATGATGGTCCAAATAATGGGCACTTTGATACCAAGACTAGAGCCTCCAAGATCATTAGGTATGGTTAATTTTGGCCCATATTTTTTAGAGATGCACACTCTTGGGTAAGGAAGTGTCCAAAATGTGCAATGTTTATTAGCAAATAAAAACTAACTACCCTTCCCTTACAACCCATACAAGTAAAACCTCCCTTCATGAAATAGGTCTTAGATTTCATATGGATGATCAACACCGATTAAATTAAATGAGATAAATGGATCATTATAGCTATAGAATACTTCACAAGGTGGGTTGAAGCATCTACCCTCGAATAAGCTAGTGAAAGATCTATTTTAAACTTTTATGATAACCTTATAACTAGACTTGGTGTGCAACATTTAATATTTATGATAATCATTGGTCTTAAATAGTAAAAAGTTATGTGAGTGGGATATTTCATATGAAATTTATCTTAAAGGATTATCCATAGGGCAATGGACTAATAGAGTCCACAAACAAGAACTTGTTGAGGATTATCAAGAGGACTATGGAAGATAGTCAAAGGGAGTGGCATACCCAATTGAGGACTACCATATGGGAAGATAGAATGACACATAATAAGGCTAATGTAAACTATTCATACCTCATTGTCTATGGGAATGAAGCCAAGCTTCATATCTCTCTTGAACTAACTATATTAGAGCTTGCCCACCAACTTGAGCTCCTAGAGGATGATGTTATACAAATAAGATTAAATGATCTAAGAAAAATGGAGGAGATAAGGGACAATGATATGAAAATCATGTGGTATAATAATCTAGAAACCCCTGTTTCCCCTAAACTCTAAAACTATATGTTTTGAATTGTTTTTGTGTATTCTGATTTTTTTGGTGTTTTTGCAAGATAAATTCAATTAAAGAAATAGATAGTAGTATAATCTATGAACTAGCTAATCAATTATCTTATTATTCTTTTAGACGATTACAATATTGAGTCTCTGTCATGCATATAAAATGATATGAAATATTATTCAAAAAAAACCTAGTCCTACAAATCTAAAAATAACTCTAAATCTAGTATAGCTCAGGTTGCTATGTCAAAAACACAGTCACCAATGTCAGTTAAGCTACCACAATCGATTGATATTCTACTGATGTTAGTCACTATCATTCGGCTACTCTGCTAACATCTGTATTGAGTCGGTTGATGTCAGTCTCTGGGATGCCGATGTCAGTCTCTGCATTCTCTGTGGTGATATCCAGCCTGCTGTAGAATGGTATAGATTTGCACAAATCTGTAAACCTCTATGATAACCTCTATGTGAAGTTATCTCTCAAACTAGCAATAGATCAGTTGATATCTCATAACCTCTAAATTACACACACTAAAGAGTGTACGTTCTCAAATGCAATGGAATACTGGAACCCTTGGCTCAGTCTTCTTAGAAAATACTTAGAAAAATTCTTCAACCTAAATAATCAATAATCAATAATCAATCATGGTGCTCTTTCCAATAAGAAACCCTTATATCCTCCAAAAGGTGTGCTTGCCCTAATTAGGGTTTCATAATTAAAAATAGGCTAAATAATTAATATTTAATTAAATCAATGAAATATTAATATCTCCCTCAATACATGTCTAAAAGAGCCCAAACGAAAGCCAACTGGAACAATTTTGCTAGTTGAAGCCAATCCAAGATCCATCAAGACCCTCTATCCTTCCTATCAGCCTATGAGGGTTGCATAATAGGCTAATCATCAACTCTAAAGATGTCAACTGAAAAGGGAACATGACAATCTGCCCCTCCTGAAATTGCTTGTCCTTAAGCAATCACTAAATAGTAAACCAATCAATCCAACTGGATCCCAAATGTAGTCATGATCTACACTAATGTCAATTAGTGCAAAATCCATGCCATGTCTATCACAACTCTCACCCACGACGTCAAATCATCCCAAGCACCAAGATAAGGATCCCAACATTCAATCCATGAATGGAAATCAACTAGCAACTCAAGTAAACTCCTCACCTAAATAATGTGAGCAATACCAATTGACTTCATGCACCTGTCTCTTGTACCCACTACAATATCTAAATCTGGAGTGTGAATGCTAGACATACTCATATCATCATCAACATGTGACCTGACTGTAAAAGAAAGCTAAGTCCCTACCACATGTGCTAACTCTTGAATTAAACTCACCTCAAGACAAAGCTCATCCACATGTCTCTCCTGTGTTGATGCCAATGTGCACTCGGTAGTGCACTCTCCCATATCATGTTGTATGAGCCTTTCCATCTGATGAAAAAACATATTTTTGATGTTGCTGCCCTGTATTGCCTTGAGAATATGTGTCTTCCCATCAACATCAAAATAGACCTCCATGTCCTTGAGACAAAGAGTGACTTCCTCAAGGGAATGAAGCCACTTCATGCCCAAGACTAAGTCTATATCCCCCATGCTCACCACATAATAATCTACCTTTAACTCATAGTCGTTCAAGCACAATGGGAGGTCTCTAATCATCTGCTCACACCTAAGAGTGTAGCCATTTGCTACCTTAACTTTAATGCCCTCAAAATCCTTGGTAGTGAGTCCACGCTTCTCCACAAATATAGCATCAATAAAATTATGTGTGGCCCCTATGTCAAGAAGGGTTATGATGCTCTATCCTGCCAAAACTCCACGGAGTCTAAATGAACCATCTGATTGAATGTTGGATAGGCATGCCTCTTGTATTTGAAGATCTGAATCTACCTTAGCCTTAGGCTATGAAGCCTCTACCTCTGACTCCTTAGAATTCTCCTACTATTTAGAATCTTCTAATTCTAAATCCTCATAAAAAGCCCACATCACATGATTTGCCTTGCCCTTAGGCCTCAAAGGACAATCGTGATTGGCATCATAGGGACCTTTGCAGTAGAAGCAAAGCTTCTTCTTGTGTAGATTGTTAAGCACCTCTCGATCTAAAGGTGGTGTTGCTGGATTGGCCTTTGAATCATTCTTAACACCTGATTTATCTTTGTTGAAATCTGCTTCCTCTCTATCTTTGTTGAAGCCCTTATTGTCCCTGAATGAAGAAGCACCTCTGGAGTTAAATTTAATGGATGGGGCTGCCATATCCATACTATGTGCCTTCTTCAAAGCTTCTTGTAATGAAGGAGGATCAAGTGCTTTGATCCAACCTCTCAATGGTTTAGATAGGCCCTCAATGAAGATAACTACCAACCTATGCTCTCAAATGTTTGGCACCATGACTGCCAATCTCTGAAAATCACCAATGAAGGACTCCAAGTTGCTTGTTTGTTTAAACTATGCTAGATCTCAAAAGTAAACCTCAGGATCTTTCTTGTTAAACCACTCAACCAACCTATCCACAAAGTCCTGGTACTTTGTCACCTGGTTATGCTAAAGTGTTACCATACCATGGTACCACCAATCATGTGCTACTCCCTCCAAGTGCAAAGTGGTGTATTTGATGGCCTCTATCTTGGTCATTGGCCTTAATGTCAAAAATGTGTCAAGCTTATGAATCCAAGCTTGAGCTTTCATCTTTCCACTCTCATCAAAAGTGGTCAAAGAAAGCTTGCCAGTAGCCTTCTTCAGCTCACTTAGTTGACCTCTAGGCCACATGTCCTGTCTAACTAATCTGTAGTACTCTCTCCTTTGATTAACAAAATGATCAAAAGACATCATCTCCCAAACTTGAGGAGCTAATAAGTCCCACTCATCATTTGTAGCCATGAGGGCATCTAAAAATAGGGAATCTCTTGCCACCTCCTCTATTGGTGTTTCTTCTGGTTCATCCTGAACAAATGTAGGACATGTAGGCCTATTAGTAGTCCTAGAATGGGCTAGTTGTGGTCTTCGATTAACTATAGCACTCCTATTATCTCTTGGTTCCCATTCTATCTAACAAGTGGGTTCATCCTCTCTACCATAGTAGTAAGTGCCTATAGTGCCTGCATCATCTGTTGTTGGCCTATAATCATCACATGGAAGAATTCTCTGGTGTCCTGATCATCATTATGTCTGTGGCCCCTAGGTGGGCTACCCTCATGCCTATCACTCATGGTGATTCACTACTATTCTAAGACTTGGGTACCTTCAAGTAAGGCTCTACTATGTGTGTTGTACCTATGTGGTCCCAACTCTTGTGGCTACATGAGATTGCTAAACCCTCAGGATGGCAGGAACTTGGCTCTGATACCACTGTAGAAACCCCTGTTTCCCTTAAACTCTGAAACTGTATGTTTTGAATTGTTTTTGTGTATTCTAAATTTTTTGGTGTTTTTGCATGAATAAAGATATGATTTTTCAAGATTAATTCAATTAAATAAATAGACAATAGTATAATCTATCAATTGGCTAATCAATGATCTTATTATTCTTCTAGACGATTACAATATTGAGTCTCTGTCATGCATATAAAATGATATGTAAGATTATTCAAAAAAAACTTGGTCCTTCTACAAATCTAAAAATAACTCTAAATCTAGTACATCTCATGTTACTATGTCAAAAACACAGTCGCTGACGTCGGTTAAGCTGTCGCCATCGATCGATATCCTGCCAATGTCGATCACTATCAGTCAGCTACTCTACCAACATCAGTATTTAGTTGACTGATGTCAATCTTTGGGATGCTAATGTTAGTCTCTGCATTATCTACAGTGCTATCTGGCTTGCTATAGAATGGTATGGATTTGCATGGATCTGTAAACCTTTGTGATAACCTCTATGTGAAGTTATCTCTCAAATCGGCAATAGATCAGCTGATATCTCAACCTCTGAATTACACACACTAAAGAGTGTACGTTTTCCAATGTAATGGAATACTAGAACCCTTGGCTTAGTCTTCTCAAAAAATACTTAGCAAAATTCTTCAACCTGAATAATCAATAATCAATAATCAATCATGGTACTCTTTCCAATAAGAAACCCTTATATCCTCCAAAAGGTGTGCTTGCCCTAATTAGGGTTTCATAATTAATAATTAGGGTTTCATAATTAAAAATAGGCCAAATAATTAATATTTAATTAAATCAATCAAATATTAATATCTCCCTTAATACATGTTCGAAATATCCCGAATGAAAGCCAACTGGAACAATTCTGCTAGTCGAAGCCAAGCCAAGCTCCATCAAGACCCTCTATCCTTCCTATCAACCTACGAGGGTTGCATAATAGGCTAATCATAAACTCTAAATATTTCAATTGAAAAGGGGACATGACAAATAACCACCAAGTGAAAAGGTCATTTTACAAGACATCCTCCTTTAAAATATTCCAACAAGGTGATATAATCCTCAAATAGGTTAAGGACCGTGCAAAGCTAGGAAATCATTCCAAGTTTGATAGTCTTTAGAGTGGGCCTTATGTCATCATAATTCACAAAGCGATAAATTCCTTTGAGTTTTATATGTTTAATATAGAGAGCCTTCATATCCCTATCAATAGGAGATATCTCAACTTTTAATACTAGTCCTATTTCATGTTCTTTGTACATAGGTAAATAGGTCTGTCTTTACCTCCAAGTGATTTTACATATTGTTATGTTTGTCATTTGTTTCTACCATTTAGGTGGTCATTTGATATGTTATTTTTATTTCTTATTTCTTGTGTTTTCTATATTGATTAAAAGTGTTTTCAAGATCCATACTATAGTCATACTTCATTTGTCTATTTATCATGACTAAGTTCTTATCAAACTTCTAGGTTTCATGACTAGCACACTCGTTAAACAGTTGATTTACTAGAAATGTTGGACAATTTATATCCCTAGATTTATAAATTGGAAAATCCTATAGCTTGAGGTCATGACTCATGTTTGAAATTTGATTTTTAGTCATGTTGCAAGTCCTTAAGGCATGTCTAGTCAAGTTACTATCTAGTCATACTTCAAACTTGCCTAAGTATCTTTGAAGGTCTTTATCCCCCATGTTAATCTTGAATCAAGTATTTTCATGGTGTTTAAAGTGTTTAAGTTTGACCCTAAACATCTTGAATAATCATAAAATATAAGGAAGATGTAGTAATGAAGCAAAAGTTGGAGAAGGATATTTGAGGAATGTGTAAGAACACACTAGCCATACATTACTATCAAAAGGTATTCACATTTTGAGCTTTCAATAATTATTATGAAGGATATTAAATGATATAATTAAGTTTTATTTATTCTTTAGATGCTTCATATACATTAACATAGTGGTCTAGTTAATTTTCCCCTTTCAAATCCATGCATTTGAGTTTGGTCAATGGATTTGACTATAATGAGATGTTTTGCCCTTAATTAACCACTAGACTACTCATAAACCTCCAAAAAAGCCTCCATGAGTCCCACTAGTCCATCATGGAACATTTCATACCTCAATTATGCCCACCTTAACTTTGTTCAATGCTTAAATCTTCTAATATGGGCCCACACATGCCAATTTATGACCCTTCATCTCCCTTAGGTTGAGCCACTAAGTCAAAATAGTGTTATTCCCTCATATTTTCCATCCAAAAAATCACTAAGCTAAAATTTAGGGATAAAATAAGGATATTTATAAGAAAATGGATACTTTGTGGGTGTTTTCTCAACACTATGGATCTGTACTATATGAATCAACTCAATCAGGGACATATTATGGTAAAGTGAGTTTAGAGAAGTTCCATGGTGGAGGGAGCATAGTGTTTTATCTTGGTAGGAGCCAAAAAAATTATATTTATACCTTGAGCTCATTGGCGAGCTCAGAGGACCCTTCAAATTAATGATTATTCCATATAGTAGGGGAAGATTTGGGGTCCAATATTTTGAGCATGGAAAGTATACTCAAGGGGATAGCCACTTATGGAACTTATCTAAGGATTAAAGGTTTATATTCTATGAACATTAGATAAAAATTTAAAGAGTATTTACATCCTTCTCATCTACATAGGCAATCTTGAAACCATTAGTTTTCTAAGGAATCTAGTTCATTTCTAAGAACCAACTAGTTACCATGATCTCTAAAGTCTTATAGCATCCTATCATGGTGTTTGTAGCATGGAATATGCTCATTTGAGATTTAATGTGTTGAGGTACAAGTTGAGCATAAGGCTACCAAGTGTCGAAGCCACACTCAATCAAACTAAGGATCAATAGTTTGAATTTGATTGGTTAGAGGATCTTGAAATAAAATGCATGGATGACAAATGTAAAAATCTCACTTGATCAAATCAAAGATCAATGGCACATGGGTGATCTCATCAAGTTAATATATCAAAGTCCCCCAGATCAATATTGATTATGCATATTCTTACTTACACATTCCAATCAATGATCTATGTTGAAGAATGGGGTCAATAAATCAAGATATATCTATGGTGTATGTTTAATCATGTAAATGGGGATCTAATAATAATAATAATAATAAAGTTAACAAGTCAGAGGATCTTGAGAATTAACATGATGGTGCCAAGTATCACAATCTCAAAAGTTGGGATCACATATCAATGACCAACATTAAAATTCAAATCTAGTAAATTCTTGAAGACATCTATGGAGAAAACATTATCTAGTTTCTAGGAGGCATGAGATGAAGACATATGTTTGAAGTGACAATGGTTATATTCTAAATTTAAATAGTGTGGTAAGGAGATACCACATAGGCAAACATGTTTGATCAAAATATTTTATGGAATTGAGCCAGATAATGTATAAATTCAAGATCAAAATACAATCTGGGTTACCAAATAAAATATTTTAAATTCATATGCCACCATTAAAGATTAGTTAAACCCCCTAGAAGGAATTTCACCATTTCATTGAAAACATCTAGTATGTGAGATAGGTTTTTTGGGCTTATTGATGCAAAACTAAGGTGTGTTTTAGGTAGATATTTTTTCAAGAACACCAATGTCAATACATTATAATATTTTCAATTATTATCTAAGTCTTATCAAATGAGTTTAAAACACAAGCTTAGCTATTGAACACTAGCATTGTGAACTTAAATAGAATTTTTGAAAGCTAGCAATTCAAGCCTTCTTATCAAATAAATGGAATTTGGTGAGAGGACATGTATTTCCCTTTTAAAAAACTTTTAACTTCGATTTGAGTGATATCACACTATAATAGGGTCATTACTACAAGTTAAAGACATTTTCATGAGGAATTTTGCATGCACATTGATGCCAAGACTACTCAACACCTAAGATGACCTTATAGCACCCCCATATACATTGATTAACTATATAATGGATTGTTTTTTATCTATTTTGATGTGGTTAATATCAAAATTAAGTTTAGATGAGGGAGTTAAATCCACCTCTACACCAAAATGGCCTCATTAAGGGAATGTCAATACTCACAAAGGAAGGAAATGGTATTATAACTATTCCAAGCCATATTTGGCTCATTAATAACCCCTTATACAAAAATTTTCCTCTCTTTTTAATTCATTTATTCCTATAAATATTCCCTTAATTTTCATCCCTTGATTAGGTATAATAAAGATCTGCCAAAATCACTATGTAAAACTCTTTAAAGTAATATAAGACAAGTCTAGATTTTGAGTGAATGTTAAGTGTATATCATTGAAGTTGATCTAAATAATGTATGTTTTCCTTCATCATATGCATTTATTTCATGTTCTTTTATTTCATTTATATTTCCTTTTAGGTTTTATGAAGTGTTGTTTACAGATATTTCTCTTTAAGCATTTAGAAAGCTTATAGTGTCTTACATAGACCTTGTCTTTTCTACCTTTCAAGCTATAGGTTTTTGCCTATCCTTCATACAAAACACTCATGTTTGGAACCTTATCATAGAATCTGATCAACTCTTATCTATATTGGATTCACTATTAGTCATGAAGGTGCCAAACTAAGAGTGGATCATTGAACAACTTGGTGCATCACCATATAGATTAGGTTCTTATGTTAGTTTTCTTCTCTTCCCCTTTCATTTGGAATAGGCATAAGTCTAAGACAAGGGTCACTAAAATTTCAAATCAGGGGAACTATCCCCTTAAAAAAAATATATATTTTTATCCCAACATTAGGTACCCCATAGCCTAGGGTCATTCCCATGCTAGACTAGGTTTGAGTGGAGTACCCGAACAATTCTCTTCTCATCTTGGGTGCAACCTAGAAATCCAACACTCAGTACCATGACTTATATGACTACATCCATAACCAAATCCTTCCTAATAACCTTTCCTATAACAAATAAAAATCCATTATTCATAATTCCTCTTGTTATACCTTACTCAATGTTACACTATGTTATAATAGATATGATGGAACTCTACTTTGTTATTTAACTTTGGTAGAATATGGATTATCACTTAAAGTAGTAAAGAAAGGGATTTGTACATCCCACACAATTATAATGGCCCTTGAATATAAAATCTTATGTATAGGGTATTATTGTCCCACTGTGGAATTAGATGCATGTGCCTATGTTAAGAAGTGTGTGCCTTGTAAGAAAAACACCAATCTCATTCATGCTCCATCATGGTCACTTTAGTTTATTATTCCTCCTTTATATTTTTTTAGATAACGACTCAATCTCATAGGTAAAATAATTCCTACCTATATAGATGGCCATAAACATATCCTCACTACCATTGATTATTTTATTAAGTGGATTGAATCCATTCCCATCACTTATATAACTAATAAGAAAATTCCCAAATTCATTATAAATAACCCTATATTCCCCTTCAAAATTCCTTCTAACATATTTTTTAATAATGGAATATCCTTTAAAAATAGAAAGTCACAACCATTTGTGGCAAGTACCATATTAAATAACATTTTTTAGCTTCTTATTCTCCCAAAATATATGGCCAAGCTTAGCCATATAACATGACTCTGGTCTAAATTATTTAAAATATTAATAATGTCATTGGATATGATTGGTAATTTCAATTATTTCATTCCCTTTGTGCCTACTATACTAATACATGAAGCTGCATAGGAGCCACACCATATTCCATAATTTATGGAACTAAATCTATTTTACCTATTGATAGTGATTTGACTTGCACATTTCACTACAGAATATCATTGATAATGAGCAATATAGAGTAGCTTAGTTTTAAGAAATAGAACTACTTGATGAAATTGGATATCCACCCTGAATAATCTCCAAGCATATCATAAAAAGTTATGCAGTAACTATAGAATGTGTATCAAGCCCAAAGAGTTTGCACTTGGTGATCTTATGTTGAAATAGAATAAAAAGATGCCAATGTAGGGTGTAAAAAGAAGGTAAAATTTTAGCCTAAATGGCTAGGACCATTCATTATTATAGTTAATTATAGATATAGATCATACACATTGGATACATGAAATGGGAAAGAGATAGATGAGCCCATGAATATTATGAATCTCAAGTACTTTTACACTTTATTTTTGTAACATTACTTTCCTTTCTTTTCTAATTATGTCAGCCCCTCCTGATATCATTTCCTTCTCCCATTTCCATCCTAATCTTGATTATGATTTATAAGTATAATAGATAAATTCATATAGCTAATTAAGAGAAAGATTCAATGTATAATTCATATTTGGTCATCACCAACACATCCTTGAAAGTAGTATCTCAAAACATTTCGACATGGTCTTTCTATATGATGGTCTATAAAGTGACATCTTTTATATTTTGTTAAATCCTATACCATTAATACTAATTTTCTATTTTCCTACTTCAACCTATTGTATTTGTAGTATCCTTCACTATAGGATGAACTACAATGGCTTGAGGTCCATTTGGATTACGTAGCTAGCACTTAATTTTTGAGGTCAGCTTAGCCACCATTTTCCCATTCTCTCACTATTATATGAGTAATTTAAGCCACATTCTCTCTATTTTATGGGAAATTTAAGTCACACTCTCATCATTTATGAGTAACTTAAGCCATGCTCTCACCATTGAATGAGTCATTCATTTGAATCCTTACCCAAGATTACTTTTTCCTTTGATATATGGTTACCCTATACATGTGTTTATGCTCCCTTGTATATTTTATTTGTTAAACATTATTGTAAATATTTCATTCTAGAAAATATAAAACATTTAAAAAAACCCAAAAATAGTCGAAAACCTCTAAGAAAACTTAAATTTTAGAAAATTTAGAAAACATGATTAAAATCTTCACAAGAGATATAAATCCACATGATCTTTTGTTTAGCCTATCATCATGTTCACCAATGTCCCTTCATATTATTAAATGGTGCTATCTACTTGTGTTAACCTCTTATCTTATCATGAATCATTTTGATTCCATAGTACTATTTTTCATTATCCTCCCATTTTTTTGAGAACTACATCAACCTAAGGTCCACAAAGACTATTTAAGAAATGCTTTGGATACATGGGACATTTTTTGTCATCTCATTCACTCTTTCCACTATCTTTCATTTCCCAATCATTCAAATTATCTCATGATTTTTCTATTTCCTCCCCCTTTCTTTTATAAATTACATCTTATCTCTTAACCATTACCAATTCTTCTTATCTCATTTATTGGGATCATTATATTTATCCTAAGAGTCTATTTGGACTATGTAAGAAACATTTGAATGCATGGGGTATCTTAATTTATTTTAGCCACTTCATTCTCCTTATTATATTCCCCCCATTTTAAATTTATCTCAAATTCTTTTCTAATGTGTCTCTCACCTTTGAGATAGAATCCCAAGAGTGATACATTATTTTCACATATACACAAATGGTTAATTGTTCACTTCTTTGTTTCTCATCATATTTGTGTTTATGCGTGTTTAATTTTTCTTATGTTTTTATTTTATATTTCTTAGTTTTCTTAATTTTGGTGCATCATACTCTACACTTAAGACTGCATCTATTATATCCTATTCATGGGTTGTAAATATATGTACCTAACCTAATCTTGTTTTATTGTGTTATGGTTTTCACTTAGGTCTTGATTCTTAGTGTCTTGATCTCAAGTTGTTTAAATTATCATTATAATAAATTCCTTACACTTAAGGCATCCAATGTTATCATGATTCATTAATAATTATGATACATAATGTCAAATGGAAAATCAAAAATCAAGTACTAAATATCTAACAAGCAACGTCACATTATTGAAACTCCTTATCAGCTAATATCAACACAATAAATTAAATTAAATGACTAATACATATGGTAATAATGATACAAAACAACCAATGACCATATGTAATAAGTTATAAACATTTTACAATATCCATATCTAATGCCATATCATAACATAACACACTTAAAACATAATAAAATAACATCAAAAACTCATTTACTACTCATCTCTACACTATCAAAACAATAAAATCATGACAAACAAATATAATAAATATGATAGTAATATGAATAGCAGAGTAAATATTATAAAACTAATCAAATTTTATATTTTAAACCATCATGAGCCAATCACACAAAAATGAATCAAAAAGAACATCATATACATATATATTAGAGTATGTGTACATTAATGGATATCAAAAATCAATGTCATATATTTTAGAATAATGACATATACATTATGAATATATACAAATTATGATACAAAATACTATGATCTATGCCAGTCAGTTGTGACTAGATATCCTCCTACCTTGTATGTTGTGGGGCCCACTAGGCCCTGCTAGTGGTGGAGGCATTGGTTGATGAACTAAGTACCCTAGACCTAAAGTATGATGTGTCCTAGATATAGTGGACCTCACTGTTGATATCTATGCCTCATTAACCTCAAAGGTCAGTTCCCTACCCTCTACTAGAATATCCACCTCACATAAACTCTAGTAGTATGTTACCTCATCTTTAACCCAAAGGATCTTAATGACAATCTAGGACAAATTTAGACCTATAAGAACTTGGTACACTATATCCGACTCCTTAGATATCTTATTCACATTAAATATAACATTTTATCTCTCCACATGAGTATATATCATGTATTCCACTATTACCTTTAGTGACAAAACCTATAATTGTTGGCAATATGATTGTCATTGATGTCAAAAGGGATATTATGAACATGTCATTGATGTCAAAAAGGAGATTATGGATGTAATTGATGCTCAAGATTGATTATGGTGATATGACGATATGAAAGGAATCCTATCAGAGTTCAAGGATTATTGGAGAGATCATATACATGAGAAAAGTAGGGCTCTTAGGCATTTTGATAGTATTTTCCCATAGTCAAATTTGTAGATTATAAGAAATAGCTGAGTAGGCATTTTTATGATATCATATCTTGCATATATGAAGGCTTTAGGAGAAAATTGATATATGGATTAAAACCCCTATGTAAGAGGATCTTATGTACTAAATTGTAGGTCATGTGACTAAGCACAAAAATAGTTATGTAGGTGAAAAGTTAGCCTTCCAAGCATATTAAAACGGTCCATATAATTAGTCAAATTTGTAAAAGGTCTTACAAACTTGTCATGCTTTAACAAAGAACATTTATGGAAATTTATAAAGGAAATAGATAGAAGATATATTATGGTTTTTTCATTAGCATCTTAGTCATATGGTCAACAAGTTTAGATGAAGAGTGATGAGCCCAAAATTAAATTATCTTTACTCTTAGACATTATAGGGTTTCTCAATTAAACCCTAAGGATTTAAGTAATGGCATGCATAAGATTTTTATATTTTGATGTTGACTAGATATGATTGGGACTTGTTAGCTTTAGTAAACATCAAGACTTTATTAAAAATAAAAAATCAAGACTTTATATTTCCTAAGCCTTAAACTTAATATTTTTCCTAGCTTGATCAACATCTAGAGTTTAATCATATGTTGAAGATCTAATGATGTGAAAAAAGTCAAACTAACGAGGGCACCTCTGAGTAAACATGCTAATGACAAGTGTCATATTCTTAGATCTTATCAAATAGATACCTAATGAGAGTAAGTTTATCATAGATAATGATTGATCTTGTCAAAAAATTATGATGGTGAGTAGGTGATCATGCAAAAGAGATATAATGGAGTGACTGGACTCAATGGGATAAAGTGCTTGAGGTTTATTGACATAATAGTGAGTTAAATACCAATCAAGTTTATAAAGATTGATGGAGCGTAAGCATTAAAAAGACTTAGGAAGCATTGAGATGGGATAAAGAGCTTGACATTTAATATTAAGATAGAAGTAAATATTATGCTAGTTTGAAGATCTAATGGCATGTGGAATCTCTGATCAAAAAAATTAAAGAACATATTTTAAAATTAAATAATTAAATTTTAGTAGCATACAAGGATCAAACAAAGAGTGTGATCATGTTAGAGACTAATTGAACAAACATGTTTTAATGATGAGCTATTTGAATAAATACTATAAGATCTTAGTGCCAAATGTAAGATCAATGATCGATATTTAAAGATATGATCGGTCTAATGGTTAAGGGCAAGAACATATAAGAACATGAATGTAAGCCATGAATCATGACATATACAGTAAATTTGATTATTTTAATTTAACAAATCTATTTAAATTTGCATGCGCATCAAAACTAGAGTCTAGCAAATGTTAGAAATAGTAATGAGACCAGGAATCATAGTGGTGGTACATGATTTCTAGATGTGGGAAATATACAATCTAAGAGATAATGAAGTGATTCCAAAATAGAGTGAGATGCATTGGTAAATAAGTGAAGACATGGAACCCTAGATCAAATCCTTACACACACACACACAGATATATATATATATATATATATATATATATATATATATATATATGATCTAGGATATATGAAAAGCTATTGGAGCTATTGCTATTTCTATTGAGTAGATTTGAATAAAGAGAGAGAGGCAAAGAGAAAAATTTAGATGAAGTGTGTCAAATAAATATATATAGAGACACAAAAATAGAGAGGTAGAGTGGAAGAAAAGGGAGATGAAGTGCATAGCATGAATAATTATAGACCAGACCTATAAAAGAGAATAGAGGATTGCATTCTTTTATGAATTAACATTGTAATTTAGAGTTGTCTCTCCATTATAGTTATAATAGGTTGGTGCCATCAGATAAGTTGAGTTATTACTCAAATTAGGGAGTGGATGCTTCCTTGGAGTAAGTTTTCTTTTTTCAGAGGATTGGTATCTCCTTAGGGTTGGTTTCCTTAAACATTATAACTAGTAAGGTTCTTTATTGTGAGGCTAGATTAGAATAGTAGATTCTAGTAGATATTAAAATGGTGGTTTTTCCCATATTGGGTTTCCCATGGTATAACTAGTTTTGTGTCTATTTATGTGATTATGATCTCTGCATGTAGTTTTAATCTACATTAAAAGGTTTTGAAAGGACTAAATTAATTGATATATTGATTCACACCCCCTTTTTAGTAGATGATAGTGAGTCATTTGGTGATAGTGATAGCTCAGATGATGAACATGATTATGCCTTTGTTGCTAAGGAAAATTAAGTTCTATTTATTATAACAGGATTAGTTTTTATAGATCAGGAAGAAGTTAAAGTCCTAGATGAATAAGAAAAAGGAGAAATATATCTAGAGTGTGAGCTCATATCTGCTTTAAAGGAAATTAACAAGCTAATAAAAGAGAACTCAAAATAGAATAAGCTTGGATAAAAGGAGATTGAGAAAATGTCCAAAAGCTTGAAAAATCTAATCAGATGATATTAAACCTAAAGACATAAGTTGAAGAGGATAAAATAATATAATATGTAGTCAAACTTGAACTACAATCTAAATTGAATGAGTTCATGAATTTAGAATTAGAGATAGTGGCTTTGAGAAAAGTTCTTGTGAAAGCTAAAGACAACTAGACAAAATTTTGAAGTTGATAAGAGGATCAGACATTCTTTATGAATTGATCAACTCTCAAAAACCTTCAAAAGAGAGATCAGGTCTTGGTTATGAAAAAGAAAAATATTCCACAATAAGTACATCTTATAACCTATATGACAACTTCAAAGTGGAAGTAGAATCAGGAGAAAATAAAGAGAAATATTGTAGGCATACAAAGATAGACTCAAACACAACTAATGTGAAAAAATTTAAAGCTTAAAATGAGATTAAAGATAAGAATACAAAGGTATATGATGTAGATGGATACATAAAAATGAGAGACTTAAAGAAGCTAGAGTTTATAATAGCTCCTCATCCTGCTCAAAGAAAATGCTATGACTAGGTATTCCTCATCTTTCTATGGTTATTTTTATACCTATAATTAGTTTGGTCATAGGGCTATTGATTTTATAGTTGTACCTAAAAGGAGGAAAAAAATTTAAGTATAAATTCATTTGATCCTTTGTTAGATACAAAGGTAATATGTTATAATTGCAATAACTTTGGTCATATAACTAAAAAATATAAAACTAGATTTGTAAGACCAAAAGTACATAGTGTAAAGAAATGCATGCCTCCCAATGTGAAAAAAGGTTCACAAGTCTATAAAAAGGATAAAAAGAAGCCAAATAAGAAACCCAAGTGTGGAAAGTGAAAGGTCAATCTATGATTTCTCAAACTGTATTCCATGCCAAGGAGAAAAATTTGTGGGTAATAGATAGTGGTTTCTCAAAACATATGACTGGTGACAACACCAAGTTCAATAAATTGAGAAAATGTAAGGAAGGATATATAAATTTGGGAGACAACACTGTAGTAAATATTAGAGGTAAAATAACCTTGAATATAGATGGAAATTGACTATACATGATGTCCTTTATATTGAAGGATTGAAGCATAATCTGTTAAATGTCAACCAAATGTGTGATAGTGGATATAAGGTCACATTTAATGTAGAAGGATCCAAGTTAAAGAGAATCTATAATACTAGTTACAAAATGGAAAAGGACTGAAAGCAATATCTATAATCTTGTTGAAGTGAAAGGTAATAGCTACCCAATAGGAAAGATTAATGAGATTTGGTTATAGCATAGAAGAATGGGTCATGCCAACTTTGATAACCTAATCAAAGTGAGTTAAAATAAGTGTGTTAGACACATGCCTAAGATAACTAAACCTATAAACAATACTTGTAAGGAATGTCAACTAGGAAAGTAGACAAGGGTCAAATTTTAAACAAAGGAGTATGCAACTACAAAGCGTCTAGAATTAGTTCATATTAATCTTTATGGTCCTACTAAGACAAGAGGATATAAAAGAGAGAGATACTTCATGCTATTTGGATATTATTATTCATGAATGGCATGGGTAATATTTTTGAAGGACAAGTCACATGCATTAAAAATATTCAAGATCTTTAGGGCCACGGTGGAGACTGAGATTGGATGAAAAATCAAATGCTTAAGATCTGATAAATGTGGAGAATTAACCTCAAATGATTTCATAGATTATTATGAGAAGGATGGGATGAAAAGGCATTATTCTGTAGCAAGGACTCCACAACAAAATGGGGTTGTTGAGAGAAAGAATAGGATAGTCAAGGAGATGGCCAAAATAATGCTAAAATAAGGTAGGTTACATGATGGATACTGGAGAGAAGCAATCCAAACAATAATATACATCTTAGATAGAGTTCAACTAAGGGTAAATAGTGACAAAAATCCTTTTGAGCTATGATATGGAAATCTTACCTCTGTTAAGTACTTCAAAGTGTTTGGAAGCAAATGCTATATCAAGAGAAAAAAGGATAAATTAGGAAGCTTTGAATCAAGATGTGAGGAAGGAATATTTCTTGGTTATTCCACTCAAAGTAAAGCCTATGTATGTTACAATAAAAGGATACACAAGATTGTAGAGATCATCAATATCAAGGTTGAAGAAGGATTGAAACATGTTGAACATAAAAAGGAAATTAGTATTGAAGAATTAGATCTTGAAGAAGAAGAAGATAATAAAGAGGCTGAGGAAATGAATGAAAAGTCACCTCCAATATTTTTTCAAAAGGATCATCCTAAAGAGTAGATAATTGGCAATAATAATGATGGAGTTTAGACAAGCAGAAGAGCTACAATGAAGAAGGAGCAAGTAAGTTCTACTTTGATGTCTGAAATTGAGCCTAAGAGCTATGTTGAATCTAGAAAAGATAATAATTGGTTAAAATCCATGGAACAACTAAGCCAGATTGAAAAGAACAAAACTTTTTAGCTAGTTCCAATACCTTCAAAAAAGAATGTGATAGGTACAAAATGGGTCAATAGAAACAAGCTCAATGAGGATGGAGTTGTTATAATGAATAAATCAAGATTGGTTTGCAAAGGATATGCACAAGTTGATGTCATATATTTTTAGGAAGCATTTACTCTAGTTGCTATATTGGAAGCTATAAGAATGTTTCTAGCATTCTCTATTTACAAGAAATTCAAAGTCTATCAAATCTATGTTAAGCCTACCTTCTTGAATGGGAACCTAGTAGAGGAACTTTACATAGAACAACCTAAAGTTTTTAGTTGTCAAAAAATAATATTATGTTTATAGACTGAAGAAAGCTCTATATAGTCTAAAATAGGCATCTATAGCATAATATTCAAGATTGGACTAGTACTTACAACAATAGGGTTTCAACAAAGGATGTGTAGACAACAATCTATACTTCAAATTAGAAGGTGAGCATATGTTGATTTTTTTTTATTTATATGACATCATCTTTGGTGGTAGAAATAAAAAAATGTGCAAATAATTTGCTACACAAATGCAAAGTGATTTTGAGATGTCTATGCTAAGAGAAATTTATTTCTTCCTTGGTCTACAAATAGAATAATCTAAGGGATATTTACATCCTAAACCAAGTATGCCAAGGAAATGCTCAAGAAGTTTAGAATTGAAGATAGAAAACTAGTTAGTAATCCCATGATAATAGGATACAAGTTGAGAAAAGAAGATGAGTCCCTTGATGTAAATCAAATTATGTGAAAATCAATGATAGTTATTTTGTTGTACCTAACTACATCAAGACTAGATATCATGCTATGAAGGCGCATGGTTGAAAGATTTAAAACCAATCCCAAAGAATCACATGTCAATACAATGAAAAGGATCTTTAGATACATCAAGAGCACAATTGACCATGGCCTATGGTATCCCCCAAGTGAACATTTCACTTTGCCAACTTATACATGTGTTGATTGAGCAGGAGGTTTAGATGATAGAAAAACAACTAGTGGTGGTGCATTTTTCCTTGGAAATAAACTTATTTCATGGTTGAGAAAAAATCAAGAATCAGTTAGTCTTTCTATAATAGAATTAGAGTATGTGATAGCACTGACATGTTGCACTCAAATCTTGTGGATGAAGAAAATACTCAAAGACATAAAGATAGAGTGCATGTCATGTATCTCTATTCTTTTTTATAATTAAAGTGATATCAATATATCAAAGAATCTAGTGATGCACTCTAGAACCAAGCACATATAAATCAAGAATCATTTCTTAAGAGAGAGGGTTGTAGATCAAGAGGTCACAATGGAGTATGTGCCAACTCAAGATCAAATTGTAGACATATTCACCAAATCTCTTCCCAAAAAACAATTTGAATATCTGAAATAAAGGTTGGGAGTGGTGGATCCTACACCACATCATTAGATCCTAGTGATACAACATGAGTATAGGGGGAATCTCATAGAAGTTTTTTTAATCCCTATAAGAAGAGAGAAAAGGTAACTTAGGTATGCATACTTTTGTAAATTTCTAATGAGTTAATGGTTGCAGATTCTTGGTCAAACTCATTTATATTATAAGGAGAAGAAGCATTTTGACAAAATTTGAGAAATATTCCCTTTGCCATTGATCTCAAAGGGGGAGAAAAATTTGAAATGTTTTTTGAAATTTTTTTCAAAATAAATGTAAATAAGATCAGAGCATGTGTCCAAGTTAAGCTTAGGAAAATGTGCCATTGCCTAAAGGGGAGAAAGTTTGATATGAACAATTTTAGTTCATACTCATCAAAATTCAATACAAGAAATGCTAGAGAAGGATTATAATATTAGATCATTTAGCTTACCATTAATGACAAAGGGGTAGATTATTGGTAATATGATTGTCATTGATGTCAAAAGGGACATTATAAGCATGTCATTGATGTCAAAAGGGAGACTATGGATGTCATTGATGCTCAAGGCTGAGTATGATGATATAAGGATATGAAAGGGATCCTGTCATAGGTCAATGATGATTGGAATGCTTATATGTATGAAAAAATTAGGGATCCTAGGCATTTTGATTATGTTTTCCCATAGTCAAATTTATAGGTTGCAAAAAATAGTTGAGTAGGAATTTTTATGATGTCATATTTTTCATGTATGAAGGCTTTAGGATAAAATAGATATATGTATGGAATACCCTATGTAATATTATCTCATGAAATAAATTGAATTTCATGTGACTAACCTCAATAAGAGGCAAAGATAACTTTCTAGGCATATTGAAATGGTCCTTATACTTAATCAAATCTACACAAGGTCCTACAAAGTTTTGATGATTTTACAAAGACCATTTATGGGAATTTTCAAAAGAAACATATACAAGATCTTTTATGGGTTTTTCATGAGCATATTAGTCATATGGTCCACAGCTTCAGATGAAGAGTGATGAGCCCAGAATTGAATTTTCTTTGCTATCAAATATTATAGGGTTTCTCAATTAGACCCTAAAGGTTTGAGTCATGGAATTCATAGGATTTTTATATTTTGATTTTGATTAGATATAGATAGGACTTGGTAGCTTAATTTATATCTTAATACATTATCTTCATTGTAGAACTGGCCCCTTCAACCTAACAATTACTATCTCAAAGTAGAGATAAATAATATATATTTACTAAGTCTTAAACTTAATATTTTTCCTATATTGATCAATAAATAACACTTAATCATACATTAAATATCCAATAACATGCATCAAATTCAAATTATCAAAGGTACCTCTAAAACAACATGCTAGTGATAAGTGTGACATTCATGGGGCTTGTCAAACATAGACCTAATGAGCATAAGTTTGTCAAAGTTAATGATCAAGCTTGTTATAAGTTCTAAAGGTGAGTGGGTGATGATGCAAAGGAGATCCAATAGAGTGAGTAAACTCAATGGGATAAAGTGTGCATGTTTTATTGACACATTGGCAAGTTAAATACTCAGCAAGTTTGTAAAGATCAATGGAGTGTAAGCATTCCAAATACTCAAGAAGCATTAAGATGGGATAAAGAGATAAACATTTAACATCAAGATATAAATAAAGATTGTGATAGTTTTAAGATATAATGGCATGTCGAAGCTCATATCATAAAGATCAATAGATTATTTTTAAAGTTAAATAGTTAAATTTAGGCAATATACAAGGATCCAATGGAGAGCATGATCCTATCAAAGTTTAATTGAATAAATGCATTTTAAAGATGAGATATTTGAATAAAGATCATCAGATCATGTTGCCAAATATAAGATAAATGTTCAATTTTTAAAGATATGTTTAGTATAATGGTCAGGAACAAAAACATGAAGGAATATGTAGGTAAGCCATGAATCATGACATAGACAATGAATTTGATTGTTTTAATCGATCAAATCTATTTAAATGTGCACGTGTATAAAAACTAGAGTCCACAAAATTCTATAAATAGTAATGAGACTAGGAATCATGATGGTGGTGCTTGAGTTATAGACATGGGAAACTTACAATTCAAGGTATAATGAACTAAGTCTAGAAGAGAGTGTGATGTATTGGTAAGCAAGTGTGAACACAATGAAGATATGAAACCCTAGATCAAATTCTTATATATATATATATATATATATATATATATATATATATATATATGTCATCTAGGATAAAATAAAAACTATTAGAGGTATTGATATTTATATTGAGTAGAGTCAAATAGAGAGAGAGGTAGAGAGAAAAAGTTAGATGAAGTGTGAAAATAAATATATATAGAGATAATACGTAGAAAGGCAAAGTGGAATAAAAAGGAGATGAAGTGCAAAGCATGAACAATTATAGACCAGACTTGTAATAGAGAATAGAGGATTGGATTATTTTATGAATAAACATTAAATTTGTATCTCCATTATAGATACGATAGGTTAGTACCATCTGATAAGCTAAGTTGGTGCTCAGATTAGGGAGTGGGTGCTTCCTTAGAGTAGTTTCTCTTAAATAAGGGGATTGGTGTCTCCTTAGGGTTGGCACCCCTAAATATTATAACCAATGAGGTTATTTATTGTGAGGATAGATTATAATGGTATATTATATAAGTTATTCTCATGGTGTATTTTCCCATATTAGGTTTTCCATGGTATATCTAGTGTTGTGTCTATTTGTTTGATTTTGATCTCTACATATAGTTTTAATATGCATTAAAAGGTTTTGAAAGGACTAAGTTAATCAATATACTTAATTTCGCCCCTTATCAATATATAGTTCTATTTAAACATAAATTGAAGGGTTATGATTTGTGTATTTTTATGGGTCACTCACTACTATAGCTAGATCACCATGGCCTGGAGACCATTTATCTCCACTACCCTAGTAGTAATCTCCTCCTCCAACATATTTATATCTTTATCATATCTCATTATATATAAAGGGTCCACCTCACCTATATATACCATCCCCATATATGCTTCCTATGTAATCTTATATTATTTCCCTATAAAATAAAATGCAATCACCTAAAAATGACAATTCAGTGATAAGAGTACTACTTGAGACCACCCATCCCTAGTTTAACCTTAGACCTATTTTAGGTCCTATTTTCACGCTTATCCAATTTTCACATAGGATACAAGAATCCTTAGCATCCATAAATCAATACCAACCCCTCATCTTGACATCTTGATCTTTAGTGCCTAAGGTTCTACCACCTAGACACTAGCACCATGATAGGGACAATATTGCCACATGATGATAATGCCCCAGTTTTGGCACTATTGTATTTTTTCCTCTTTTTCTATCAATGGGTATCTTTTTAAATATAAACCACCTAGGGTCACCATAAATTTCTTGTAATACTCATAAAATCACCATAATAGTATATATACATGATTTTTAGCCCTCTAATCACTAGATAGAAATCATATGCAAATTACACATACAAACTTAGAACAAGTTGTGCACAATCAAGGTTATCAATCCCTCTTTTACCCTAATTTTACACACCATAATATACAACATTTTATATCTTAGATTACTCAATTTTCCTATCTCAATCACACTCAAGTCACTCAATCCAACATTTATACTAGCTTTATTTTCACTTACACTAGCATTTAAGAGGGGATAAATACATTAGGATTGATCCCTATTCAGAGCATTGGTATGTAGGAAAATATCATCACAATAGGGTGTTTATTATGTCCATACCAACCCACCAAAAACACACTTTAATAATCATGTCAATTGAATGCCTTATAAACATGGAGGATTAGGGTTTTCACATAAAATTAATCAAAATAGGTCATCTATAGAGATATAGAACTCATGCACATATAAACAAGCTTGATATACCTAGACATGAGTGCACCTAGAAACTTGGAAAAATTATACATAGAGGAAACTACCACTAAAACATGGACACTATTGCCACAAGGCACTACTATCTAATTAGGGTCTTACTAGTTAGGAAGGGTTTTGACACCTGGATCCTATTCATGACACTCAGATCAGCCTCTATCTCAAAATTTAGCCTTTATATCTCGCATTTAAATCATTTTCCAAATAAGTTCTTGTTTACATTATTTATTGTTATTTTTATAAAGGTCAAATTAAGTCAATTTTATTAAAAATTAGTAGTTGTATTTATTGCATATTTCTACCCTTATATACTATACTCATACCCTAAGTCCTAAATAGTTAAAACATTTGGTAAACTTGATGTGATTCAAGTATTTCACAAACCCTAACCCTAGATAACCCTAGGGTTTATATTTATACCCTTTTAAGACCCACACTAAGATTTTAAATCCCTATATTTCATGATTTATATTTCATATAATCATGATCATAGTGATAGATGAAGTTTATCACTTTTTAATAAAAATTTTATAACTTCCTTTGAATTTTTGTTATCTTTCATTTGGAATGAATTATAAGTTTACATAAACACATATGTACATGATGCTTTATATCAATTAAAATGTATGTCATATTTCATTCTATCTCTATCATGTTATTGTTCTCTTATGTGGAATTCAATTAAGAAACATATCCTTACATACATATAAGATCAATTAAAATATAGTTTATTAGACTTAATCCATAAATTTAATACCCTAAAAACCATGTTTCAATTGTAAATGTCATATCCTATACACATGAAAGAATATCCTCCTCTTCCTCATCTCCATGAGTGCGATAACTACTTTTCCTCTATCTAGGTCTATGTTATCACTCTTCCATGAGATGATACAAACTATAATATTATTACTAATACCCATACTCAGCCTATACATGCTTATACTTCTCCTCTAAAAGGTATGTGTCTATATATTCAATCAAAATCAACCAAGGTTTTCACTTGTGAGTCTTTAAGGGATCAAATTATTAGTATGAGATAATATCAAAATTATAGAATAAAAATTAGTTATTAAGTGAGAAGGTCACATTATTATCAAATCAAATTACATGTACAAATTCTTTAAAATATTTTAGTGTTCATCATGTATATGCATCTGCAACTAGCAAAGTTGTGCCTAGAAATTTTTCATATCCAAATCATAAAGAGAAAGACAAGAAATAAAGTCACTATTAAAATAATACACAAGATGGAAAGTAGGACACTCTCCCCCAACTTAACAAAAAAAATCTTATTGTCAATAAGGATGAGATTCTAAAGAGTTTTAGAGATAGACTTTGGGAATAACCCCATGATCATGCACATATTCTACAAGGAATAATGGAAATAAATAAAAAATCAAATAATATCCAATCTTCTACTCCCATAGATAAAAATATTGTTATACCTAATTTGGTGGAAACTTAACTTGTACAAAAACCTATTTTAACTTAATAACCTTTAGTGGAAGATACACCTCCTATGGCTAGTTCCTCTATTCAAAATGTACAAACCCTTATGTATGAGATTCATTCTCTATAGGCTAATCTTTTACATATTCAATAGGGAGCTACTAGACTATCAAATACCTTAGATTCTCATGTTCTTTACATACACCTTCAACACTTCACATAGAGGTAACTCCTTTAACATATGGATTTATGGCACCAAAGCTTACATTATACGATGATAAGGGTGACCTATAGCACCATCTACAATATCTTTATGTAGCATGTTTGGACTATATGTCCATTTATTAGCTCCTCACTAATTTATTCCCACACATTCTAAGGACTATACCTTATAATGGTTCTATGTTATTTCAAATCAGTCTACCACTGCATTCAATCCATTGGCAGATATGTTTTTATAAAACTTCTCAATTAACATCATTGATAAGATCTTGTATGTTCAAGTAGCATAGATAAAGAAAAAATACAATGATCTTATTGTAGAATATGTCTTTAGATATAAAATTATATTGGAAAATATGTCTATCCCAATGGCAAATAGAGAGATCCAATACATATTCAAATAGAACCTACTATTATCATTACATGAAGCTATCTTGTTCAATAAGTTTCCAACCTTCACAAATTTATGCTACAATTAAAAAAAGGGAATTCAAACTTATATCTATGGTTAAACTAAAATATAAACGTGGATTAGAATCAACTACTAAGATTAATAATAATCCCCCATAAAAATTAAGGGAAATTGAAAATAAAAGTAATCCAAAGGCCATAGTTAATGCAACTTCATATCCATCTCCTCACCTATTTTTATTGACCCCTACATAGAGATTTTTAACCAAACTTCCATCATCACATCACATGTTTTACAATAGCTCCTAGAATGTAATTTAATATCTCTCTCTCCCATCAAAGAGTTTGATATGACATGGTCTCTTCTAGAAAGCTATGATTTGAATGCATTCTACTAATATCACAAGGCACTAGGCCATACTACAAACTGGTACATCACCTTGAAACATAACATACAATATTTGATAGAGGCCAACATAATTAATGTGGCCACACATATAGAGGCACCTAAAGTTTAATAAATGAAAGTCAAGGCATTTAAAATATTCTTGGATCTATTTCTAAAGCATATAGGTAATGAGGAAGGAGTACTTTAAATTTTTCACTATATGTATTAGGTGTGTCTACCACTAGTATCATATCACACTACTACTGATGTTACACACCTTACATAATGTCATTTGTGTGCATGATACTCTAGTACTAGCTAGATCACTCATCACTTTATTAGAATAGGATATTATCGATGATGATTTAGATTTATATGTACTCTTTGTATGATCTTACATTGATCATCATCTTATTTAGAGTGTTATGTTTGGTAATGGTTCAAGTATTAACATGTGCATTATCACATGTCCATAACATTTGGGATATTTTGAGTAGGATATTTCTCCTATTGACACCATTATTCATGGTTTTAGTCGCCATTTCATGAGATCCATTGGGGAGATTATACTTCCACTATAGGTTGGACCAAAACATGCAGACAATATCTTCCTAGTAGTACCTAGTGTCAACACATTTTAATGTTATTGGGTATGCCATGGATACAACATCTACAATCCATCCTGTCCATCATGCAAAGATGTCTCAAATGTATACATGTTAATTAGGTGATCACATTTGATGGTATTTTATATGAGTATTCTCTACCTATCACACAATATATCACACCATAGTTATGAGTTACATCTCTAAGAATAGTTCTTATTAGTATACTAAAGATTTAGGTGGAACCACCAGTGCAAGTGAGGTATAATCATATAGTGTTACCATGTATTCATACTCTCTTATAGAGACCATTATTAGAGATACCCCTACATTATCAATATATTGTAGAATCTAGATGGCCTCCCTCTATTCCTTTTCTTCTAAGATCATTATTATTAGTTTCTTAAAGTTCTCATCACATGACACCTATGCTAACTATAACATCTTCTACCAAATGGGTCCCTAACACCACTATAGTTCATAAGACACTATAGTAACTTTCATAGATTCCTAAAACCATGTCATAGGTAGTGCTAGCTATATATCACTTAGTAAAGTAGGTTTTGGGACCTTAGTTACTTTTTCATACAACATGCACAATTATTGTTCCTTTACTTGACACATGCCACATTGATAGTGAGTTTCAAATGAGACTCATCGGTTAGTATTTTCCTTCCTTCTTGTACATAGTCTCATTCTCTCTTTATCATTGTATATAGTTTCATTTTCATGCTACTTTTACATAGATTCTATCCATTAAGTATAAAAATAATATAATATGTCAAAAAATAAAAAAACATACAAATATCTACTTGGAAAATTCAAAATTATAGATTGTATGTATTGCCATGTTTATGCTTATTATATTTACAAAAAACTACATATGAGATATATATTAGTATTATCAGTTTTTATCATACATACATGCTTCACTTGTTATTTTTTAGTGCTTTTAGATTGCTACAGAACTCGGGTCGACTATACCGATCCATATTTGATACTATCTACCCATTGGGGGCATACACATAGATACACAGGTTCTTAATTTGATGCATTTGTCTTGGAGAATTTTATAAATAGTTCTAATTGTCATGTTACATATTTATAAACTCTACATCATAGATTTAGCATTTTTATATCTTGATATTGAATATCCTATACCTACTAAATTTTTTTGCCAACTATTATTATTTAAACTTAACATTATGTACATCTTATACCTTATAAATATTTGTACCACATATTCATGCATATTTTCATTTCTAGATTTCCTAGTTTAGACTTGATTATGTCTCTCTGATTCTTCTATTCAAGGGCATTTAAATATGCCATTGTCTTATGACTCTATGCCACTTCTTTTTATTGTATGTATATTTTGGAAATATGCCCATGTCCTTGTGTGTACCTACCTTTTTGTGTATGTGGACCTTTAAAAATGTCCTTCCATGTGGCTCTAAGATAAGGTTCTTATTGTGTATATATGTGGAAATTTTAAAAGGTCTATGTATGTCTTGCTTTCTCAAATTTAGTGACATGTTCCTATGACCTTGTATTATGTCACCTTGGCTTACTTTGTTTACCTCATATGTGTTGTATGTATGATTTCTTGCATCATAGACATGACACTTGTCTCTTTCTTGTTACACACTCCATTTTAAAATTTCATGAGGGACCTCATGCATCTCCCTTCCTACTTAGGTGCCATGATGGACATCATACCACACCCCTTAGGTAGCTACTCAATTCTTACTTAGATTTGATGTTTGTATACATTGTTACATATATATGATAGCCTTAGGAATATTACATCTATAATACATCACACATTACACACTTATCCTCAAATTATCTTACTTGATTATGTTATGTATGTACATTATATTGGTTTATTATGTAGATTTCATATATGATCCAACTAACATACATTTTGAAGACCTTTTTATTTTAATGATAGTTATTGCATAGGTACAAAAAATCCCCTCAAAAGAGGTGTATTAATAGGGGTTTGTCATAAATATCAATATAGTATAATTTTCATCACATAGGCACATATATAGGAATTAGGTTCAAAAAACATAGTGGGAAATAATGACATAGAGATCAATTTAGTTTCATAGAAATTAGAAAAATTGGAAATTAACACTATTGTCCAATATATGGAACTATTGTCTAGTAGCCTCAGTTTTAGAAAATTATAGACTGGCTAGAAAATTACAATAGGTACAATATAGGATTATATAGGTTTAATTATAGATTATCATGTTTGGCTCAGTTTAGCTTAGATTCATAACAATTTTCTTAGATTTGGAGCATCATGGTCATTCCATTTTAGTTTAAATACTCAGATATAAGTTATTATAACTCAATCTAAAATCCATATAATTAGATATCAGATTTGGTGGCATGTGCATGGCACATTATTTTGTTGTGATCACTTATACATCAATTGATCAGATGGAAAGGCCAACTCCATGTCATTCTCTACATTTTATACATTAGCTACCATGTTCTAGGTTACACACCTTTATGCCTTACTCCATATACAATGGTTGGCATTCCCAAGTGGCCTTGAGCCACCTAATATTTGTAAGTGGGCACATAGATGACATCTCTAGTTACACATCTCTAGTTATATTATGTTATTTCAGTTTTAGATGCATCTAATACACATGGGTAGGCAATGATGGAGTCATAGTCTGCTTGAGTTATTGAGCCACCTACTTAAGAGGGTTAGACACATCATTAGTCCAATTCATGTTATTCATAACTCATGATACACCAAGTAGGGGTTGTAAATGATGGATTCAAAACCATATTGAGATATTAAGCCACCCAAACATGGGAATTAAGAAATCCATTAACTCAATCAAAGTTACTCACTAATTGATCATTATTTACATGTACATACATAGGTTTTCACTAGGTTTATGCTTTTGTTCATGTACTTAGTGATGTGTATTCATTATTTTCCTCTCTCTTATCTCTTGACTTAATTATTTGTTTTCTTTTGATATCTCTTAAGTTAAGACTGATATATGCATATTTTATTTGTAGGACACATAGTGGAGCATGCTTCACATTCTCATATCTAGATTCATGGGCTTCACCTCTTAGGTAAGTTTAGATACACTTTTTTTCATTTATATTAGTCATTTCACTTTGCTATATTTATATAATAAAGAGGGGTAAAATGTAATCACTTAAAAATGGCACTTGGGTGTTAAGAGTGTTACTTGAGACCACTGATCTTTAGCTTAGCCTTAAACCTATCTTAGGGCCTATTTTAACACTTATCTAGCCTTAGTGTGGGCCACATGTATCTTTTAACATCCCTAAATTAGTCACAGACTCTCATGTTAACATCCTATCCCTTAGTGTCTCATGTTCTATCACCTAAACATTAGTGCCATAATAGGGACAATAGGGCCACATGGTGCTATTGTCCTTTTCCCTCTTTTTATACCAATGGATATATTTTCAAATTTGAGACCGCCGAGTATTATCCCAAACCTCTTTTAATACTTTCACAAGAACCAAAAAATATATATACATGACTTTTTAACCTTTTACACACTAGGTGAAAATTAGATGTAAATTACACATACAATTAGAACAAGTTGTGTACAATCAATGTTATAAATCCTTATTCTCCCCTAATTTTTCATAAAATCATATAGAACATTCTTAAGCTTATATTACTTAGGTTTTTAGTCTCAATCATATTCAAATAACTTAATCCAGCATTCATACTAGTTTCACTTACACTTGCAGTAACACTTAGATGGGGAGAAATGTATACACATAATATTTTCAATATATATAAATAATTAATGATTTATCTCTTATAGTAACCCATCGAGTCTCAATCTCTCTTAGTGCACACCTTAAAGGGTTCAATAGGAAAGGGGTAGGAGATAATTTTTTGATTTGTAGGATTATTTCCCTTTATACTACCACTTGCTATCTACACAACCTTCTCATATGTACTTATCTAAGCCTTATTTCCTCTCTTGTACACTCATCCAATATTTTACCACCTTCATTAGCACCTTTTAGTTGTAAAACCCTTTTTTGATGGTTTACATTATATTGTCAGCCCCATTGACCATGTATTCTAATTGATAAAACATGGTAAGGATCTAGATTAGCCCCTCCCAACCTAGACAAAGACCTAATTACTCCTAACTTTGTTGCTCCTTTGTAATAATAGATAGATTTTAATTTGTACTTCTCTCTCATACATTATGAATTTATATACATTGATGTGAGTATATATCTTATATGCATGTTTACTTTTTATGTTTATTACCCTAAATTAGTCCCACAAGCATTAGGGAGCACTAGATTAGACTTTAATTTATTCATCATTTACATTGTGAATATGAAAACATATAACCTAGATGGAGTTATTGTATGGTGTTGTTTGAGTGAAAGTTTTATAACCCTTTTTTGTGATGTTATTATGGTAATAGATACCTTGGTTAGGTATAGCAGATCCATCTTGGCCATGACCTTGAATATCTAATGTATCAAGAATCATAAGTGTAAGTAGGATTTATCTTATCCAAGCTAGTATCAATTAATATAATAGTTTTATTTCCCTTTACATACATTCTATTTAACCCAATGTGAATCAAAAATTATAGGATTATAGGTTTTTTTCATTTTGTCATCATATTATTTTTCTATTTCTACAGTACTATATCAAACCAGTCAGTATATTTATAATAATCTATGTGTAAGTTTCACATCTAATCACTCCAAAATGACTCTATTTTATTTTTGCATGTCTTCTCCAGATACATGATAATGGATCAATCAATTTGACATAGTATTGTTTTTTAGTTCTAGATTTGCATACATAGTTAAATAAGTTGACTATGTTCACAATTCTCTTCTTTCATCATACAAGTCTACAAACATAGTCAAACCAATCAACTTTATTCACAACTTGTTTTTAGTGCATAGGTTTTGGAACTTCATCGAGCCAATCAATTCTATTACTAGAATTTTTGAATCAACATTTGAATGTCATAGCATAAAATTTTATAATTTAAACATCTTCAATCCCATCAAGGTTCATTCTTTTTCTCTCTATCATTTTTATTTTTTTTTATTACTATTTTTCACAAGTTTGCATTCTATAAAACTCTAGCCCTACAACCACTGGGTTAAATTGCTCGACATAGTTTTTTAGCTTATCTTCTATCTAGAAGACATAGTTGACTTATTTGACTATGTTCTTTTGGATCTTATATTTGTAGAATAGTAGAGACCTAGTCAACTCTATTTTGCATTATTTGCATAACATGTCACCTAAACTAACTCTATACTCTTCTCAATAAAGGAATTAACCTCTTTTTCTAGTAACTAGTTCACCTTTACTTTTAGTTTTTTGCATACTTAGAGTAGCAAACATAGATTAAATAGGTGTTTTTTTAGATTATCATTTTAGTCACACTATTTTTCAATTTTGCACACACTTCAAAATAACTTTACATTCAAAAATTATTAAATATTTATCATTCCTAGGTCTACCTACTTGTATTTTATCACCAGGGGGGAAGCTAACTTGGTTTTTTTGCCAAGTATAAACATGTGCTTGATGGTATATATTATAAAATCACCCAAAACCCTTATCTCTATGAGATTGTGAAGCCAAGGGGTAGTCCCCAATATCAAGCCAATACCATTGCCAATATAGATCCCTTTCAACCTAAACATCCTAAAACTACATTTAGATTGTTTTCTATTTCCTCATTACATCCAACTTCCCATAACATTAAATTTAAAATTCATTATAACTTAATAACTCTTAGGATGAAAACTTAATTAGCATTTACTTTCAAGTTGTTGCTTGATCTCTAACCATTGTATGTAGTATTGAAAAACTTGCATTTGTTAGCATTAGTGAAAGGTTTGTGCTATGTGTTCCAATTAGATTAGTCACATTGATCCAATTGATTGTGTACTTGAATTCATTTGCTTATATTTTATCTTTTAAAACCTTTATCTATTTTAAAATGTTATCATTTTTATGAAAGTCTCTTAGAGACTATTTAGCTCATCTTCCTATCATACACAGTCAACATATCTGACTATATCTCTTTATATTCTTTTTTAATACCCTATCTAAGTAGTACACATTAAAATTGTCTAACTACATCCTATTTCTTATCCTATTCCCTATTTAGTAGTACACAATCACTCTACATGACTATGTTTTCTTTTTCTCTATTATGTTCCTTAGTTTACATAATATAATGGACTAGTTTGACTTTGTATCTTATTTTTCATTTTGTCTTTTCATCACCTCTTTATCCTCATTTTCTCATCACAAATTTTCCATTTTAGGATAATACATATTTTAATCCAACAAATATTATGACTTGTACTAATCCCAAAAGGTTTCCCCAATAATAGCTTGTGGCTTCCACTCTAGATGAACGCAATGTCCATGTTCACATTCACATTCACACTACCAATTATGGTACTCATCCTCATTAATCCTTAGTTCATAACCCTCTTTTCACCTTAGATGATTTTCCTAACCTAGAGTACACACCTTAAATAATTTTCTTCATTAACAAATTTCCCCAACATATAGGAAAGGACCCTTAAACTATCTATAATCTAATGATAGGTTCTCAATTAAAATAACCTCATTCATCCTCCCCTACATTCTATCATGGATTTTAGGGTGATACTTTATTTTCTTCTCATCCTTTCCCTTATATATTGAGTCCTTCCCACACCATGACCTCTTATTCTATGATCTCTTCAACCTCTATGCCAAGTATCTCCACTAACATGGCAAGTTCGACATATAGTGGGCCTTTCCCAAGGCCCCTCTTCCTAATGATTCTTTTTCTTATAATACTAATCATTATCCTAGTGAATGTTTTAATACATAGGATAATCATGATACTAGTTCTTCATTTGATACCAATGCTTCTCACACCACTAGTTTCATATATGCCACTACTCATAGCACAACCCAACCTAGTAATAACAATACTAATGCTTTGCATGCCATGAAAACTACTCAAAATACCACTCAAACCCATCAACTCTTATTATAAATTATCAATCAAATGAACATTTTTCCAACCAATAATTCTAATCAAATTATACATATGCAAAACTATCTCATTCACCTTAAAAATCAACCTCAACAAGTTCAATGGGGACTACAAAATCTAAATTCCCCCACCCCCTAGGGATTCCCATGGTAACGTCATTCCTCAGCCACCCCTTATTATTAAAATGATCAAACAACTCCAAAATTAACCTATTATACCCCAAATTTATAATATCTACATAAGAGGTATCACACCCACCATTAGTTATAATGGGTCCATTAATCTTACCTTACATCTAAAAACATTTGAAAATATCTATAAATATTGGGTCAAACTTAATCCTTTTGTTGATACCAAGATCTTAGCTAAAATACTCTATGGAGATGCTTTAGACTGGTATAATCAACTCAAATCCCATTATGTCATTATATTGAAATATCTAGTTAACTCTTTAATACAAGAGTTTCCAACTCGTGATCTCCTTAAGAATACCTTGGCTCACTTCATCAATTGTAAGCAACTTGAAACCAAAATAACATAAGCTTTCATCAAATGATGGAAAAACTTATCTAATAAGTTATATCATAACGTGGTAGATGATAATATATTTCATTTATTCACTAATTCTCTCTATCCCAAGTTACAATATTGGGTTAAGAACTCTCTCCAATAACTTTGGAAGAAGCCCTTGACCAAGATAAGCACCAATATTTTCTTATGCACCAATTTGAACCACCCCAACCTCCTTTGGTCAATCATATTCTCACTAAAAATAAAAATCATCATGATATCAATGATGGTGTCACTGATAATTATGATACCATTTGAGCCATCTACCCCATCAACATTGTGGAGCATGCTCCCCCACAAACAACACTCCTAATCCTATATTTTCCCCCAAAAAAATAGTGGCCATAAATTTTTATCCTTAACCAAGCTTCTGAGATTCAAAAGTTTCTTCCAAGGCCTCTACCATGAGAACTTAATCCCAATCATCTTATGAAATCATGGTATGATAAGAATATTTTTTTTTATTTCATGCAAGTTGAGGCTACTCTCATGAGAATTGTAGATAATTACATAATCTATAAATGGATTTTATTATTGGCCTAAAATTTGACCATGAATCACTCATTTACAAGAACCAATAGGCATATGGAATAGCCTTTAAATATCATGAAACATAAATCAAAAATTAATATCTAAATCGAGTTAATGCTCATCTTCCTATATATAAGGATCCTCTTCCTAATCATCAAGATAGTAATGACAAGTCTACTCTTTCCTCTAATAAAGTTGAAAGTCTTATAGAACTCACTATAGAATAAAATATGGTAAATATGACTAACATGTGATGGCTAGTTAATTTCATTGATTCTACACCAACCCACATGCACCAAACCTACCAAACATTTTTCATCATTGCAGACTATTCCCCATCTCATCTAATGAAGTTAGGGTAAGATCACATTATATCTTTCAAAGAATCACTTCCAACATCTCCACTAGATAATAGATCTCACACTATCTCTACTATCCCCCTAACATATACACCCATTGACAATAATCCTCAACCTTTTAATAGTATTTATTCAACTCAATCAAAAGAAATACCTAAATCAACTATCCCACCACCTAATGGCAATCAACCTATTTGTCCTTAAAATAAACAAACTAAATCTTATCAACATAAGTTTGAATGTACTTCTAGTCCTCATTACCAAGAGCTTCTAAAACATTGTGTGCTTATATCTATAAGTTCCCCCATGGGTTATTATGAATGGGACCACATCTTAGAACTTGCTCATCTCCCATCTCAAATACCTTTCCTAGAACTCATGAAAACATTCCCCCATCATCGCAACCATATAATGTAATAATTATTTGAAATGAACATCCCTCATCCTCCCATAGTAGGACATGAAGCTACCTTACTTGGGTCTAAAAATAGTATCTTACAACAATGTTATGAAATGTCCATCCACATTGATGAAAAAAAGGACACTTCTCTTTCTCTTAAATTTCCTATTGCTTTCATGATTCCCGATGAGACTCTACTTTAAATAGATGAACCTCCACTATTTATTAGCATTCAAATTAGTAATATCCAAGTAAAATGTGCTTTAATTGATGAGAGTTTAGGCACTTGTGTCACCTCCCTCAATTTCATTAAAACTTTTGGATATTATGAGTAAAATCTTAAGTCTACACATAATACATGTCAAGTTTATGATAGAAAGAAAATTCCTCCTTTAGGTTTCATGTGGATTCCTAGTACCATCCCTCCAGCCACCATTCACATGAATGTTATGATATTTAACTTCCCCCTTTCCTAGAACATCTTGATTGGTAGACCTTGGACTCATCACATAAGGGTTGTTGCCTCATATGCCTACCAATGTGTCAAATTCCCCCATAATGGTAATATCTATAGGATTCAAGGAGACACAAACCCTTGTAATTTTGAACAATTCCAAGAATGTGTTATCTTTAAAATTACAACCCTTGAAAATTTGTCTAGTATCTCATTTAAGGAATCTCAATGATTTAATTATCCTATAAATTCTACTTGATGTTATAATGGTCACCCTAAATTCATCAATAACATACCACCTAACCACTCAAATTCTAATGATGATGAACCAGATGAGATCAACATCAAAATTAAAACTTTGGATCTCTTCCCTCATCTCATCTCCTAGCTTTCATAATCCTTGAAACTACATACCCATCAGTGCCCTATTAAGAACATACCCATTATCTTAACAAAGACTCAACATTCTATTAATCATGTAAATTTAGATAAAAATATCATACCTACTTATACCATCAACCTACACATAACTGATTATGATGATGGTTATACTTTAGATGATCCATTTCTAGGAGGAATTGACCAGTCTAGAGATGTTAAGATTATTTGATATCATAATTATTTATTTCAATCTTTCTATTCATATTATTATGTTCCTTTTTTCATAGTGTCTAATCTTATTCTTCTTCCTATTTTTCATAGGGTAGATATGGAGTGATCTCATGTTACACCTCCATTTTTAATAGATCCTCATAAGATCATGCTCATGAATCGTGATATGACTAGTCCTTATCATTTTTATAGATACTATGATCCTTCTAGTTTTCTTCACCTAGATTACTAGATACTCATCTTAATCCCTATGTACATGTTGTTTCACCCTTAGTTGAGCCAACTTTGGTTCCTACTCCTACTCTACCTTTAGCTAAGCCTCATCCTATATTTGATTCTTCTTTTCATTCAAATGAGCCTAGACCAACCTCCACAGTAGACTTGTCTTCCCTTGGTGATAGCCTTCTTCATTTACCATAGCTTGATCCCCTACCCATCCAATGGGTTGATCAACCTTACTATGATATTCACAAAGTTATCAATCATTGTACCAAACATTGCCTATTATATCAACCTTCCCTAGATTTTGATTCTACCTTTTTCATTATTAAATCTTATAAGTCTACTAATAAGAGTATCTATTGCTTCTATGAGATAAATAATCATTCTTCTATCCATTGTCAAAATATTTAGGAATATATTAACACATTGCATCCTACCATTCCCCCGCCCAAAGATAAGGCTATACCTCCTCCCAAGTTGTTACTTGAGTATATTATAAAATTTGGGGAGGTATATTATTTTTGGCACCAATGCAGTACCTATCATACTGATCATTGTCATATTCTCTAGTAACATCTCCATGATCACCTTATGACCATTCCTACACTATTTATTCCTCCTTATATAGGTCACCTATGTAATAAGGATCCTCCTTCTTCACCTTTGACTTATTCCCCGCCTATGTTTCATTCCCCATTGGTGGTGCCACCTTCTTATTTTGTAGATACCATTCTAAACCTAACATATATTCTCCTCAGTTATTCTACACATGAGATCCCTCATAAGCATGATCCTTTAACTATGCCTACATTTTTTGCTAAGGAGATTTGGAGAGAGGTCTTTTCATAGGATTTCATGAGGGTAGATTAGACTCTTCTACTATTAGGATCCATATTCATAGTGATATTTTAGACATCATGGATAATATTTATAGATAAATTTATCAATATTTATGATCAAATCATGGTGTTCTTTCACTTTCTTCTTCATTATGATTTTGGATTGGACTTGTGATCCACTTATATATATATATATATATATATATATATATATATATATATATATAATATCATTTTACTATTTGTTAAATTTGGTTTCATTTATCTATTTCACATGGATCTTTATATTATGCATTTTATATTGTATATGGTTTTATTTTATTTCATCTTTTATTATGAATTATTTTCATTCCTTCCATGATTTTGTGCTTATATCTGTGATTTCATTTCTTTTCATGAGTATCTTTGTCTTTTCTCATGTGTGTTTGCTAGCTTATCTCAACAACATGATTAATTATTATTTGACTTTGTTATACAAACCTTTATCCCTTAGTAAATCCTTCTTTACCATGTGATCAATTAGCCAACAAGACATCTCATTTTAATTATGTCTTGTTGATCTAATTTATATATCCATTTATTCCCTTATCTTCTTTCACATACTAAGCATACATATGGTTGAAACTTCAGATAACTTACTGGTTCACAAGTAAACCTAAGTTTTTATTTAGTCATATCTTTAGATACTTAACTTCCTTTATCCAAAATCTAAAGATAATTAATATGTATCACTTGTATCACTCATGTTGGTTATTATAAATTTGTATGGAAGATGAATCATAAAATCCATTAAGTCTAAAATCCAAATCATTTAAACAAAATTCAATTAAATAAAAGGTAACATACAAATATCAAAAATCAAATCACACTAAAAGACATGATTCATAGCACATCTCCTTTTTATAATTGAATCTAAAACTCCACACTTGGCATCATTATAGATTTGGGGTTTATTATAGTGTAGTAGGGCATTATATTAGGAAAGGAGAATAAAAAATATTTTAGTGCTACCTAATTTATCACAAAAGTACCCAATATTCATAGTAGATGAACAACTCTATAAGAGGTCTTGAGAAATTGGGAAAATATTTTGGGATTTTAGGTCCATTTTAATTTTATTGTCCATATAATCAACATGATTAAATCTTATTATCTCACCTATTTTCCTACATATATTTATGCTTATTATGAATGAGTATCATTTAGATTTTAATGGTCACTAAACTCTTATTGTCTTTCCTATATACTTGGAATGCCTAATGTTTCCTAATATATTCTCATATATGCCCATGCCATTATTTTTACATTCTCTCTATCATTTACAATATTCATAATGTTTCCTCTTGAGAAATATTATTTTGTTAACTGATCATTCCCCCTACGGTTTCCCTTTGTGAGTTGTAGTGTAAGACCATGGATAGGACCAAGCCTTCCTCATAAATTACCACATTATAAAAATTCTCTTAAAATAATTCCCATAGTTGTTTCCACCTCATTTGTGTTCCCTTTATGAGTCTCAATGTAAAACCATGGATAAGATGAGGCCCTCCTCACAAAATATTCCAATACCCAAGTCACAATGAAATTACAAGTGTAAAATTTTAGATAATTAGTGTTTGATTATGAGTTACACATAATTTACATGCTTCCCATATTTATTTAGTGTGTTTTATGCTTACTTCATTGATCTTTCACTTTTATCTTTTGATTTTCTGATTGAATGTATGCTTACAACCATTTTTAAAAAAAATTCCATACTTCCTAGCTTGAACTGGTGTAATTAATTTAATTTAATTTTATAGTTTGTCTTTATTTTTATACTTCCCAACATGATTTAGTTTGATTAGTTGATTTATTTTTATACCATTGGTTTTTCATGTGCCTTCCATTTTATTACAATATTTTCATACTTCCCAATGTGATATAGTGTTATTTTTATTTTTTTAACTTGGTGCAAATATTTTACATGGTTTGAAAACATTTGTTACCCTATTTTAACTTATATCTAGTCATATTTTGTTATTACACATTTTCCATCAGGATATAGTGTGCAATACATTTGTTTTTGATTACTTATACTTTACCAAATCCTTTTTGCCTTTTTCCTTTTTAAACATGCATGTTTATCACATAATGTTATAAAATAAAACCTTAATAATATATTTCCCATGCCATATAAAACAAAAACCAAATACATGTCCTACAAAGAAATACATTTATGCATCAACATCCCCATCCAAGTACAACTCATAAGATTAATACAAATGTTAGCATCAAAATATATATATGTATATATATATATACATATATACATATATATATGTATATATATATATATATATATATATATATATATACATACATACATATATATATATATATATATATATATATATATATATACATACATATATATATATATATATATATATATATATATATATATATATAAATCATGTGTTTTATACAAAATAAAATATCTCCATCTCTAAGGCTATGCTCCATCATGTCTATCTAGTGGAATAGACACACTACCCATATATGTCTATGACTATCCCCTTTGAATATCACATTTTAACAAGGTAGTCTAGGATCTCAAACCAATATCCTATCCTTATAGATTAGCCATTTAGGCCTACACCTATCTAAGTTGAATGATATTTTCCATGTGTGTTGCTATTTCCTATGCTAGGGCCTATTAGGCTTGTGCCTCTCCCTCTCTAACCCCTATTAGTGCTTGTAACTTTTCACTATGTGCTTGAAGCTACTTTGTGGCCTCTCCCACAACTCTAAACTAGCATGCCTATGCTAGGGTACATGGAACCACAATATCATCTAATGTGGTGGGCTTATATAAATATATCACCCCATCTAAAGATTTTATGGTGCACAACCATAACCAGGGATCCCCATTTGATCTCCTCCATCATAGGATTTATAAAACCAAAACTAGATAGGCACTAGATCACATTTATATCTCAAAATCATATATCTACCATAATCAAAATGCAACAAGTGTTGTATATCAAAAATATAAATTAAAATTAAAACATTTCTCATCATTGTTGGTGTTACGAATCACATTCTATCCATCTGCTCACCCATCATGTAAAAATTCTACAATATTTCAAACCTAGAATTCACTACTCGATCATGTCACAATTCTCTCTTTAGGGGTGCCTTTATAGACTAGATATGTCTTGGATTAGCTGATGGGTCCCCCTATGAAGTAGTTCATGCCTAGGTTTCCTCATGTTGATGGTGCCTCTATCTTTTATTAGGATGTGTTGGTCATTATTGTCTCTATTTTTGTGCCTATAATGCCCCTACATCCACATACATATCCTCTCCCCCTACTAGATCCACTACCACCTACTATCATTCTCAACCACTCCATGGTATAGCATGCTAAGGCCTGATCACTATTATCTCCATAGGTACCCCTCCACCTCTCCTCCCTCTCATCTATCTATCATTTAATTCCTAATAAGAATGAACTATTAATGGGTCCACCAGATGAGAGAGTCTAAACTATCATGGTAAGCATCCCACTAGATGTGGCTCCATTCATGATGTGTAGTGGCTCATGATTTGTACCTATACTAACCTTATCATAGTGATCAACCAACTCAGCTATATAGTAGTTATGTGCATATAAGTATTCCACATTATCTCCCCTTGTGTGATAATCTATAATATATGCACATAGGGCATGGCCCATGTTACATGGTCTTGTCTCCATTTCAAGAACCAAGGCAACCTACCATAAAACATATAGGCAAACCTAACCGGTCAATACATAGTTAATCTCTTGTATATCCATGTAATCAATAAAACCAAAGGCCCTACGGCCTTCTTCCCTTTGGGAAACATCACATACATATCATGCATGAGTTGACCTAGATGACATGTCAAAAATCATAGAGTGCTCCCTAATCTAATATGGAATGACACAAGGCTTTCACATATAATGTTACCTTTCCATCTAACTTATGGCATAACACCCCTGCTATCACATGTCCTTTCACTCCCTTTTGAATGTATGAAATGGCCAAAATGTAAACATAAAACAAGATCACCCTCAACCTAGGGTGAATGATATTTGATCATATAGCCCATTGGGCTAATGTTCATCTTTCATCCAAATCATTCAGTGTATCAGTAATCACTAGTGTTCTACCTTTAAGAAGTCTAAGCAACATATAGACATCCTCCAAAGTGATACCCACCTCAATGGTGTTCCCATATACCTCCCATTGGGAAGTGTTAGTAAATTGTTATCAAACTCATAGGAACATGACAACAAGATCAACACTCAAAGGGATTTGTCTCATTTCAATGATGTTATCGAAGCCCCAAGGTGATCATTCAAGCCTTATCAATGTCACTCAATTGATCCAAAAAATATGGTAGCCATGATACATCTACCAAGCAATAATATATATAGCATCTCTATATAATTATCTAAAAAACTAAGGATATATCAAATCTTCATGTCATAAATATTTAAAATACATTCTTAAAAATTTTAATTAATTAAATGTTTCATCAGCTAGTTTGATTTAGCTTCTTATGTTCTTTGATATTTATACACAATCAGCCTATATGATATTAAATCAACCATGTACCTATCCTATTACACACAATTAACCCATTTAATATTAAATCATCCCTTGATATTTCCAACTAAATTAGCCTCTTTTATACTAAATTGGTCCTTTCCCTTCCTTTACCGTATTATATCAACCGTATACCACATAGTCCAAAATGGTGATTAAAAGTAATAGATGGACAAATAAATGCTAAAGGGATGATGTAGTTGGTACTAAATTGGCCCTTTCCCTTCCTTTACCATACTATATTGGCTCTGTGACACATAGTCAACCATGTTTTAGAAACTATATCAATCATTTCTTACCAACTACATCATCTTTCTAGCACATATTCATCCATCTATTAATTTCAATCTCCATCAACCTAATACTATAAAGTCATCCCCCATTAGAAATATTATGTTAGCTTACTACTATGTAGTTGGTCCCTACTTTCTACTCACCTTAGGAACTGAGTTGACCAAGTCAACTTTGTTATTTCATTGTAGTGAATCTTTAACCATTGATCATAAATGCCTTAGGCATTTATTTGTGTAACTTATTCCTCCCTAGTACCCCATTATACCCTAGTTTACCTAAAAATTTCCTAGGGTCAATTTTAGTTCCTAGATTTTACCTACCAATGATTTTTCTATATCTAGCTCAATATTTAAATAAAATTACTTAACAAAATTTGAAATTCATTATTGCTTACCTATATTTCACTCGCTATAGCCACTAGGCATCTTCCCCATCTCAACTATCATCTCCTCACCATGATGGCTCTCTAGTCTCAAACTATGTCTCTCAGAGCTTTGTTTTCTCAGATAGTTAAAATTTACTATTCAAAAATTATTTACCTATCAAATATTTACCATTAGATTCTATTTTTTTATCATATATTTATTTATACTATCTATTTTTGTGAACCATAAGATGTTATGTAATCTTGACATTGTAGAGAATAATTTTACATATTACATGTACATTTTTTTATTTTTTTAATTTTTTCCCTTTTCCTAACTTCTACAAGTTCACCTAATGTTCCCTACATGAGACACCTTCACATTTATTTCATATTATTCTTTATCTATAGTGATAAGGTAAGTAAATGTATGTATTATTCAATTTTGTCTTTTTATTTATCTTACTTTCTTCTTATTTCAATTTATTTAGCTTCAACATTATGTGTTTATTTATTATTTTCCTAAAACATCATCCCCTATTACACCTATGTGACACATGATGAGCTTTTAGAGGGGAATATATATACACATAATATTTTCAAACTTATCATTTATTAATGATTTATGTATTGCAAATACCTATTGAGTCTCAATCTCTCTAAGTGCATCCCTTAAAAGGTGCACTATAAAGGGGGTGGGTAGACCATTAGTGTTTTATAGGATTGTTTTTGCCTATACTACCACTATTTATCTACACAATCTTATCCTACAGAATTCTCTAAGCCTTTTATCCTCTCTTTCACACTCCTAAAAGCTTTTACTACCTTTATTATTCCCTCCCTAAGCCTAAAACCCTTTATTGACAATTTATGCTACATTGTTGGCCCCAATGACCCTATATTCTAATTGCTAAAGCATATTAAGGTTTTAGGTCCTCCCCTGGCTAACCTAGACTAAGAATTAATTTATTTTTATCAATAATGATACATAATCAAATTGGTTGACCCTATCAATGAAACGTTAAGAAAGGTTTAGGGTTATATTTAGCTATATATACACATTCATTTTATCATTTATGAGAGGAGAGAATAAGAAAAATATGATATTACACATCTAATTATCCACCATTCTATTTAAGGAGCATATCTTAGGGTTTCAATAATTTATTTGGAGATACATATATTTTATTATGGTGAATTATTTTGGATGCATATAGAAGTTATAAAGCTTATAAATGACTTATATTGGTTATCCTTACATAACACAACAACCTTTTGCAAATCACTTTGGCCAAGGGAGAGATTTAAGATTGACAGGTTCATCTTCAAAGGTAAGTATTCCTAACATTGTTCCTCTTTTGTAAAATTAGATATATTTTCATTTTTACTTATCTCCCATGTATTAGGATTTACTATACATTTACATGAGCATCTATCATTTATGCATGTTTAATTTCTATGTTTATTATCCCCACTTTATGCCACAAGCTTTGGTGAACACTAGATTATTCTTTACTTTAATTGTCATTTACTTTGTGAATATGAAAACATATTAGATAGATTTCTTATTGCATGGTGTTTCTTGATTAGAGGATTTGGAACCCTCTTTAGTGATGCTATTGTGCTAATATATCCCTTCATTAGGTCTAAAGGATCCATCTTGGTCATGACCCCCAATATCTAATGTATCAAAAATTAGAAGTCTAAGTAGGATTTATCTTCTCTAAGTTAGGACTGATCCATCTTCAGAGTATTCTATTGGTATGTAGGCAAATCTCATCATAGTAAGGTGCTAAGAATGTCTAGCCTACCCCACTGACATGACACTTTAATACTTGTGTCAACTAAATGCCCTAAAAACATAGATGATTCAGCTTTGCATATAAAATTAGTTAAAATGGGTCATATACATAGATATATAACTCATGTACATAGGAAAAGACTTGACAGACATAGGCACAAGTATACCTATAAACTTAGAATATTTTTTTATAGAGGACACTACTAGCAAAATTATTAGGAGTAAATAAAAAATTAATGCAAAACAAATTCATATAATAACAATAACAAGAGATATGAATAAATATACATAAAGGAAATAAATAAAAATGATCAACAATAAGATAGGATTTAACATGGTTTAACTAGTGTGGGTTACATCCACTAAGAAACACTTGCTCATATTTTATTACAACCCAACAAGAATACAATCCACTCTCAGATCAGTCTTCTCATAATTACAATACACAAATATTATTTGGAGATGCACTTAATAAAATCTAAAAAAATCATACTTGAATTCACACACTCTATTCACCTTCTCAAAAACTCAATTCATTAAATGTATTACATATTGTATGTCCATCTATAATACATCAATAGGTAATTGACATAGCAATTTTACAAAATAATGGGTACCAAAACCATAGGCCAAGTCAACCCATAATAGTTCCCCATTAATCATGGGTGATGACACCAGACATATACAAGTATAGATAAACCACATATCCATACTCCTAAAAAAGAGGGTCCAAAATGTTTTTGGGTGGCTACCATCCCTGAACCCTAGTGAGAATACATTAAGAGTGTAATGTACATTTTAATGAACAATATTTGAAATAAATTATACTGTGGAAATATGATCCACAACATAATAAAAACATGGACACTAACACCACATGGTGCTATGATATAATTAGAGAACTAATGTTTAGGGAGGGTTTTGACACCTAGATCCTATTTGTGACACTTAAATCATTTCCTCTATATCTCTTGTTTCAGTCATTTTTTAAACTAAGTAATTTTTAAATTATTTACTATTATTTTTAGAAATGTCAAGTTAATTCAATTATGTTATAAATTAGTGCTGGTAATTATTACATATTTCTACCCTAACTTACAATACTAATACCCTTTGACAACATAGGGTTTACATTCACTAAGTCCTAAAAAGTTGAAACACAAACATATGGCCCTAGGTCTATCTCACTATCTCAATCAATCTCCTCTATTTTGCCACAAGACTCACCCTCTACATCCATGTCGATTAGTGCCTAGCCCTGATCTTGTCCCTATCCCCATTTATAAACTATCATTATTATTATCATCTATCTTGAGATAACCTAGGGTATAATTAATCTCTTAGGTTGAAACTAGACCCACCATGTCATGTAGGCCACTTTGATTATTATGTATTTTGGGCCCCCTCTATATACCTAGATAACCTATGAAACCCTTAAATATATCAATATATCCATATACCTATCTATAAGTTTCTCATATTTAATGATCTATTTAATAACATGATCAAAGTATTGTGGGCCATCTATACTATCTTGCTACATGTCAAATTAGTGTTTCACCCAATTTGGTTTATACTCCTTAATAATGTGTGCTTTCTTGACAATAATGAAGCATCTGTTGTTCATAAATTTAGTGTGCCAGCATTCACTTGACCATTAAATCTATAATGGTAGATAAGGACACTAGATAAAATCCCCATTTACCCTATCCTATATCACCCTATGATAGAATAACTTATCCCTTTTGTACCCTCTATTGATAGCTCCTATTTGGACCCATGCATACACCATAGGATCCTCTAGGCTTCATAATCATAACTCTCCCAATAGCTAATCTATATAAATTCACTCCCAATCCCATACTTAATGCTTCAATGACCTCAGTATTCCATGATTTTCAAATATTAGTATAGTTGGGCCAATATAGTCAACCCCCAAATAAATATAATGGTATCATCTAGTATGTATCTGATCATTATACCTATGCTCATAGTAATAATTGGCCATTATTTTTAGGTATTAGGAGGTCATCAATAATGACCATGAGTACCACTACCTCTTTATCAATATCTATTGTTGCTAAACACTAAAGACTTCTCTAGTGGTAGATCATCTAACTAAATATGTGTATATGTCTTGATCAAATCAATGTCCATTATCTCACTCTCCTTGAGAGTATCAAAACCACTAAGTCATCTAATAAATATGTGACCCTATGTGGTCAATCTAATATAGTGCATGTTCTCTACTTGCTAGTCTTATAACTTACCACATGACATGTCCTCTAATTGAAAGCTTCATAATTTACCACATGTCCTCTAGTGTAATAGTGGCCGCTATGGTAGGAAGATGAAATGTGGATGCATTTGAGTGCCATATATTTTCTAGTGTACTATGGTATTCCTTATGCACTCTAATTGATGGCATGCAAGTAAAATTCATTAAATCCATGGTGTCTAAAAACATGGACATCTTGGTTTAGATCTACCTCATCTACAAGTAATACTAATGTTGCTCAAATGTGATGAAGAAAGTGAGCCACTCCTACAAACATAAATACATTAGCACCAATCACTAAATCTATCCATAATCAAATATAGATTTATAAGTCACATTTAATTTACTTTTGTATGATGAAAACATCAAGCTAATCTTTTCTCTACCTAGAATATTTCAACACTTATTTTCTAAACGGTCTAATCTCTCTCTTGGACTAATTTTTCATTTCAAGTGTTTTCATCATTTTTGGTGTTTTTATCAATTGTTTTAGTGGTCTCACTTTTCCACATTTTCACCAATTATGTTTTTTACCATTTTTTGGCATTTTCACCATTTATTTTAGTGGTTTCACATTTTTTTTGTTTTCACCAATTAGGCATTTCCCACTTTCTATAGAATTCTCTCCATTTTGAATGAACCACTATTTTCTCAATGTTTTCACCAATTCTACGATGCTTTCACCATTTTCAATGTCATTTTCATCATTTTAATAGAAAAATTACTCATTTCATTTTCCATAAAATGAGTGGATTTTCTAAAAACCTAGCAATTAATTCTATTAAATTCTAAATTTCACTAAAGACAAACCTAATTATCAGCTATCCATCCTATGGTGGTTACCTGTACTCTTAGACTTCATCATAGAGGTGTCTCTATCATGCCCATGGATCCATTATTCATTGCAATGTCTCACAAAAAACTAGATCATCTATCTTCTAAATGGGAGGATAAAAATGAAAAGATTTTACCCCCTAAGGATGAATATATAGATTTAGATTTATAAATTTAATCCCCTTGTTCTTGATTCCCATTTTTCTTCATTAAGGGCCCATTTCTGGTTTAGTTCACCATTTTTGGTCCTATTTTCTTATTTATCTATATTCTTCACCTACAAACCATGCATTTTCTTCATTTCAAAATGCCATTTATTTTATTTTATTCTATGACAGTTCCTTTAAGGGTTATCTAGCTCTTATCAATCACCCTTCAAGGTATCAATATGAATTTGTTTCCACCTAAATTAAATGAGCATGAGCACATAATTATTCACTAACTATCAAATTATTCTCTTAACTATTTTTCATTATTTGAAAATATGCCATTGTGATTTATGTTCTCATAAATCATAGGTCAAAATGTAGACACTCCATTTTAACCACTACCATGTCTAAACTATAAGAATGTCTTTCTAAAATCACACATAAATTTAACTATAAATCATTATTTGATCCAAATCATGCATAAAATTACCAATTTAATCTAAAATTTATAATAGCACGTTCTTGATAATGGTAATGCATTGTATTACAATACTAAATTTAACAAAATCACATTGAATAAAATCATCCCTTTACAAGTGTTATTAAAGGATAATTAAACAAATATTTGATGAAAAATAAGCATTTCAAAGTGCCACATTATTCTAATTATTTATTAATCCTACTTAATAAAGCCTAATCTTCCTCTAATAGGGAATTCCAAAGATTTTTCAATTATCCTATTTTCCTAAATTCAAAATTGAAATATTTCCTCACAAATGTATGACATCATTAGACAAAGTGTTCAAGTAAGTAAGGTCTCTTACAAGTTGTTACACCCCTCTCACACACTCCAAAAGAGGCATAATTTCACTTTTCTTCCAAATTTCTTCCATAGTATAAAAAGACCTTAAATGGAGTCTCTTACACACTCTTTTTTATATAATAATAATAATTAGGACTCTTTCTCCACCATTGATCTTGTTCTTAGATCAATGGCCCATATCCAAACCAAAACTATATAAATTAAAGGGCCTTTTCCCATCATAGACAATATCTATTTAACTAAACATATTATGTAGAAACCATACTAGAGATTCACATTTCTTCTTAATCCAATTTATAAGACCTTAAGTAGATAAGAGGAAATTATTCCCACACGTGGAGTATATTTCTTCTATAATCCAATCACATGCCTCTTCAAACAAGAAATCAAATAAGTCTCCAAGGAAGGTATCATGTGTTTTTTTTTCTTTCTACTTGATTCATCTTGTGTTTAAATTTACTCAATCTTGTGGACTAGGCTTAGAGTGTCATGTTCATACAATTATTTTTATGTTTTATTCACTGACAACAAACTCACCCTCTTTGAATTCCTAATCTATAAAAAGTATATACCTCCTTAGTGTGTCTTATTAATTTTTTTACCCCAATAAAGGCCTTTGCATTATATTTAATAATTATTTGTGGAACCACAAACTTGGTTATAATAATTTATAAGAAATTAATAATCTCTAATTGTTTAGCTTCCTTCAAATGGTAGTAATAGTAAATTTTTCGGCGACACTTGAATTGGAATTTATTTCTTTAATCAATTACAACCTCCATTTATAAAAAGCATCTCATTCTATTAGAATATTTAATGAGAGAGGAACATTAAAATTCTTTTCCAATTTAACCACATAGATTCATAGATGAAAATTGTTTTCTAGTAATATCTAACCCTTATTATTGTGGTCTATTTATAACAATTCCCTCCTAAAATTCCCTAGTTATATTCTCTCAATAGGATTCCACCTTCGAGTGTTGAATGTAATGTATTAAACCATCATCAAAGTTTATTAAAAATATAATTCCATTCACCAATATAAAATAAGTTGTGTAAAGTGAAATTTCTTATCTGGGCTAAATTCAAGTTGAAGAGGAACCTCCATATCTTTTGTATTAAATGATACTCTTTATTCATACATTCTCAGATGCCACTTTTGGCATCGACCCTTACACACAAATTCAATATGTTGAAGTTATTGTCATTATCTAGATGTTAGCATAGGGCCTAATCTCTTAAACATTTGTTTGGATTGATGTCAATTTCATACTCCATGATATTTTTAATACATAATACTCTTTTTTTAACTATCTTTTATACCCAAGATGTAATCCCTCACATCTATGTGAATAAAAAAGTCATGAATTCCATTTATTCAATGTAGGTGCCTAAAATTAATCAAATATTTCATCATTGTGTAAGTTTTTTTTAATAAATGTATAATAAAATTCAAGCTCTAAGGTTTTTCCTTATAAATTTAATTGGGTGATCATCTTAATTTTAATCCTTGTAGGTAAGCACAAATGTAATGGTGTATTCACTACCTACTACATACAAGATGAAATCCATGTTAAATTTATGATTTATAAAAAAAAAAAAAAGGATTCCATAATAGACTACTTTATTTGTAAAAATCCTCCTTTCCTTCTATGGTCCACTAAAAGGTCTAGTATTTCTTACCAATAAGGCTTATATGTCATATTAATCTATAAAATCTCATTATAAATTTTATTATAAATTTGATCCTTACAAGGTAATATTATAATGCCTTACCATGTGAATTAAGTGATAGTTGTAGGATGGTAGAGGCTCTTTCATGGTTAATAACAAGGTTGTCTTTAGACACAAAATATTTCCTTCATGGACTACAAAAATGGACTTATTTAAATTAAGGTGATCTCTAATTCTATGCATATAATTTCAAATTCCCTTTCTAAATGCTCAAGATGAACTTCCTAATTATTTGAGAATATTGTGATGTCATCTAGGTAGAAAAATAGCATTTCATTGATAATTCATTTAAAATCAACATCCATAGCTCTCTAGAGGGTGGATTAGAATTTGATAGGTTAAAATTGATTTTCTAATAAGTATAACTTCCCCATTTGGTTATAAATACCATGTTACACTACTCTTGTATTTGAACTATACCTGAATGTATCCAAATAAGCCATCTAGAAGGGAAGTCATTTATCAACTTGTAGTTATTTGGAATATTTAGGCTATGGAGGGTATAGGGCATTAGTTTTTTTAAGAGGCCCTAGTTAAGATCCAAAAATTAAACATAAAGGTGAATACACCCATTATCCTTCCTCATTAGGACCAATTTTTTCACCCATAAGGAGTGTTTAATGGAGCATATTTTATGTGCTTAAATTAGTTTATAAATTTCTTTCCTACAAATAGAACCAATCTTAGGGTTAAATGGTCTCTTTTTTTATATCATAGGATTTGATTCTACAATAAGTTCAAAGATATACTAGATTACATAGTTATTTTATACATTCAAGTCATCATAATATTTATTGAAAATATCATAAAACCTATTTCATATCTTAATGAAATTATGCTCTTGTTCTAGAGTAAAACTTTTCCCTAGCTTCAAAATTTTATATTTGGAAATTTGGTTGTCTTTATAATCTTTAGATTTGAAAGTAATTTTCATTTTCATTCCTTTAATGTGATCATCAAGAGTGAATACATTCCAAGGTGATAATAACCTTAGTAAAAATAATATTTATTTAGATTAATTAGTCCTCATATGCTTCTTGTATTTTGGACCTTAGCTCATCAAAAACTTTTACGTCCATATAAGTGAAAAGGTGATCTACTAATCATTTCCCTATAATTACCAATGGTTGATATATTTACGTATAGAAGTCCAAATTATATTTTTTTCATGGATTTTATCCTTGATAAAATATATGGGAGGGATAAATTCTTAACCAACTATCTCCACATGATCTACCCTTTTATGCTATTTTTTTGGGAATAGACTATAGGTTGACAACTTCAAAATACTATAATAAGTCAAAAATCATATCTTTGTTGGACCTTAGTAAGACATTTTTAGTATTTTATGATTATATTACTTACTTTAATACTATATAAATGTGTCTAAATACTTGTAGCATTCTTATATTTATTTTATTTTATAATTTTACTCTCAAATCTAAAACCTTGTACACAAAAACATTGTTCATGTAGGTGAACCTTAGTTTGTATGAGTACATGTATTTCTCAACATTAGAGGAGTACATGAACTCTCTAGTGCTAACTCAATTTTTATAATTGGAACCATAAAATTAGAGATTTCAAATCCCATTACAATATTATTATTTTTCTTTCATCATCTCTACAATGAGTTTACCCTTCTTTCAAAATTAAATAAGTACCCATTAATTTTCCTTTAAAGGAGTCATAAAGGTCAAAATTACATCTAGTATGGGTATAATCATACAAAATCTTATTGATGACCTAAATATGATCTTCATTCAAGTCAACACTTGAGACTTAGAGAAATTCCTTAGACATGATGGTATAATTATATGGTAGAGGGTTTAGTTAAAAGGTTTGCACATGGTATTTGGCTATCATTTCTTCATAAATTATGATTTTATCCCCATATATTGTTATCAAAATCACGTGGGTAATATCCAATACAAGTTAATGACCTACTCTAATATTGAAATGACTGAATAGACACAATATAAAAATCGAGAGAAGATTGAACATAAATCTCATGTGGTTTTGTTGGGTAAAGAACAAGGATTTATAAAATCATAAGGTATATTGGATGGACACATGTGAATTGTATTATTTTGTATTTTATATAATCATTTATATGTATTTTACCTTTTAAGCATCAACAATATATTGAAGAATGCAAAAAGTCTTTCCTTTTGAAATATAAAGAGGTTGTGATATGAAGAGACATTGCTTTGTAATACTCTATATACAGCACTCATTTGTAATAGAATATGGTTCTAATGTGTGATAGAGATTAAAACAATGTTATAAATGGTTTTCCTATATGTTTTTAACTTATTATTTATGTAATGAATATTTTTAATGTCTTGACCTATTTTCATATGGTTTATACCTACTATTTGGTATATGTTAACTTTGCATGTATTTCATATAATGATCTCAACTTAGTAATTAATGGCATAATTAATATATATTTTTGACAACTGTTTTGTATTATTATTGACTACATAAGTTATCCCTATAATTAACATGTTCTAGAGTTTTCCAGAAACGTCTAGTGACATTGGTGTAGTGGGCATGGAACCTTTTGAAATATGGTGAGATGGTTGTTAGGGAAGAAATATTTGGAAATATGTTGGATGAGATAATATAAAACTTTTCATAGGAATAAGAGAGAAGATTTGAAGTGACTGTAAAAGAGATAATTCAAGAACATATATAGAGAGAGAATTATGAAATATTTTGGTGCAAATTACCTAGATTATTAGTTATGTGGTTTTTAATACTAGAGCATTAATATCTCTAGCTAAGGAGGATATAGGGTATAGTTTGGATGGGAGACAAAATATATATATATTGAAGTCTAGATATTGGTTAGAACCATGTTATGGACTATTGGACGTAAACTAGAATTGAAATCTATATCATGGAATTTGTTTCAAGGTTGTGTGGCCTTTGAATTTATGCAAGGCATGTTTTTATGAGTAATATATGGTAAGTTCCTTCACAAAAAAACCTACATTGATCAAAATTTTGGTTTTAGTAAAATCCATGGTGCCTAATCTTGCCAACATGGAGTAGTCACTTTGAAATCCATAGGGGTGTGTGGAATAAGTGTGAATGATGTGGAGCTAAGTAAATAAACTTGAACATAATGACAAACTATGGAGAATGAGAAGAGATAGAGAGAAGGAAATTATGTTATTATAAAATGAAATGTGGCATTAATTAAAATCAAATAAAGTGAGTAATCCATATTTAACTATGAATAGGAGTAGGGGTAAAGTAGAAGATGTTGGATATGGAAAGATACATATAATGTCTATGAAAGATGTTGAAATAAAATAATGTATAAAGTATGCACAAGGGCCCAATGAATAAGGAAATGGAAATAGTAAAAATATAGATTTCATGTAGTAGGAATAAGAGGGTATGTTAATAATAAAATAACTAGAAGAGAGAAATAGATTGTAGTTAGTAAAAGGGATTCTATCTAGACTAGGGAAAGAATGTTCCAGGGAAGAAGTTAGGATTGAGTGTATAAATATCACAATTTCAAGTTCAAATTTAGAATAAGTTCAAATTAGATAGCATTCACTTTTAGAGTATGCATCCCCCACCCAATATATTATTTGGTAAAATAAAAAGTGTAGGAGAAAAATCAGATACAAATTGGTTTAAATCTTTTACAAATAAGTGTGGTAAGCTAAGTCCAATGTAAAAGTAGGAAATAGATAAGAAGAGGATAAAATAATTGGGATTCTTTTTTGGGACACATGAAAATAATAGTATACATAAGTCCCTAGTTGTAATCACTAGTGCACAAACATATATAGTCATACTCACTAGCATGCATACACATATAGTGATAATCACCAGTACATAGAAACCAATGTTAGTAGCTTCAAGTGTGATAAATATGTATCTCAATATAGGCATGATTATTTATTTAATGTAATATGATGGATCTACAAATCCTAAGAAATAATTGGTAACTTTTGATATGAAATGGAATGTTAAGGGGGTAATATTTGATGATGTTGAGAAGTGAAACTTATAGGGGCTTTGTCAGGGTGAAACTTAGAGTAAATCCGTAAAATATATGTAAACACCCTCAATCTCATGCAAGTAAAATATAAATTGATATTAGAGTTTAAGGTTAGAAAAAGTACAAGACAAACTATTTAAGACCTAAAGGAGATTTAGAAAAAAAATAGAAAATTGGTGGGAGACTACGATTGTAGGTTTTCTAATGTTATGAATATGATTAATTTCATCCTAGAAGATAAGGATAAGGAAATGTGGTTTGTTTAAGGGCTGAAATGAATAATTATATTTTTTGTTACAAAGTCCTAGTTCTTCACCAGGGCTAATGCTTGGTCTACTTCTATACAAGTAGATCAAAATGAGGAGTATGGTGACCTTCTAGTAGTAGGTTCTAAAGTATAATCAAAACTAGAGGCTTTTATGAGAAATATGGATGAGATGAACAGTAATTATAAATATAAATTAGGATTATAGTATATATAATATTGTTAAGAAGGTAACCATAGGAATGAATTTCTAAAGCTTAAAACAAAATTTTGTGTAAATTTTTGAGTAATTAGACATGCTACTTAAAAGTTCCATTTTTATAGAAATATATTAAGGATTTATTGAACATGTACTACAACTTTAACAAATCAAAAAATCATGATGAGAGGGTTTTTATAGATTTTTAGGAGGTAAAGTAGTATATTAAAAGGATTTCTTTGTAATTGTTATGTAATAGATACCAACTATGAAGCAGGTCATCCTAGGCCTAGATGTGGATATGGTAAGTGTGACATAGAGTACTCCCTAGTAGATGCCTTCATTATCAAAATACCAAACCTAGGATATGGTTGGCTAGATTCAATATTTTCTAGAATACTAATATCAACCTTCCTAGAATAATGTGTGTCCAAAATAATCTAATTGGGATCTAAGTTCACCTCAACACAAATATGGAGGGCATGACACTCAACAAAACAAGCAAGGAGGATACACTAGACAATAGTCAGAAGGATTAGGATACAAAAAAAATAGAGGAAGATATAGAGAAGGATATAAGAGAGGATACTAAGGAAGGTATCAAGGAAGACATAAAAATGAAAATTGACAAGCCTAACCACAAATGCAATGTTATTTATATGGAGAACTAAATCACTATGCAAAGATTTTTTATAATAATCCATAGAGATAAACCTACTGCATGTACTATAGAAATTAAGGTTAGAATAAAATAGATGATTATCTAGTGCTTGAGAAGTAAATAAAGGAGAAGATGGTGTGTAATGTAAACCTAATCAATGCATAACCTTAGGGTAATGGATTCATCTAGGTAGTTTCTAGAAAATAACATGAAGAACAAGGGTTGGAACCTTTAGAGATGCCAATAGATAAAGTAATTAATATAGCTTAGCTTGATCAATATCTTGATATTATAAGGGAAAAGACTTTGATATATCAATTATCTGAAATTTTAAAAAATATACAATAGAATGCTTTAAAAGGAGACACAAAAACCATTGATGCATAGATGTATGGATAAATTATGTGCATAATGAACTAGGAAAGAGTTGTAAGTTCTTTGAAATACTTTCTAAAGCTACTCAATACACTACATAATGAGGACATATAATTTAATATTAATAACCTATTGTATAATTTTTTTGGAGTGTGTGCATCAATGGTAACAAAATATAGATAATATGTAAAAACTAAGAATCCTTGGGATGTTGACTCTTGCATGGATATTGAGCTTGAAGCATACAAAATTCCTAACATAGTATTTATTTTTAGTACTATGAATATGATACTGAGATATACATGGGAAACTATTGGAAGCTATAACTTAAGCTATAATCCTATCACCCTCAACCTCATCGATAATGGATGAGTAGAATTGATTGGTTGCCTCAAGGATGTGGAGATTAGAGTGGTTAAGCTAAGTCTACATGGTTATTTTTAAGTCATTGATATGATTACTATCATGTTGATTACCTTACATTAATTGGTAAAAAAGGGTTATACAATGGTCAAATGACTACTAACATAGTTTGAAACTAACTAGAGACTCATCTAGGAGAAAATATAGTTGTCATTTCTTTGAATAAAGCAGAATAGAAGTTGTGCATAATTCTGAAGGAACGAAAGTCACCATATGCATATGGTGATAATATTTTTTGACACAAATAAATAGAGTAATGCATTATAAGTTATTAAGTATCAATTTTTTAACTTGTACATGGAGAAATCATAGATCATAAAGCAATGATATTATAAGTCAGTAATAATAAAATCACCGTCACCACAATTTCAAATCAAAGGGTGTACCTATCCATTAGGATGATCTCTTACTAGTTTAGAAGTGGATGCCTTATATAATACAAGTTTAACAATGATGGATTATACTAAACCTAATCTATAGGGTGTTTTACCTGATCTATGTGCCTGGTGTTCACCATTTAACTTTAGTTAGCTCAATACTTTATAATGAAGGACCTGAATCTAGTCATCTTGAGTTTATATAGCCATCCATTGGAGGTGGATCAAATAGTCATTGTATTGAGATATGAATTTAAAGGTACTGCTACAACTTGGTGGGTAGAGAATAAAGATCCTAAGATACATTTGGAAGAGGTATGTGAATTTTTATGTGTGTAGTTTTAGTTATCACTTAAAGTGAAATAAAAATAGTCATTCTTTGAAGAATGATAATGTCCCAAGCCACACATTCATTAATGTTTAAATATATGGTTTATGTAAGGAGTGGAGCTAAGGCATTTGGTGCACATTATTAACCACATATTACTGCTATTGTTAACAATTTTTTACATACATCAAGAGTGAAAGAGAGACCAAACAATGGTAACAAGTGCAAAAAGATTTCATTCAGACCTTTTTTTTAGGATGATAACCCTTTGGTGAAAATGCATTGTAGAAACTTAAAATATTTCTATGTCATAGATAAGTGGAATATTTATGAGCTCTAATAGAGTCATCATCACATTAGGAAGAAGATCATGATTTGAATATGGTGCTTCACAATTACAATGTAAGTCAATAAGAACAATATTTTATTAATCCTCGTAACAAAATAATAGACAAGTTGACAAATTCTAGAAATAGAGATGGATATTTAGATTTGTAAGGCTTCTTTGAACCATAGCATGAATTTGAACTAACACTAGCCCAAAGCACATAACAAGTGGGAGAAGACAAACTATGTAATATATACATTCCATGAATGGAATGAGAGCACATTTTAAGATATGATTTACCCAATGCATTAAACAAAGTGTATTAAGAACCCTTGAAAAATATCAAATAAAACATTGGAACTGAGTTAGTTGTTAATATTATGACTATAGGAGATTATTGGGGATATGAGAAGATCTCAAAGGCATTGTAGCTACTACAAGACTATCAAGATCTTTTTCCAAATAAATTATCTAAAATAAAAGGTGTAGATCTATCATTGGGGGAGACACACAAAGATTTTAAATAGTGTGCTTGACCCATCAAGGAGCACATATATAGGCTAAACCCCAAAAAAAATTAAAAAAAATGTTGAGGTAGATTGATTGCAAGAAGAAAGAATAATTTATCCAAGGTAAAAAGTATATTGGGTGTGCCTCTTAGTGATACAACCAAATAAATATGGAGATATATAGGTTTGTGAAAACTACCACACACTCAATAATGCCTACATTAATGATCTTTTTCCAATACCATTCGGTGATGAACTTCTTGAGTCAGTCACAAGTCATAAAGTGTACTCATTTATAGATGGATTTAGCTAGTATTATTAGATTTTGATTGTAGAAGAGGACCAATCTAAGACCACTTTTATAACTAAATGAGGATCATTTATTTATAAGGTAATTCCTTTTAGTTTGAATAATGCACTGGTAGTTTTATCAAGAGCTATAATAACTACATTTAAAGACTTCATTTATGATTTATTAGAAGTACATATAGATGATTGGGTTATCTTTTCTATATTTAAATATAATTTGTATAAACTAAAACTAATGTTAAAATGGTGTTGAGGTCTATACATTACACTAAATTTAAATAAGTGCTTATCATAACCACCTTTTGGTGTTATTTTAGACCATGTTTTATGTAGTAATGACATTCTAGTGTACCAAGATAAGTTTTTTGTATTAATGGGGATGTCATCCCCAAAAAACTCTATATAAGTATGCACCTTTCTCAATCATATGGGATACTATAGAAAATTTGTCAAAAGATAGGCTGCCATTTATGTGCCAATGGAAAAACTATTTGTCAAATACACAAGGTTTGAATGGACAACAAAATTCCAAGTAGAATTTACTAAGCTCAAAAAAAGTTTATTAAAAAAACCTATTTTATTATTATCTAACTAGAAGAATCCATTTCATTTGCATGTGGATGCTTCTAGTATTGTAGTAGGAGTTGTCTTAACATAACTAGGGGATGATGGGTTGGATTACCCCATAAAATTTGAGAGTAGGAATATTTTAGTAGCCTAAAATAAATATCACTACAAAAATGTAATCTTTAGCTATGGTATTAAAATTACAAAAAAAAATTACACTATGTATTGGCCACATTGTTTGAGATTTTTACTGACCACTAGGCATTGTGATATCTAGTTAATAATCTAATGTTGGGAGGATAAAAATATAAGTAGATCATGTAATTTCAAGATTTTAATTTAGAATAAATTTAAATCCAAGTTGATAAAATGTTAGACCATATCATTTGAGTAGGATACAAAATGGTGAAGGTAAAGAACAAATAGATGATGAGTCTCCATATGCACATGTATTCAATGATAATGCAATCCTAGGTAATATGGAGGATATTGAAAACTTTTTAGAGCAAGGTAATTTCCCTATGAATTATATATAAAGGGATAAAAATAAAATGATCACTCATGCTATCCCATATAGTCATATAATATCCTCAATGAATTTTTGTACAATATTGGGAAGGATGGTATACTATGTAGAGTAGAATTAGAGCATGAACGACCTTATCTTATTTAATAATCACACCAAGGAATTGTAGAGGGTTTCTTTGTAGGCAAAGCCACCACTATAAAAATTTTATAGGATGGTATTTAGTGTTCAACTTTGTTTCAGGATGTGCATAGAGCCAAAAATTGTGATGTGTATTAGTAGATGGGAAATATAATTAAGCATGATGAGATGATTTTGATACCAACACTCACTAAAAAAACATTTGAATAGTGGGTAATTGATTTTTTTAAACCTATAAGTCACCCAATAAAATTATGTCATGCATGGTATATTATTAATATGATGGATTATTTCACCAAACTGGTAGAAGTTGCTACAACTCCAAGTTATTATGCAAAAGGCATTGCCAAATTCTTGTATGAAAACATTATTATAATATTTGGATGCCTAACCAAGATGATTAGTGATGTAGGAATGCATTTCCTCATTAACATTATCAAGACTTTCACTGAGTATTTTATGATCTCTCACCATAGGAGTATGTCTTATCACTCCCAATAAAATGGATAAGCTTAAGTGTCAAACAAAGTATAGGAGAAAATGTTAACAAATATGTGTAATGTGTAAAGGGATAATTGGTACAATTTCATTCTTGTGATTATTTAGGAATATAAAAAAAATTACATGTTTCACTCTCTTATTTCTTATCTATGGTCTTGAGGTAGTAATGCCTATGGAATACATTGTTCTAAGTTTATACATGGCAATAATTATGAGGCTAGGTGACCAAGATTCTCTAAACTAAATATCAATATACCTAGTTAAAATAGAAGACATTTTACAAAGATAAAAATGGACACAAGAAATATATAAGTTAAGACAGAAGGCATGGCATGATTCCAACTTATGATCTAAGAAATTCCTTCCAGAATAAGTGGTACTACTGTTTCATAGCTAGTTTAACGCATTCCTAGGAAAACTATGCATTAGATAGAAGGGACCCTACATTATTCATGAATTTTCAAAATAAGGTGCCATTTTGTTAAAATATTTGTAGGGAACCATACCATTAGGATGTGTTAATGGTTATATGCTTAAGTCTTACCATTGTTAGTCTCTATAATTATTTTTGTTAAAAGAGAGGGTGTCGAGTGGCACCATGTAGTAGGATTTTATTTAATGTTGTTTTTTGTTTTTGTTTATTTTTATAAGATTAGAATATTTTTACAGTGTGGTCTTTGCATCATAACACATTTTAACAAATAAGGAGTATTTATAATCAAAACGTGTGATCATATTTTAGATATATCCTATAGGAAGAAAAACTAGAATAAACTACGTAGTGGTTATGACATAAGTATGGGAAGGTGTCAGGATCCCCTCCTTAGAGTACAATTGATTACCTTTGTATAAGCAACTAAACATGGAATTAAACTCAAAGTAATATTTAACTAGAAATCAGAAACATCAAAGAATAGATGATACCAGAAATAATACAATCTATATTACACTCTTCCAGAAGGAAATACAATGAAGAATCTCAATCTTCCCACACCTCTTGGGCATACAATAATTATCGCTCAAGATTTCTCTCTCTCTCAATCAATTACAGCCAACTCAACACTGAGTTTTTCCCTCCAGTGATAATGAACCCAATGGTTGTTGTTGCCTACTCTCATCCACAGACCTTCTTGATCTTGCACCCTATAGATCTAATTGGTCTTGCTTACACCATGTGTTACAGATCTTATTGATCTTGCCACCCCATAGATCTAATGGAGCTTACACACACACACACCCACAGATATACTTGATCTTGCTACCCCACAGATCAACTGACCTTGATTACCTGTAGATCTTCTTGATCTTGCACTCTTGTAGACCTTCTAGATCTTACACTTGAGGATCTAATCTTTCTTAGTCCTAATTACAATACAGCCCCATGTGTCTCTTAAATAGATGCCAAAACAAATAATAATTAGAAATGTAGACTCAAGACTAAAATTCATCTTTACATGCAAACTAACTGTCTGTCTAAAATTAGACCAGTTCTAGAATGCAAAGATGACTGATGTCGGTCTCTATCTGTCTAGAGATGACCAATGTCGACTGAGGCATAACTGATGTTGGTAGATTCTGGTTCTTGCCTGACTAATGTCGACATGTTCTGGCCGACATCGGTTACTATGTAACCTAGCAACCTCCACCATTTGCATAACAGTGAAGTTTTTAGCTCCACAACTTAACAATCTCCCACTTAGAGATAAATATCTACACTTGTACTTGTACCTATACATCCTCTAATTTTTTTTTGGCTTATATCTCCATCTTCAAGTATAATCTTGAAGACCATCCACCATTGTTAGATCTAAGGCACTTCAATCTCAAACCTGTTTCATTCTCAACCAAAGCTTTCCATTTCTTAAATGTGTCAAAAACATCAGATTTCCTCTTTATGCAATAAACCCATACCTTTCTTGTAGCATCATCAATGAAAGAAACATAATATTGTGATCTTCCAATAGAAGCTACCTGAGCTGGTCCCCACACGTCTATGTGAACAAGCTCCAACTTGTGCTTCTTCTTTGTTGACCCAGTTTTGAGAAACCTCACTTTCTTCTATTTTCCAAAAATACAATGCTCACAAAAATCTAGATCTATGCCTTTCAAATCTGAAAGCTTGCCTTTTGACTTAAGAACATTCATTCCTTTCTCACTCATGTGACCAAGCCTATAGTGCCACAACTTTGCATCTACATCTGAATTAGATAAAACAAAAGGAGAATGATCAGTAATACAAGTAGATAGATAAAGTGTACCTACTCTCTTACCTCTGGCTAATACAAGTGCACCCTTGGAAACTTTCCAAGATTCAGTTGTGAGAGTTACTATGCAACCCTCATCACCCAACTTCCTACAGAAATCAGATTCCTCTTTCGGATGGGTACATGCATGACATCCTTCAACACCCATGTGTTGCCATTCTGTAATTTTAGCTGCACTTTTCCTTTGCCAACAATTTGACAAGGCTCATCATCCCCTAAATAAACTTTTCCAAAATCTCCATGGACATAATCATTGAAAAAATCTCTATTTGGGGTTACATGGAAAGAAGCACCAGAATCTAAAACCCAAGATTCTACTTTATTATCCAAAGAAAATATAAGAGCATCCTATGCAACAATACCTGCAACTTTTGCTTCTTCTTTATTACCTTCATGTTGATTTTCTTTGTTATCCTTCAACCAACAATCTCTCTTTGCATGCCCTTTCTTTCCACAATTTCAGCAGGTTATTCTTCCATTTTTGGATTTGGATCTACTTCTCATCTTTGACTTTGACCTTGATCTCCCTTGCTTGCCCTTCTCTCTTTGCCTTCCCCTGCTCTCAATACTTAAAGCATTACCTGATGTTTCCTCTGTGCTTTTCCTGTGAATTTATTCATTCAAGATTACACTCACAACATCATCAAATTTAAAGATATTTGAAGCAGATGCAGTATTACTAACTACCATTACCAAACTATGCCAACTTTCAGGTAAAGAGCATAAGATTAGGAGATCCTTAATTTCATCATCAAAAACTATTTTGACTGAATTTAACTGATTTACTATTGCATGGAAATCATTAAGATGACTAGATACCGATCCACCTTCCTGCATTTGCAAATTAAATAATTGCTTCGTAAGATATACCTTATTCAAAGCTAAGGGCTTTTCATATAAATTTTCCAAAGTATCCATTAACTCTACCATTGTCTTTGCCTATGATAAGTTGGAAATCACAGAAGATGCCAAGCTCAACCTTATAGATCCAAGAGCCTTTCTATCAAGAACATTCCATTTTTCATCTTGCATATCTATGGGCTTTCTTGAAACCCCACCCAATGATAAGTATAGATATTTTTGATACAAATAATCTTCTATATGCATCATCCATAATTGATAATTCTTTCCATTGAATTTCTCCATTCTCAGTTTACTTTCTTCTGCCATTGCTTTACTCCCACTCAGTTAGAAACCCCTGAGAGTGAACATGTAATCAACAAACACTAACATGCTCTGATGAACCTGCTCCGAACCAGGCTCTAATAAACCTTGTTAGTGAACCAAGCTCTGATACCAATTGTCAAGATCCCCTCCTTAGAGTACAATTGACTACATTTGTATAAGCAACTAAACATAGAATTAAACCTGAAGTAATATGTAACTAGAAATTAGAAATAGCAAAGAATAGATGATACGAGAAACAATACAATTTGTATTACACTCTTCTAGAAGGAAATATAATGAATAAATCTCACTCTTTCCACACCTCTTGGGCATACAGTAATTCTCCCTCAAGATTTCTCTCTCTCTCAATCAATTAAAACCAACTCAACACTGAGTCATTCCCTCCAGTGACAATCAACCCAATGGTTATTATTGCCTACTCTCATCCACAAACCTTCTTGATCTTGCACCCTGTAGATCTAATTGGTATTGCTTACACTGTGTTGTAGATCTTCTTGATCTTACTACCCCATAGATCTAACTGAGCTTGCACACACACACCCGTAGATCTACTTGATCTTGCTACCCCGCAAATCAGTTGACCTTGCTTACCTATAGATCTTCCTAATCTTGCACTCTTGCAAACCTTCTAGATCTTACACTTGAGGATCTAATCCTTCTTAGTCCTAATTACAATACAGCCCCATGGGTCTCTTAAATAGATCCCAAAACAAACAATAATTAGAAATGTAGACTCAAGACTAAAATTAGTCTTTACATGCAAACTAGTTATTTGTCTAAAATTAGACCAGTTCTGGAATGCACAGATGACTGATGTTGATCTCTATCTATCTGGAGATGACTGATGTCAGCTGAGGCATAATTGATGTCAGTAGATTCTAGTTCCTACCTGACTGATGTCAGTAGGTTCTGACTGACGTCGATTATTGTGTAACCCAGCAACCTCCACCATTTGCATAACAGTGAAGCTTTTAGCTCCACAACTTAACAGAAGGTAGAGATAACAAGATAGGTATAGTGAAAGGAAAGATAATGGTGATTCAAAACTTTTATATCATGATTTTCCTCTAGACTCATTAATCTATTAATTTATAGATTATATGGTTAATGATCAGTTAAATTATTGTATTAATTGGTTGGATTAGTAATATGATGATTTATGGATAGTTATATATTACTTATGATAATGAATGTTAACTTGTTAGATGTTCATATTTTTTGGTAAATTATGATCATGATTATTTAGTTTGTCTAGTTACAATAGTTTATTATGAATATTTTGTGTTATGATCTAACTATTATTTATTGTACTGAGGTGGATATACAATGGAATCCACCCTCCTAACTATGACTGAGGGAGGGTATCATCAAAGAGGATGAAGTATATGGAGATGAGTGGGGAATGAGATAATGAAGCTAATACCATGTACACACGACTTAATTATCATTATGCATGTGTTTATTGATCAGATTAATAACTATTATTTGTAGCATTCATCATGTTACTAATGTGTTTCCTTTATTTGGTAGTGTTTGATTATTGTTTATGCATATATGTCACTGTAATTTCATTTACAAGATATTTGGATGGTTGAGATGCTTGTATAATTACTTATTGTATTATCTTTTCATTGATTAAAAACTCACTATGGATTTCAGATGTTGAACACCATAAGTGGCATATATAATCAACAATTTTTGAAATATTTGATGTTTTAAATGGATAGCATTGTGTTGTACCCATCATACCCCCATTCCATTTTTTTTTTGAATAAGGACCCACTATATTTTTTAATTGGACTATAGCCATAGTTTGGAAGTCCTCTAAAAGGATAGGCCTCATGTATTACACTAAATTTTCTACTTGGCAGGCATATGAATGTACATACCTATTATATTTTGGGACTAACATACTAATGATCTTTGAAAGTTATGTATATACAAGTTTTGTCTCATTCTCTTAGGCAAAATACTTTAGCAGGACTACTTAGCACAAAATAGTCTTTGGCAATTTTGTTTAGCACTCTCTTTGGAAATTTTACTCAATGAATCTCTTCAATAATTTTTTTTAGCAAGTCTCTTTGGAAATTTTACTCAATGAATTCCTCTAATAAATTTTGGTATTTGGTACTCCAAATTCTACATATCTTGTAGGAATTTAGTTCTTAATCATTCTTATTCCAAGGATTTGTTTAGAATAGTGTTATAAAATTTAGGGTACAAGACCTGAATCTACATTTACTAGGTATTGTAACTATTTTGTACTTATTTTTCTATCACTTTTCTTTGGGAACCTAGTCTCTAGTTTTACACTTTAATTTATCTACGTCTTAAAAAACATTTATTTGGTAGTTTTTTTGGTAGAAGAATTATACATGTTTCTCTTTGGAAAAAATGTTCAAAACTTTTATTTAGAAAAGTTTCTTGACACATTTAGGCATTCGACAATTTTTCTCAAAAAATCCATTCACTAATTAGGTCTTCGATGATTTTTCTCAGTAGAAGAGTTTTGATAGTTAGTTATTTGACAAAAGTGTTTAAAATGTTTTGTTTAGGATGATCAAAAATAGTGATATACCTCAATTCATGAATTCTAACTACCAAAAATTTCACTAATTAGTAACCTAAAGCTAAAGAAGTAATGAAATGACACTTGGTAAAGGGAAATGATGTGGCACTCTTACTAGATGTCAACAATGCCTACATGGCATACTTGCCAAATAAGGTGGCAAAGTTTGAATTAAACAAATAAATTTAAGTTATAGACATTGGACATTAATGGTTCATGAACTAGAAATCAATGTCAAAGCTATATCAAAGTATTTTAAATGACAACGTGGCCATTATTTATCAAGATAACTTTCAAATTTACTTAATCTCCTATGATAGAGTCATATTTACTAGTGCATTCAACTTAACAACTTACTTAGGAGAGGTGAGTGATTAAATTGCAAACTAGTACTAGCTTAACTACTAAATAATGACATCCTCATCTGGGGCATTCTATGGAATTCTCCCTTCTTCAAGGTTATCCATCAAGGATTCTATTGAGTACATAGACACACTCTTTGACATTTTTGTATTCAATATGACTAACAACTAATCAGCATTATGGGACACCATACACTAGGATGATGTGAATAGACATGAATAGAACTTAATTCCAACCCAATACAAATTAGCCATATATCTCCTCATACTTAAGAGATAAGGGCTACACTTTGGAGTTGTAAAGTTGAAGTCATGCCTTGTATCAACATCTTATTATACATGTTATTTATAGGGAATATATCAATAAGAGTCTACCTATATCACCTTAATCATAAGATAGTTGTAAAATACATCTTTGGTGATGAATTTAAAAAGTACCTCTCTCTTCTTATCCCAAATGCCACTTATGATTACACATAGTCATGGCATAGAAGAAAGAGAAATCTATTAAGAAGGTGCTTAGTAGTTGGATTCTCCCTAGAGAGACAATCAACTTGAAAGATATGTAGCCCACCCTAATAGTAAAATCCAATAGGGATATTCAAATTGGGATGGCCCTATTAAATAGGTTATTTGGATAACTTATCATTGAATTCCTCCAATTGGAATAGGTTCTATTACTAGATTTATTGATGATGCCAAAATTGACATTTTCTCTAAGAGAAATGATTGGAACAAGGTTACGAGATAAAATTATTCATAAATATAAGAGGCCACTTTTACATGATGTCTTACTTTTTTGATATAGTTATGAGGATAGTCAACATATATAATGGCTCATTTTATATCCCCTTATAGACTATATAAAGAATAGGATATACTATTATTATATCATGAATAGATATGCATACACTTGTAATATTATGTGCATTTTTTAGGATATTTACCCATAGGTATGGATTAAAATACATGAATCCCCTTTACCTAGGATATCAAATAATATCATGGATACACTACTATTAAGGGGAGACTATTGGCTATACCCTGACTATACATTCATCATGGTAAATGGCCATAAGGTTACACTCTACAACTCCCTGAGTATGTCCTAAACAAGGTGGTAGAACAAGAAATAACTTAACATCGATGGTGGGGCGTAGACAAGGATATGTATAAGAAAAATAAATCCTACCTTCATGGCTCACACCTGATGCTTAGAAGAATGTGCTACACCAATATCAACCACTTATATAATGTTGGAAAATACATAGAGTAGTAATCTTGTCTTCACTCCCACATAGGGACTAAGATCCCCATGGATAGGTGAAAAACCACATTAAATTACTAGAAATTGAATATAAACACAAGCCCTATGATCATGACATCTTATTCCTCAATGCTCATAATTATGATAAAGTATTGAAATGGTCATGATTAGTTCAAATGAAAGAAGACCTTCTTAATCTCATTCAAGGGGAGCTTTCCCTTTCCATAAATTAGGAATGAACCAAACTCGTATCAAATGAAGGATAAGATGCATTTTATTTTTGGACTATTATACCTACTCATCCAACAAGGGAATAAGTGAAATATTCTTAAACACCCCCTACAACACTTAAGGAAGTGAAAAAGGAACCAGGTGTACTAGATACCTCACTAGGAGGAAAGCAATATGAGCCCATCAACTTGGATTACTCATATTCTAAGGGACCTACCCAAGGCAAAATTTCATCACCTCTATAGGTTCTTATTATGGTTACCTCAATGACACAATCAATCTTATAGCAATGAATACCAACCTCTATTATATAATAAAGCCAAGGCCTTAGTTCCTTCCAAATAGCCCAACCATGGAGGAACCTTCGATGGAGATAGATACATAAGAGGTAATTAAAGATGATATTTATAATTAGGAGGCATAATTTTAAAGAGAAAAATTATTGATCCTACAAGACTCAAAGGGAAAGGCACCATTGCATCATCAAACACAATGTGAGCTAACAATCTCTCTAATTTTTATCACCCCTATTGTTTCTCATGTTTCTATTCTTTCAATTAGTATATTTTTCTTGTTTCATTAACCCCTCCTATCCCCCCTCCTCTCTTGGTCCCCAAGAAGGAGGTGTCTCCTATTCAATCTATTATCTAGCTAGTTTTATTAAATCTAAAGGTAGAGTATGCCTCCTCTACCCTTGCAGTCCCTACTTCTACAATTGTTATTCCTATAATTACTCCTCCCACATCCACCCCTACTATTCTTATTACAGTCCTTTTTATTAATGATCCACCCCTAATAAAAACTAAGAAAATAGCCACAAATAAAGTAAGGGTAGCAATAACAACTCCCCAATTACATTTTACATCTACACAACTAAGTCTCTCAGTTCCTCCTCCTAGTATTTCTCAATAAACCACTATGATAAAAACTAAAAATGATGAGAAGAAGAGGAGGAAAATAGACACATTTCATCCACTACCACAACATAATGGAGTGGACTAGTCCAAGATCATATGGCCTTCACTCCTTAATCCCCTCCTAGAGGAAACTTCAAAGCAAACATCAGGTGAGATAATGGGTAAGACTACAACTTTGGACACTCAACCCATGGACTCAACCCAACTAGTCCTCTCACAGTGGGAAATAGAAATGTATTCAGGGGCTTATAAAAGGCCTAATCTTGTGATTACCTAATTTACTAATATGAGTAAAGTTTTTGAAAAATACACTAGGAGTGTGGAAAAGATGAGGAAGAGTAAACTAAAATATGAAATTGGCAGAGAAGTCAACTTAGAAGAAAGATAAAAAATGTTCACTTTGACAAAGAGGAAAGATAGAAAACTAGGGAAATCCCCCTATATATAAGATTCCAAATCCTATATGGAAACTCACAAAAATATCCTAATACAAATTCATGAGGGGACAAAATAGCATGTAGAGAGATGGAATAATAATTAAAGAAACTGAGAAGATAATAGAAACATGTTCATATTCAAGAACAAATTTAAATGGATGTCTAAAGTACAGCATCTAGATTATATAATACCATTGATTCCATTAGTTTAATGAGGGAAAAATTACCATCCCACATAGTAGAGAACACCAAATTATTGAATTCTTTGAAGATAGATTAGAATAAACTTAAATTCCTTATTCTTTTTACAACTAACAAGTCATGCAAATTTGAACCTAATAGCACCACTAAAGGCCACCATTACCCTCAACTTGGTGGCCATCAAAATAAAAGAGGCCATGGAATGGGTTGAGGTGGTAAAGGAAGTAATTACAAAGTATTTAGAACATGAGACTCACTCCTAGAAAATTCTAGATGAGATGAAGCTTTCTCAAGCCAAGGATTCAACAAGAAGATTCAATGGCAAGGCTAATTTTGATTAGCTTTTACATCAAGTTTAAGATAATTTAAAATAGGACATACAAGGGAAGAACATATAATACATAGAGGGATATCTCAATTTTGATATAAATAAGGTCACTAAAGTTGAGATGTATAATTCTAATTTCAAGACTACCAAAGTTGAACATGTAAGGTTCTTGGATCAAGTGAAAAATGTACATACACCTTCAGTCCTTAACATGGATATAATAAAATATCAACATAAAACTAGGCACAACTATTACCAAGATTTATAAGTGAATAAGAATGCCATCATAATAACTAAAAATTCAGCACAAGCTTCCACTTCAGTACCTCCAACAACCTCATTAGCCATGTAAACACCTAGTTGACCTTGAGAAAAAGTCCAATTTTATATGTATACATGCATAATTTACTCATAGTTTATTTATAGTTAGAATATACATGTGAATTTACCTAAACTATTGTAAGAATGCACATGTTGCATTGCACATGTTAACTAATTTTGACATAAATTTAATTAGACATAAACATGCAAAACATGCAATTTTAAGACTAAAAATAAACCCGAGGTTTTGATAATAACATGTAACTATTAGTTTACATGTACTTGGAGGATGAGGTGAATCCCAAAATTACATTGATATATATATATATATATATATATATATATATATATATATATATATATATATATATATATATATCAATGTAATTTTGCATTCTAAAGGGTTGGAAGATTTTATTAATACAAAAAGAAGTCAATTTTGACTATCATGCAATTATGTCAGTGTTTTCTATTAGAACACAACTAGATATTAAGAGGGGGGTGACATAGTATATTAATTAAATTAGTATTTTTCAAAAAAATCAAATAATATTAAAACTATATGCAAAAAACACACTCACACAAAATCACATAACACAAGATATACCATGGAAAACCCAATATGGTAAAAACCACCATTAGAATAGATGCTAGAAACTACCATTATAATCTAGCCTCATAATAAGGAACCTCATTGGTTACAATGTTTAAGGGCACTAACCTTAAGGAGACACCAATCCATTAGTTTAAGATATTCAACTCTAATGAATCACACACTCCCTGATATGAGAACCAACTTAGTCTATCTGATGGCACCAACCAATTAGATCAACAATGGAGCTATAACTCCATATTACATCATAGATTCATAAATGAATCCAATCCTTTTATTCTTTATTTTAGTTTTAATTTATAATTATTCATGCTTTTCACATAATTTCTTTATGCCTCACTTCTCTCTAGCCATTTGTCTCTATGTCTAGATCTATCTCTATTTGACACACTTCATCTCTCTCTCTCTACCTCTTTGTGTCTATATATTTCTTGTTTGACATAATTCAATAGCTTCAATAGTTCTTACTTGTAACCTAGATGTCATATATATAAACAATTGATCTAGGGTTTTATTTATTTATTGTGTTCACACTTGTTTAAAAAAACATCACTCTATATTATGGACTCAGTTTATTATTACTTAAACTGCAAGTTTATTGCATCTTGAACTCATCTCCACTACCATGATTCCTAGTCTTCTTAATATTTATATCATTTTTTGGACTCTAGTTTTTATATACATGCACATTTACATAGATTTAATCAGTTACATCGATCAATCTCATTGTCTATATTGTGATTCATGGCTTACTCACATATTCCTACATGTTCCTATGTCTGACTATTAGTCTAGACTTATATTTAAATATTGATTATTGATCTTGAATTTAGCAACATGATCTGATGGTCTATATTCAAATGGCTCAACTTTAAAATGCATCTATTTGATTGATCTCTAATAGGATCACACTATCTATTTGATCTTTGTATGCTTCTAAACTTTATCTGTATCTAGAATTTTAATATTGAGCTCTTTATCCCATCTCTTTGCTTCCTACATCTTTGGATCACTTTCACTCCATCAATCTTCTCAAACTTGTTCATTATTTAACTCACCATTATGTTGATAAACCTCAAGCAGTTTATTGCATCTATGTCCACTAGCTCTATTATATATCCTTCACATGATCACCCACTCACCATCAAATCTTCTGATAAGCTTGATCATTAACTCTAACAAGCTTATGTTCATTAGGTCTCTATTTGACAAGCTCCGTGAATGTGACACTTGTCACTAGTGAATTTACTCAGAGGTCCCTTTGACAATTTTAATTTTCCTTATTTTTTGGGTCTTTAAGGTAATATTAAGCTCTAGACATTGATCAAGTTGAGACATAATATCAAGTCTAAGACTTAGGAAATATTAAGTCCTTTGAATTGGTAATTACTATGTCGAAGGGGATGGTTTTACAATGATGACAAGGGCTTAAGATATAATTAAGCTACTAGGTCCTAGTTATATCTAGTCAAAATAAAAATATAAAATCCTATGGACACCATGACTTAAAACCTTATATTTTATTTGAGAAACCCTATTTTTTTTAGAGCAAAGATAATTTAATTTTGAGCTCATTCCTTCCCATTTGAACATACAGAACATATGTCTAGAATGCTCATGAAAAACCCATAAAAATATTATATCTATTTCCTTTTAAAATTCCCATAAATGATCTTTGTAAAATATGACTTTGCATAACCTTTGTGTAAATTTTGATAAGGTATAGAGACCATTTCACTATGCCTAGAAGGCTAACTTTGCATATGCATAACTCTTGTTGTGCATAGTCGCATGACCTATAATTTAGTGCATAAGATACTCTTTCATATGGGATTATATCCATATATTCATGTTCTCTTGAAGCCTTCATATGTGAAAGATATGTCATCATAGAAGTGCCTACTTAGCTTTATCTTGCAACCTACTATTCATCTTCTCTTGAAGCCTTCATATGTGAAAGATATGTCATCATAGAAGTGCCTACTTAGCTTTATCTTGCAACCTACAAATTTGACTAAGTGTTGGAAAATACTATCAAAATGCCTAGAAGCCCAACTTTGTTCAAGCATATATTTTCTTGCACTACATCACATGACCTGAGATTCAATGAATATAAACTAGGCACAAAAATGAACAAACCCATATGATAATTTTGTCTTCTAAACTCAATATGTGTGAATTTTTACCTCATTAATATGCTTATTTGGCTTTGTTTAACCCTTTTTAAAATTTAGTTAAGTATAGAAACTTAGTATTTTTATCTGAGTAACCAACTTTGCATGCCCATATCTTTAACTGTGTTTCATCTCATGACTTCAAAATTGGTGAATAACAACTAGGGACTAATTTTATGACAAACATATGACAATCTATCCCATACTCATTCATATTCAGTAATAGTGATGTCAGTAAAATGCCTTCTCATCTTTTTTGTCATAGACCCAAAATGTTTAGATGGTCAATATGAAGAACCTGATGAATTCCACTCATTCACACACATACTCCAATAATATTTGACATGTGATAAGATCCTTTTCATATCCTCTAATCACCATATTCATTATTGAACATCAATTATATGTTCATAATGTCCTTTTTGACATCAATGACAATCATATTTCCAACAATCTCCCCCTTTTTCATTGATGGCAAACTAAATGCTCTAATAATCTAATATTTTTATCCTTATTTAATATTGGCTTCTTATGAGCTTGAACTATGTTTTTTGATACCAAACTTTTTCCCCTTAGGTAATGGCACATTTGCCTAATACTCAACTTAGATACTTGCTCTGCTTCTTCTTTAACATTTGCAATTTTTATCCAAACTTATGCAGAGAGCATTTTTCTCTGCTTCTCCCATAGAGAGAATTTTCACTTTTTATCCTCCTTTAACATCAATATAAAAGGGACTCTTTCTGACTATTTGTCCAAATTTTTCTCCCCCTTTATCAAATAAAGGATTTTGTCTAAGAATCTACAAACTTCAACTCATTATAAATTTTTAAAAGTATGCATACTTGAGTTGCTTTTTCTATCTTCTTCCAAGGATTAATAAAACTTTTATGAGACTCCCCATGGACTCATGCTCTACCACTACGATCTAGTGATGTTGTGTAGGAGCCACCACTCCTAACTTTTATCTCATATATCCAAATTATTCCTTTGGAAGAGGTTTGGTGAATATGTCTACAATTAGGTCCTTAGTTGGCACATATTTCATTATGACCTTTTGATCTGCAACCCTCTCTCTTAAAAATTGATACTTGATTGATATGTGCTTGGTTCTATAATGCATCACTAGATTCTTTGATGTATTAATGGAACTTGAATTATCATGAAGAATAGAGATAGGTGTATTTTACTCTACCTTGATGTCATTAAGTGTTTACTTCATCCATAAGACTTGAGTGCAACATGCTACTGCTTCATTGAGTGTTTGCTTCATATACTCTACTTCTATTATATAAAGAGTAACTGACTCTTTCTTTTTACTCAGCCATGAAACAAGTGTATTTCTAAGGAAAAATGCACCACCACTAGTTTTTCTTTTGTCATCCACACTTCCTACCAAATCAACATATGTATATGCTATCAAGGTGAAATCTTCACTTGTAGGGTAACATAGGCCATAGTCGATTGTGCTCTTGACATATCTAAAGATCCTTTTTACTACATTGACATTTGACTCTTTAGGAGAAGCTTGAAATATTTTAACCATGCACACTATTTGAATGATATATGGTCTTGATGTATATTAGGTATAACAAGCTACCTATAATTTATCTGTACATATTCTAATTTGCATTAAGGGACTCATCCTCTTTTCTCAACTTGTATCTAATTATCATGGGAGTAATAAATGTTTTGCTATCTTCCATTCCAAATTTCTTGAGCATTTCCTTTGCATACTTAGTTGTGACATGAATATCCTTTCATTAGATTGTGTTATTTATAGACCAAGAAAGAAAGAAATTTCTCCTAGCATAGACATCTCAAACTCAATTTGCATTTATGTAGCAAATTATTTGTACATTTTGTTATTGCTACCACTAAATATGATGTCATCTTTATATATAACAAAAATCAACATATTTTCACCTTTTGATTTAAAGTATAGATTATTATCTACACATCCTTTGTTTAATTTTTTTTATTATAGGTACTAGTCCAATATTAAATACCATGTTTTAAGTGCCTATTGTATACCATAGAAAGCTTTCTTTAGTTTTCACACATAATCTTCTTGTTCTGATAGCTAAAAACCTTTAGGTTGTTCTATGTAGAGTTTTTCTAGGTTTCCATTTAAGAAAGTAGACTTAACATCCATTTGATAGACTTTGAACTTAATATAAACATAAAATGCTAGAAACATTCTTATGGATTCCAATCTAAAAATTGGAGTGAATGTTTCCTTAAAATATATTCCCTTAACTTATGTATATCCTTTACACACTAATCTCACTTTATTACTTACAATAGCTCCATCCTCATTGAGCCTATTTCTATAGACCCACTTTTTACCTATCACATTCTTGTTTGAAGGTCTTGGGAATAATTGTTAACTTTTACTCTTTTCAATTTGGATCAGTTCTTCTTCCATCACTTTTATCCAATTCTCATTCTTGTTGGCTTCAACATAGCTCTTAGGCTCAATTTTAGACATTAGATTAAAACTTACTTGCTCCTTATTCATTACAGATCTTCCCCTTATCTAAACTCTTTTATTTTTATTACCAATTATCTACTCTTTAGGATGGTCCTTTTAAACAAATCTTGGAGATGACTTTTCATTTAATTCCTTGGCCTCTTAATTATTTGCTTCTTCTTTAATACCTAATTCCTCAATACCAATTTCCTTGTCAGGTTTAACATGTTTCAATCCTTCTTCAACCTTGACATTGATGCTCTCTACAATCTTGTGTATCCTTTTATTATAACATAAATAGGCTTTACTTTAAGTATAATAGACAATAAATATTCCTTCATCACATCTTGATTCAAATCTTCCCAATTTGTCCTCGTTTCTCCTAATGTAGCATTTTCTTCCAAACACTTTGAAGTACTTAATAGAGATATGTTTTCCATACCATAGCTCATAGGGAGTTTTTTCACTATTTACCCTTAGTTAAACTCTATCCGAGATGTATACTATTGTTTGGAATACTTTTCTCTAGTATGTATCAAGTAACTTGGCCTCTTTTAGTATTATTCTAGCCATTTCCTTGACTGTCCTATTTTTTCTCTCAACAACTCCATTTTGTTATGGAGTCCTTGATTCAAAGTAGTGCCATTTAATCCCATGTTTCTCAAAATAATGTATGAAATCATTTGTGCTAAATTCTCCACCTTTATTTAACCTTAAGCATTTGATCTCTCATCTAATAACATTCTCTACCATGGCTCTAAAGATCTTGAATATTTCAAATTTCTAAGACTTACCCTTCAAAAAGGTTACCCATTTCATTATTGAGTAATCATCTACAAATAAAATGAAGTATTTTTCTCCTTTAGATCCTCTTGTCTTAATAGGACCACAAAGATTAGTATGAACTAACTCTAAAGTATTTGTACTTGCATACTCCTTTGTTTCAAATTTGACCCTTGTCTACTTGCCTAGTTTATATTCCTTGAAAGTAGTGTCTATAGGTTTGGTTATCTTGGGCATGTATCTTACATACTTATTTGAGAGTACTTTGACTATTTTATCAAAGTTAACATGACCCATTCTTTTATGCCATAATCAACTCTCATTAGTCTTTCCTATTAGGTAGATATTACCATTCACTTCAACAAGATTATAGATGTTTCTTTCAATCATTTTACCTTCTACAAATAGTCTTCTATATCTCTTTAGCTTACATATTTATTCATTAATTATATCCTTATATCTAATGCCACACATCTGACTAACACTTAGTAGATTATGCTTTAGCCTTCAACATAAAGGAAATTATGTGTAATCAATTTTCCATCTATGTTGAAAGTTCCTTTATCTTTGATCTTTACTATTGTGTTATCTCCCAAGCTAACAAATCCTTCCTTACATTTGCTTAATTTGGTGAACTTGCTCTTGTCATCAGTCATATGCTTACACAACCATCACCCACAAATTCTACTTTTTGGTATGGAGTATAGTTTGAGCAATCATGGATTGATTTTTCACTCTCCACACATCCTTGTGTTTCTTATATGTCCTATTTTCTCCTTATTAGAGAATTTTAAACGTTTGTTCACAATAGGAGCCATGCCCTTCATTACATTATGTAATTTTGATATTTCAAATTATTCTATAATGTTTAGCTATGTGAATAGAACTATTAAAATTACAGCACATTACATTTATATCTAACAAGGGTGAAAATGAATTTTGCCTTACAAAATTAAATCTCCTTCTAGTTACAACTCTACAATTACTAACCCTATGACCAAAATGATTACATCTATAATGATAACCATATACAGATGAGGAATACTTAGTCATAGCATTTCTTGGTGCATCATGAGGAGTTCTTCTAAACTCTATATTCCTCAAGTTTCTCACTTTGGCATATCCATCTACATCAAATACCTTTATCTTCCTCTTCTCTTCAAGCTTATTTTTAGGTTCAACTTTGGTCACAACAATTGTATTTAAGTCCTTCTTTATATCTTTGCAAGATTTTTCTTTATTTGCTCCTAATTCTCCATCTACTTTGAAGTTTTCATATAGGTTAGTAGATGTACTAGTAGTGGAACTCATGCCCTTTTCATAACCAAGACCTGGTCTCTCTTTTGAGGGCTTTTGAGAGTTGATCAATTCATCAAGAATGTCTGATCCTCCTATCAACTTTAAACTTTTGTGTAGTTGACCTTTGACCTTTTCAATCTCTTTTCTCAAAGCCACTATATCTACTTCTAACTTTAAACACTCATTAGATTTAGATTATAGTTCAATTTTGACTACACCTTCTATTCATTTAGCCTCTTCAACTTGAGTCTTTAGGCTCACTATCATCTGATCAAAAATTTTAAAACTTTTGGACATTTTCTCAATTTCATTTTGTTTAAGATTCTTCTGCTTTGAGATCTATTTTCTTAGCTTGTTAATTTCCTCCAAAGCATAAATGAGCTCACACTCTAGATCCACTTCACCTTATTCTTCTTCATCTGAGTCTTCAACTTCTTCTTGATCCATCGAAGTTGATTATATTGTCATGAATAGGACTTACTTTTCCTTAGCCATAAAAGTACAGCCATGATCATCATTAGAGCTATCACTATCATCCATTGAATCATTGTCTTCTTTTATGAATAGACACTTTTTGTTTTTGAAGTTCTTATTCTTGGGATAGTAGGGTTTCATCCCTTTTTTATTCTCTACTTGCTCAAAGTTATCCTTTTATTATGAGGGCATTTAACAGCTAAATGTCATACTTTACCATAGTTAAAGCATTTAAAGGGTAACTTACCTCTATACTTTTTATATAATCTCTTTAATCTTATAAAAAAGTGGGTTTCTTATTCATCAATCTCCTCATATATAAATGTAGGTGATTCTTCCTTTACTTTCTTGGCTACTTTAAATGTAACTTCTCTTTTGAAATTGTCTACATCTCCCATTCTCATTTCATCATCAACAATGAGTTTATCCATATTTATTTCTTCCTATATTATAGATATTTTAGATTCATATCTTGATCCCAAAAAATTTAAGACATTTTTGACAATGATTGATTCTTTCATTTCTTCCCCGAGGCCTCTAATTGCATTGACTATTTCATCTACCCTGAGGAGGTAGTCTACAATCTTCTCTTTCTCATTCATTTTAAGGATTTCAAACTTGCCTTTATAAGTTTATAATTTGGCCTAATTTACGTTGTCATATCCTTTATATATGCTCTTCAATTTGTTCCATATATCTTTTGTATTTTGGAAATGCATCACTTTGACATACTCTAAGTTTGACAATCCACAAATAATAGCATGCTTTGCCTTAGCATTTCTCTCATATGCCTTCTTGTTAGCCTAATCAGTAAGATTTATATTAGGGGTTGTATATCCATTTACCATAGACATTCATACATCAAACCTTAATGAAGATAGATATGATTCCATTCTTAGGCTTAAGAATACATAGTTTGATCTATCAAAGAGATGTGCTTTATTTGATGAAGATCCTTCTTGACTAGCCATTTGTCTTTACTATTCCAAGATCTACCTAAGCTAATTAAGCTTCTTCTAAAGAACCAAGGCTATGAGAAATTTTTTTGGAACACAACTAGATAATAAGAGGGGGTGACTCAATATATTAATTAACTTAGTCCTTTTCAAAACCTTTTAAATAAGATTAAAATTATATGAAGAGATCACACATAAAATAAGATATACCATGGAAAACCCAATATGGGAAAAACCACCATGAGAATAGATGCTAAAAACTACCATTCTGATCCAACCTAATAATAAGGAATCTCACTAGTTACAATGTTTATAGGCACCAACACTAAAGAGACACCAATCCCCTAGTTTAAGATCTTTAACTCTAAGGAAGCACCCACTCCTTAATCTGAGCTCCAACTTAGTCTATCTGATGGCACAACCAATCTGATCAATAATGAAGCTATAAATACATATTACAACATAGATTCATAAATGAATCTAATCCTTTTGTTCTCTATTGTAGGTTTGATCTACAATTATTCATGATTTGCACATGATTTCTTTATGCCTTTCTTCTTGCTACCCTTATATCTCTATGTCTATATCTATCTCTATTCAACACACTTCATCTCTCTCTCACTCGACTCTAATGTGTCTTTATATTCCTATTTGACATAATTTAATAGCTTTAGCAACTCCTACCTATAACCTAGATATTATATATGTAAACAATTGATCTAGGGTTCCATTTATTTGTTATGTTCACACACTTGTTTACAAACACATCACTCTATGTTTTGGACTTAGTTCATTATTACTTGAACTAAATTTTTTTTGTCTTGAACTCAACTCCACCATCATGATTCCTTATCTTTTTACTATTTATAACATTTACTAGACTCTAGTTTTGATGCATATGCACATTTACATAGATTTGATTGGCTACATCAATCAATCTCATTATCTATGTCATAATTCATGGGTTACTCACATGTTCTTACATTTTCCTACGTCTAGCTATTAGTTTAGACTTATCTTTAAATATCAATCATTGATCTTGAATTTGGCACCATGATCTGATGGTCTATATTCAAATGGCTCAAATTTATAATGCATCCACTTGATTAATATCTAATAGGATCATGTTATCCATTAAATATTTTTACACTTCCAAAATTTAGCTTTTTCTATATTTTAAACATTGAGATCTTTATCCCATCTCGTTGCTTCTTGCATCTTTGGATCATTTTCACTCTACTCACTGTCAGATCTTTTGACAAGCTCGATCATTGACTTTGACAAGCTCTATGAATGTGACACTTGTCACTAGCACATTCACTTAGAGGTTCCTTTGACAATTTGAATTTTATTATCTTTATTGGATCTTTAGTGTATAATTACGTGCTATCCATTGATCAAGCCAAAACATTATATAAAGTCTAATACTTAGTAAATATTAAGTTGATTAAACTAGTAATTTTTAGGTTGAAGGGGCCAATTTTACAGTGATGACAAGGGATTAAGATATAACTTAAATTATTGGGTCTTAGATATATCCATTCAAAATCAAAATAGGAAATCATATTAATACAATGACCTAAACCCTTAGGTTTATCTAAGAAACCCTACATTGTTTGAGAGCAAAGATAATTCAATTTTGAGATCATTCCTTCTCATTTGAACCTACAGACCATATGTCTAGAATGCTCATGAAAAACACATAATAGATATTCTATCTATTTCTTTTATAAATGTCCATAAATGATCTTTATAAAATCATGAAAACTTTGCATAGCCTTTATGCAAATTTTGACTAAGTATGGAGACCATTTCACTATGCTCGAAAGGTTAACTTTGCACCTACATAACTCTTGTTCCATATAGTTGCATGACTTGTAATTTAGTGAATAAGATTCCATTTCTAGGGTATTCCATCCATATATTCATCTACTCTTGAAGCTTTCATATGTGCAAGATATGGCATCATCAAAGTGCCTACTTATCTTTATCTTGCAACCTACAAATTTGATTGAGTATTGGAAAACACTATCAAAATACCTGAGATCCCAACTTTACTCAAGCATATTTTTGTCATGCTAAATTATGTGACTTGAGATTTAGCACATATAAACTAGGCACAAAAATGAAAATAGTCATATGATTATTTTTCACTCAAACCTTCATATGTGAGAACGTTGACCTCATCAATATGATTACTTGGCTCGACTTCACCCTTTCACAGATTTGGCTAAGTATAGAAACCTAGTGATTTGTGTTTAAGTAGCCAAATTTACATGACCATATATTCAACTATGATTCATTGCATGAATTTAAACTTGGTACGTAATAACTAGGGAATAATGTGATCATAACCATATGACAAGTTCTCCCATACTCATTAATATGTGGTAAGGGTGATGTCAACAAAATGTCTTCTCATCTTTTCTATCATAGACCCAAAATGTCTAGATGATCAATATGAAGAACTAGATGAATTCCACTCATTCACATAAGTACTCCAATCATTATTGACCTATGATAAGATCCTTTGTATATCCTCTAATCACCATATTCAATCTTGAACATCAATGACATGTTCATAATGTCCCTTTTGACTTAATTACAATCATATTTCCAACATTTTCTCCTTTTACTTATGTGATATTAAAGTGTTGTTTTTTTGGTTGATAAAATAAAGTAATTTGAAGTTTACAAAACATACAGATAGATCATAATTATTTTAATCAATGTATGCTAGATATAAATGCAAAAATTGTATTGAAAGTTAGTAGATTTTGTTAAGTAATTGGTTTAAACTATGTTATTATTCTTAGTATGTATGAATAATTTATTTTAATATAGGTTTCTAAGTGTGTACCATAGCTACCTTAGATGCCCATTTGGTCCAATTTTTAACATTCCAATTAAGGGTGTGCAAAGAAAAACTTTATAGGAATTAAGCTTTAATTGAGACAATCAATTTTCATGTATCATTCTTCCCCAAACCCCATAATTATGTTTAATTTTAAGTGTGAAATAGCTATAAATAATAAGAATTAGTTTGAGAGTACTTTTCAAATAAGAAACCATCCTTGAAGTGACTATTTGAGATCATAAAACCTACTTTTTAACTATACCCTTCCCTTAATTTGAATTTTATTAGACTGAGATCTACCCACCATAGATTAGGTATCGCCCATCCATTTTACCCATTTAGGCTTGATTTATTCACTAGGATTAATTTCACTATAAATGAACTTGGTTAACAACTTGCATGCTATATTTGATACTCCACCACAATGTTCTTTAATCCATACCTAAAACTCATGCCCTAAAATGGAGTTAAACTCCACTGATATCCTAAAACATTAGAGGTTACCTATTATAAACTTTGGTTGGTGAATAAGACCCATATCATCACATTAAATATTATAATAAATAGTATAAAATATGTGTCATATATAAATATATATTCGATAGTAAGTATAATGTTTAACTTAAGACATGCTAATTTGTTAGGAGGTTAATGGCTAACCTTAGACCTTGTTTGATTAAATAAAGGGCATGATGATTATTTGGAGGTAAAAACATAATATTTCAACTCTAATGTTAATATGATTATTTGATTTGGAATGTACTAAGAATCTAGGGTTTTGAACTATTAGGTTTCTAAAATTTTTGAAGCCATAATTTGGAATCATCGTGGACTTTGTCTAGTTGCATGTTTTTTCTATGATTTCATTTTTTATTGGATTAACTAGACTGTAGATGGTTTTTGTCAAACCACCATGACAAAATTTTAGAAAACAATTATGGAACTAGAGATTCATTTTCCAAAGACCCGATTTTGTGGGAGTATTTTGGGGGGTTTTGGCATGCATATTAAGAGTAGACAAAGATATATGGAGGGAAAGATATTTGGAGAAGATATACGATGGACAAGAAGAGCCTTGAAAAATAAGGAACTTGGTCTTGCACTACCTAGTTTTCATATTTAGGTAGGGTTTACTTGAATTATATTTATAAGATTATCTTTTTGGAATGTTTTTTAAATGTACTAGTTAGTGTCATTATTTTTTTGAAATGGGTTCTTGTATTTGAATAGATATATTTTATTTAAGAGGGATATATGTGGTTGATAATAAGGCTGGGTACAACCCATCCACAAGGCTGAACACATATAAACCCTACCCTTTCATAAATGGTCATGTATTCTAGTTTAATTTGAGTTTAGATAAAATGAACCAAGTTTATATTTTTGCTTATTAAAAATAAAATGATGGGAGCTAGGTTATGGCTAGTTATATAATTAGTTAATGATGTTTGTATCTTTCTTGAATCCTTCATTTATACCTTGTAGTGGTTGTTTATGATGTAATATTAAATGTGTTAACTTTATTTCTACCCTAAAAAATCATTTGCATAAAAGAATATCTATTTTAATCTTTTTTGTGTTAAAAAATAGGTTTTAGGTATTTTGGGGAAAGTTATATTTGATTATGACTTTTAATCAATTCAATTGAATTCTAAGTTTTTATAAAAAAAGTATAAGAGGATCATTTGTAAATGACCCTAGGGATGGGTTCAACCCATCCATAGGGTCAAGTTCAAATGAGCCCAAGATCTCTACCATTTCATGGTTGTGTATGTTGAGTAGCAAAGAATAAATTATATACAAAGTTTTACATTATTTTGGTTCAAAATTACTCATGTTAAAACCTATAACTATGTTTTGGAATCTTTGTATACTATGTAAAAATGGGTTCAAACTTTTATCTATGTATTGGTGAATATTGTCTACATAAACATTTGAATTATTATATTATCGGATGAATTTGGAAACAAGGTTTGACTGAGTGATGATTGATAAATTTGGTATTATCAGTTTTGATGTAAAGTTAGTCTTGAACATTATGGGTTATAGTTTGAATATGTTCATAATGAATATATGACTATATTTCTATCAAAATAAAATAATTTTTTGAATTAGCATTATCTGATTATCATAATAGTTAAAGGACTGACTTCATTAATATGGGCTCAATCCTACAACTATTATGATATTTTTGTGAGGCATTTGTTAATGTGTCTTTTTAATGGATAGTTATATGGGAATATTAAATTTTGAACTTTATGTCTATAAATATTTTTATCATTATTAAACCCAGTAGTTTTGAGTGAATCGATTATATGGATTGCTCAACTCAATTTGTGTAATTTAATATGTATGCATGTATATGTATATATATGTACACACACACCCACACACATCCACCCACACCCACAAACTAGAGGCCAATGGAATAATTACATAAATGTATTGTGCATAATTGTTCACAAACTATGTGTGTGTGTGTGTGTGTGTGTGTGTGTGTGTGTGTGTGTGTGTGTGTGTGTGTGTGTGTGTGTGCGCGTGCGTGCGTGCGTGCGTGTGTGCATGTGTGTGTGTGTGTGTGTGAGCGTGCGTGTGTGTATTTCGAGGCTTTATACTATCTTATGTTTTATTGGGTTTATATACTCTTATATTTTTATATGAGTTTTACCTGGAATTAAACTTCTATTTGATGCATTTTACACAAATAGTTATATCTTGGTGTTTATTGTATGATTATTTAAATAATAATTATAGTTGGGGATTTATAATGTATAAAGGACTATTCATTATATAATAAATTTGTGATATGATGCATATAATGGAATATATGTGATTTTATGATTTTTTTGTATTCATACATGTGACATTATTTATGGGAATCTATATATTTTTGAAATCTATGGATTTCAAAATTAATATGTTTATCTGATATTAAAGACATTAAATAAGTAGGTGAAATGGACTTCAGATACTTAATGCCAATAATAGATAAATAGAGGATATCCAAATGAGTTGTGTGCATAAATTTGACTAATTTTAAGATCTATAAAACTATATTGAAATGTTATCTAAAGTAATGTTTATGGTTTGAAAATTGTTAATTCACCTATTTGATTTAGTTTGTATGTTTTTCACAATATCATGTTAGAATGCATTTCTTTATGACATGCTCTATGTGATAGTTATCTTACAACACACAAGTTCTAGTTGACTTTCTCTATTTTTGCATTGTCACTATCTAACCATGCATGAAGGGAGGGCCATTCCATTGTTTAGATATTGTATAGGGGATCAATGATCCATGGTTGGTGTGGAAAATCACTTAGATGATACTCTACCTCCTTTTCCAATAATCAATTGATAGAGATTTTACTCATGATAACTTGTGGATATTAATGAGTTCATTTATAATTGTATGTTATGTGAAACATTTTATAATTGTAATATGATATTAAGATATGTAATAATGTATATTTATACTATTTGATGTTAATTTTATAATTAATGATAGTACTTGGTTTTTTATATGTGTACATGTTGTGACATTTAAATTAGTAGTGTCTAATTTATTAATTTGGGTAATTTAGTACTATTTTATATTTTTCTTGTGAAAGAAAATTAGTATATTTATATAGTGATCATTAGCTATATGAATCATATGTTTAACCTAATGGTTAATAGATTAGTTTTCATAAATTATTCATTTAGTTAAATATCATTAATACTTGTAATCAGATAAGGTAATTTGTTATTGAGTTAAAAAAATTAACCTAATTCTAGTTTGACCCTGAGGGGTTGTTACTTATGCTATCAAAGATAAGGCTCAAACTCTTAAACTTAATAAGTCCACTAATGTTTTATTATTATTCTATTATCAAAAATAAGAATTTGGATCAAAGTTTAGCTAGTGAGGTTACATCCAATCCCAATAATGTTAACCCTCAAATTAACCCAAATCAATTTGTCATTGAATAAGTTATAAAGCTTGATCAGATTTTCACAGCCATGAATGAGACTAGGGACCAGATAGTTGCCTTTGCATAGGAATTTCATGACATTGTAGAGGAAAATAATCATAATGAACCTGAAGATCATATTACTAATCAAGAATTTCCTTAGTAACCTAGGCAAGAAGAGGTGCCTCAAGATGCAAGAGCATGTGTAGCTACAGATCTTGCACAAGACATGAATAAAATTAATCCGCCCAAATTTGATAGAATAATTTTGGGAGATGAAGTAGAAGTGTGGTTAACTTAGATACAAAATTATTTCAAGATACAAAATTAGTTTGGGTATCTTACCATTTAGATGGTAAAACAATAACATGGTAGGCAAACAAGAAATTAAAGAATAATTTTGACTCTTATACCACCATGTGGGAACATTTTGTGACCTTGTTTAGATCACCTTGGTTTCAAAAAATCTTTTTTGATTAGCAACTAACATATTTTTAAAATCTAAAGCATGGAAACTGTTGACCAATTTTTCCCAACAGGCAAAATTTTGGTCCCCTTCTTCCCTTGCTTTTCAATAACCATGTCAATTTTAGGTTGCAGAGTTCAATCAGCAAAGTTCACGGCCTTGGTTCAAAGGCCTAATTTTAGTACTTCGAAAAAGTTTAAATGGTTTAGTGGCTTCTAGTTCAATGAAGAGTTCATCGATCAATTCAAATGTCTCAATTTAGTAATCATTTGAACCATTGAACCATTGAACCAATTTTAGTTCAATGGCTTAGTTCAACGCACTTGGTTAAATCAGTTCAAGTTCAATGCTTGGTTCAAAGCAAGTGGTTCAATGTTTGGTCCAATCAGTTCAACACATAATGGTTGAACCATTGAACCCTTAAACCAATTTTGGATCAATGGCTTGGTTCAATACTTGGTTCATCAGCCTAGTTTAAACAGTCAGCTCACTTGGCAGGTTCATCAGTGCGCAATGGTTGAACCACTTGAACCATTGAACCATTTTTGGTTCAAGGGTATGCCCAGTTGGTCAGACAGTAGTCCAAAGTTTAATACCCTTATAGAGGGTAGTCACTTCAAAGTAAAAGGAAACTAGGTAAGTCCAAGTTTATTTAAGTTCAAATTTGATAAGTCCCAAATTCCTTCAGACTTTTTGTCTAAAGGAAATCCTTCAGACAAAAAGTTTGAAGGAATTCAGGCGTAACTCAAATCAAAAGATAGACCTAGGGAGATTTTTTGTAGAATTTTTGTCTATGGGAAAATGTCTATAGACAAAAGCTTGCAAAAAATACACAAGGCAAAGACAGACCTAGGGAAATTGTCTGCGGACAAAGGGTCTGCAAGAACCTAGGAGGCATCTAGACAAAGCAAAGGACCCATCGAAGGACCCTGAAGGGAAGGTGTCCTTACAAGGGTCTCCTATCCAAGAGACAAAGGGAATTTTCAAAGGGCCAGAGGATCACCTTCCCTTTGGGAAGGTGCTAGGAAAATATACAAGGCAAAAGAGTGCCCGCAGAGAAGAAAAAGTAAGATAAGCCTGCAACAAAGCTAGGGAAGGACCTAATGACGTTTTGACAGGGATTGTGACACCCTAAAGGCCATTAAAATTAGTAAAGAAAATTAGCCATTGGTTTTTAAATTGACGATGGTCATATGAATGTCAAAATTAGTGAAGCGAAATAGTTGTTTACTTTCAAACTAAAAGAGCGCTAGCCATGAGAGCCCAAAAATGTAATGACCCACTAGAAGTTCACCCCCGAGAGCTGAAGGAGCCAAAAGAGACAAGAAAGGAAAGGGACAAAGTGCCAGGCATGAAATAGGTAGATAGCCTAAGTGGAAAATGAAGCATTGATTTGACAAGTGACTCCAACAGGTGAAATAGTGCCTATGAATTGACCATTTGAGATGCAAACAGCTAGCAGTGCAATCGATTTTCTCCATTTCATATTAATGAGTGGACAAACCATGTAATCACCTTGAAGAAGCAGCCTTATGAAAAGACAAAAGGCATAGCTCATTAATGTTTTGACCAGCCTACTCTTCCCAATGAGGGGATGCGAATGAGTCACTTGTAAAAAAAAGGGTGCCAAAAAGGCCTCCTTCTTCTCCTATATATTGAAGACTTGTCATTTGAGAAAGGATCTTTTTCACATTTTGTAAGGTGTAGCCCTAGAAAAATTTCCATTTGAATCAATAAACGTAGTTTTTACCTCCATCTTGGATAGATATTTTTGAGTATGTCTTGAGTGTTTATTTGTGTTCAGTCATTATCTCTTGATGGTTTCACAGGTCCAACACCAACATACCTGTTGTCTACAAGGCACCATTTCTATAGTTGATAGGAGAAGAGCTACATTTGGTAGTGTAGGGATAGAGAAATTACTACATAAGTGTGCATCCCATAGCACCTTTGGTGATCTCTATTTTTTGTATTTTTCATTAAAGCCTCCCTGCCAGTTTCTAACAGCCTAGTCCTTTTACAAACTCTGAAGTGTATGAAAGCATTTCTTTGATTTAAAGAGTGGATGTGAGAAGGTCGACTTATTTTGGTGAATCACCTCAATAGATTAGTTTGTTTTCTTGCATCTTTCTCCCTTTTCACCCCCCCCATAATGTGTGTGTGTGTGTGTGTGTGTGTGTGTGTGTGTGTGTGTGTGTGTGTGTGTGTGTGTGTGTGTGTGTGTGTGCGTGCGTGTGTGTTAGCACTTGCTAGAATGAACATGATGCATCAAAGGGAGCTATCGCTTATCTAGAGACTCTCCCCTCTAGCTTCGCTAGTCCCATAGGTGAGAGGGGAGTTTCCATAGTTGCGAGGAGAAGGCAAGAGCTTGGCCTCCTGCCAAAGGGTGTAATATTTGATGTCAATAGTTTTGGCACCCCCAGTGGGACATAGTTTAACAACTCAGTAAGGTCTTAGGATTGATGCCGGTCTTATTACATCAAATCAAATATTTTTAGCATCTGATGACTTTGAGTTAAATCTATTGGTTAAGTAGCCTGATGCCATCAAAAATCACTCTTTGTATGTATATTTTTTTTACACAAGACCATGGATCTTATTTTCCTTCATATGGTTTCGATCAGGCTCCAAATATTTATGCAATCCCCTCAAGTAGCCCTCCTAGTTTCCCTACAATGATAAGGGAAATGGCCCTACAATTGGAAATTAATAGACTAGAAGAGTAGTATAGATATCATTAGGAGCTGATGTATGAAGAGGAGTGTTTGTTTATGCAAGCACAGGCCTTGCAATCCATGGAAGAGGAGGTAGCAAAATGGAAAGATCCATTTATTCAAGGCAGTCAGCCTTCTGTGCCCCTTCCTAATCTAAATAAAGCCCCCTCTTTGTACCAAATCCTTTCTATCAAATTCCACTTGCTCACTCTAGCTCATCAAATACATTTGATCTCAATCCCATGCACCTAGATTTCCAACACCAAAAGACATCAGAACAATCTCCCATGGAGATGAACCTTCTAAACTCCTTAGATTGTGAATCTTCCATTAGAGGGAATACCACCAGCCATCATGTCCCTCTTTTAAAGACTCCTCCAGCGCATCAACAGTGTCTTCCTAAAATTCCTCAACCTCCCCAAGTCCTTCAGCATGATGTGCAGATTCTAGGTTCGAGGAAGGAATGCCAGGGACCAGCTCAGAGATTTTAAGAGGATCATGCTGGTGACCTCCAAGAAAGACTCTTTTAGGACAATCTAGCCAAAAAAATTGAAGATTTAGAGGCTAGGATGAAACTACTTCTTGAAAGAGACTTAGAACCTTTAGACCTTGTGGAGGAGCCCCAGGACCTTGGAGAAAACAAAATTGTTGCTTGTTCACAGGAGAAAATTTTCAATTTTGAGATCTTGAACTGGGGAAAGACAGTAGAATCATGGGGCAGGGAGGAGGAGAAGCAAGTTTTTTTTCAAAACCTTAAAGAAGCTAAGGTTGATCCTGCCAATGATGATGATGGTGACCTCCAAGAAAGGTGTTTCCAAAAAGATCTGGCTAGGAGAATTATGGAATTGGAATCCAGAGAGAGATTCCTCAACCAATGTGTGATGGATGGTTTAGACCAAATAGGACATTCCATGTCTAAACACACCACATCTACCCATTTCCAAGAGAATTATTAGGCCATACCTGATATTGATGAAGTGTTGACTAAGTGGAAGGAGGAGAATCATTCGATTCTAGCTCAAGGACTGCCTCCTCTTCCACATGTTTTCTCCACTTCACCCCTTCTTAAGGAAGAGCCTATTCTATAGGAGGTGGGTGAGGAGTAGAAGATCCAATCTACAGTTCGTCAAGAGGATGTTATAAGTGACAATGAAGAAGAAATCATCATCAATGCTCCTTGTGAAGACCTTATCAACAATGGAGAAGATGCAGGTCTTGTATATATGCAAATTTCCTAGCAATACGAGGAGGAACAAATGCATGGTAAGCTCTCTTCCCCTTTTTTAATGAACTTCCTTGCTATTTTGATGATGAGGATGACTACACTAAGGTCCTGACCTTCGAGGAGGAAAAGGAGAGGTCTATCTTCCTAGAGGAATGCTTTGAAGAAGAGATCTTTGAATAGAGAGGTGATGTTTTGTGGGATGAGCAATCATTTTGTGAGTCCATTTCAGACATCACCACAGTCACCCTTCTTCAAGAAGGCCAAAAGGAAGTAGAGGATGAGTCTGACAGGATCTTCAATGAGGCAAAAGGAAATGGGTTGGACCATGATACATTATAGAGGGAGTGTGCAGATCAAAGGGCTTATGGTGATAAGCCGGTAGCCACTAATTTCTTGGTGAAGAGCACCAATATGAAGGACCAGTTTTCAACAAGCCTCTAGGGACAAGAAGAATACATGTATGTTAGAGGCATGTTTAAATTTGATCCACTCAAATACAACCTGACTTAGGTGACAGGGAAGAGGAGCAAGTCACCAATTCTCCTTTTCATTCAGCTACTTGCCTACCATCGTAAGTCCTTTTTCTAGGAAGGGGACTTAAGAAATTTTCCCTTCGATCCAGGAGGGAGGCAAGAATACCTAGTTAGTTGTATATAGTAGTCTATTTTCAGTTTCTTTCCCTACTTTCCCTAAGTGTAGTTTGCACAGGTAGTGTTTTTTTAGCCTTATGTGTTTCCCTTTGCATGTGGGGTAAAAGTTTCATGTTTGATTCTTGATTCTTTTGGGGCTATTGCTAATTCTTTCATAGCTACAATCTGACTCCATGCCCAATGGATTTTCAAGGCAACTAGCTTTTAAGCATAGCAGGCATGCTTCTCCTATGAGTCACCAATCTGTTGACCAATTTTGCCCAATAGGCAAAATTTTGGTCCCCTTCTTCCCTTGCTTTTCAAAAACTAGTCAATTTTAGGTTACAGAGTTTAATCGGCAAAGTTCACGGCCTTGGTTTAAAGGCCTAGTTTTAGCACTTCAGTAAAGTTCAAATGGTTCAATGGCTTCTAATTCAATAAAGAGTTCATCGCTCAATTTAGACACCTCAATTTAGTAATCATTTGAACCATTGAACCGTTGAAACAATTTTAGTTCAATGGCTTAGTTCAATGTGCTTGGTTCAATCGATTCAAGTTCAACGCTTGGTTCAAAGTGAGTGGTTCAATGTTTGGTCCAATCAACTTGACGTGCAATGGTTAAACCATTGAACTGTTGAACCAATTTTGTTTCAATGGCTTAGTTTAACACTTGGTTCATTGGCCCAATTCAAATAGTCAGCTCACTTGGCAGGTTCATCAACACGCAATGGTTGAACCACTTGAATCGTTGAACCATTTTTGGTTTAACGGCTTGGTTTAAGGGTATGCCCAGTTGATCAGAGGGTAGTCCAAAGTTTAATACCCTTGTAGAGGGTAGGTGCTTCAAATCAAAATGCAATTGGGTAAGTCCAAATTTATTTAAGTTCAAATTTGATAAGTTCTGAATTCCTTCAGACTTTTTGTCCGAAGGAGTTCCTTCAGACAAAAAGTCTGAAGGAATTTGAGTGCAGCTCAAATCAAAAGATAGACTTGGGAAGAATTTATATAGACTTTTTGTCTATGAGAAAATGTCTGTAGACAAAAGCTCACAAAAAATACACAAGGCAAAGACAGACCCGAGGAAATTATTCGTAGACAAAGGGTCTGCAGGAACCCGAGAGGCATCTAAAAAAAGCAAAGGACCCACCAAAGGACCCTGAAGGGTAGGTGCCCTTGTGGGGGACTCTCAGCCAAGAGATAAAGGGCATTTTCAAAGGGCTGTAGGATCACCTTCACTTTGGGAAGGTGCTAGGAAAATATACAAGGCAAAAGAGTGCCTGCAGAGAAGAAAAAGGAAGACAGGCTCACAGTAAAGCCAGCGAAGGACCTGATGACATTTTGACAGGGGTGGTGATGCCCTAAAGGCCATCAAAATTAGAAAATTGAATTAGCCATTGGTTTTTGAAATGATGATGGCTGTATGAACATCAAAATTAGCAAAGTGAAATAGCCGTTTGCTTTCAAACTAAAAGAGCGCTAGCCATGAGAGCCCAAAAATGTAGCAACTCGCTGGAAGTTTGCCCTTAAGGGCCGAAGGAGCCAAAAGAGACAAGAAAGGAAAAGGACAAAGTGCTAGGCATGGAATAGGTAGATAGCCCAAGTGGTGAAGGAAGCACTGATTTGAGAAGTGACTCCAACAAGTGAAATAGTGCCTACAAATTGACCATTTGAGATGCAAATAGCTAGTAGTGCAACTAGTTTTCTCCATTTCACATTAATGAGTGGACAAACCATGTAATCACCTTAAATAAGTAGCCTTATGAATGAACAAAAGGTGTAGCTCATTAATGTTTTGACCAGCCTGCTCTTCCCAATGAGGGGACGCGAATGAGCCACTTGTAAAAAAAAGGGATGCCAAAAAGGCCTCCTTCTCCTATATATTGAAGACTTGTCATTTGAGAAAGGACCTTTTTCACATTTTATAAGGCATAGCCCTAGCAAAATTTCCACCTAAATCAATAAACACAGTTTTTACCTCCATCTCAGGTAGATATTTCTAAGTATGTCTTGAGTGTTTATTTGTGTTCAGTCATTGTCTCTTGATGCTTTCATAGGTCCAACACCAACATACCTGTTGTCTATAAGGTGCCATTTGTGCAGCTGATAGGAGAAGAGCTACATTTGGTAGTGCAGGGATAGAGAAATTACTACATAAGTGTGTGTCCCACAACACCTTTAGTGATCTCTATTTTTTGTATTTTCCATTAAAGCCTCCCTGCCAGTTTCTAGTAGCCTGGTCCTTTTGCCAAGTGTGAAGTGTATGTATGCATTTCATTGATTTAAAGAGTGGATGTGAGAAGGTCAACTTATTTTGGTGCATCACCTCCATAGAGTAGTTTGTTTTCCTACATCTTTCTACCTTTTCACCCCCCCCCAGATAATGTGTGTGTGTGTGTGTGTGTGTGTGTGTGTGTGTGTGTGTGTGTGTGTGTTAGCACTTGCTAGAATGAACATGATGCATCAAAGGGAGCTATCCCTTATCTAGAGACTCTCCCCTCCAGCTTCACCAGTCTCATAGGTGAGAGGGGAATTTCCATAGTTGTGAGGAGAAGTTAGGAGCTCAGCCTCCTGCCAAAGGGTGCAATATTTGATGTCAACAAAAACCTTTCAATGAATGAATATTGGGATAAATTTACCAAGATCTTAAAGTATGTTCCTTAATATTAGGTAGATGTGAGATTTTGCATCAAGAAATTCATTATGGGATTAAAACCCCAAATTGTATGTGAAGTGGATATGCATGGGCAATCCACTATGGATCAAGTCTTTGAAAATCTAGTAAAGAAAGAGTAGAAACTAAAGTCACTTGCTTAGGTTAGAGATTGTTTCAAGAAAAAAACTTGGATGTCCTAAACTAACTTTCAAAAATAATAATTGGAAAAGGAGTGGAAACTCTAAAAATCAATTCAAAAATTATAATGCAAAGTTTTAAAATGATTCAGGGAACATGAAACTAGCAAATAATTTAAATGGAGGTTGCAATAGAAATAATCAATCTGATAAAAAAGTACTACTTGGTAGATGTTTCATTTGTTGGGGTGATCATTATGCTAGAGAATGTTCTTAGGGAAAATCATATGGTAATAATAAAGTTTCCACTCTATATCAAGGATCATTATAGTAGAGAATTCATGTAGCTACTAACAACCATCAAGTTGAGTTTTAAGGTTCTCCTATTGAGTTAATAGGTACTTCATTTGGTTATCCAATTTTAATTTTGATTGACACAAGATCTATTAAATATTTTATCACTCATAAAATTCTTAACAAGTTGTTTAGAAAAGCTAAAATTATGGAAAATGAATGGTCAACTCAATATGGGAAAGAATTTAAGGTCAAGGTCATTAAATGTTTAGTTGAAGATGAGATCAAACTACCTAATTCACTACAATAGTAGATCTATTTACAAAACTACTAGGGTCATATTATGTGATACTAGGAGTAAATTTGTTATCTTAGCATAAATCTAGGGTAAAATATTTTCTTAAAAAGGTTGAATAGATGATTAGTGAAAATAAACCCATATCTATGGAAAAAAAAGGGAGCTAAAACTTAGACAAATTTCAGAAATTCAATTGAAAAAAAAACAAAGAAATGGGTGTAAACCATTTATTATTAAGATAAATGATATGGAGGAATAAAAGTAACTTTCCATCAAAGATTTTACTTTTCTCCAAGATTTTTGAGATGTTTTCCTAAAGAATTTTCAGTTTTACCACCTAAGAGATAGTTTGATTTCTTAATTGACATCATTCTAGGATTTGAATTGTATTATAAAGCCACCTATAGAATGATGAAAACTAAATTGGTAGAGTTTGAGACTTAACTATAAGATTTTTTATCCAAAGGGTTGATTCAACTGAGTGTGTTATCATTGGGTATATCAATGGTGTTCATTAAAAATAAGGATATAACCCTTCACCTTTGTATTGGTTACAAGATGTTGAATAGGGAAATGATAAAAAATGGAATCCTTTATCTCATACTGATGATCTCTTTAATCAAATACATAGAGCATAAATTTTATTAAATATTTATATTTGAGAAGGAGATCATCAATTAAGTATTTAGGAGGAAGACATTCCAAAAATATCTTTCAAGACTCATTATGGGCACTATGAGTTCATAGTTCTTAGTTTTTGGCTAAAAAATATGCCTATAACATTTATGAATCTCATGATAAGTGTGTTTAAGGATTATATATATCTTTTTGTGTTGGTATTTCTTGATGATATCCTCATCTATTCAAAATCTTAAGATAATTATCTAGAGCATTTGAAGTTGGTTTTATAATGGTTGTAGAAACATAAACTTTTTTAGAGACTATCAAAGTGTGCCTTCTTTCAAAAAAAAAAGTACAATACCTAAGGCACATTATATTTATAGAAGGAAAATATGTGGATCCTTATAAAATTAAATATATTATGGAGTGGATATAACCTTAAAATGTCCATGAAGTTAGGATTTTTATGGGTTTGGATGGATACTATAGGAAATTTATGCCAAATTTTTCCAAGATAGTAAATCCTATTACATCTTTTCAACATAAAAAATTAGAAATTTATGTGGTTAGGAAACTGTAAGGAAGATTTTTAGTGTTGAAAATAAGGCCTACCTTTGCATAAATGTCGATAGTTCCTGATCTAAATGGCCAATTCTTTCTAATAATTGATGCTTCATGATATGGTCTTGGAGGAGTTCTCATGCAAGAAGGTTCTATTGTAGCTTACGAATCTAGAAAGTTAAAGTTGTATGAGTTAAATTATGCCCCAAATAGTATGTAATTGGTTGTAATAATTCATTCCTTATAATTTTGGATTGGGAAAATAATTTGAGCTCAAAATTGATAACTTGGGGCTCAAGTATATCTTCACCCAACCTAACCTCGATGCACATCCAAGGTGATGGATAAAGTTACTATCAGATTATGTTTTTGACTTAAACTCATAAAAACAAAATAAAATAGGGTTGTATATGACCTTAATTGTATAAGGTATATATTATCTTTGGATATCATGAGAATTACCTTTTAGGATCAAATGGCTAAATTCTCTCCAAGAGATGAATTTTATGAACAAGTAAAGTTAGCATTGGCTCAAAATGCATAGTATCCTAAGTATGATGGATTAAAGTTCAAGGATGATGGTTTTCTAAGGTAAAAGGGAAGGATTTATGTACCAAACAAGGAGAATTTGAGGATTTTATTACTCAAGGAATTGTACAATGATCTTTACTTAGGTCATCTAGGTGTGACTAAGCTCTTGGCATAGTTAAGGCCATTATACATAAGGAAAGGAATTAATAAATATGTATAATATTTTGTTTCATGATGTTTTTAATGTTAAAATTTTTAATATGAATATGTTCATCTCATTGGTCTGATATATCCACATACCATACCATAATGGAACTGGAAATTTGATATCATAGACTTTGTCCAAGGTTTGTCAGTGTGTTGGAACTGACATGACATGATTTTGGTGGTTGTTGATAAACTCACCAAGGTAGCACACTTCATTATTGGTAATATTTCATATCATTTACCTATTATTGAAAATATATTCATGAAATAAGTGTGTAAATTACATAAGTTTATGAAAATAATTATTTCAAATAAGGACCTAAAAATGACATCTAGATTCTAGTTAATTCTCAACTCAACTTTAGGTACACATTTGAACTTTAGTACACCATACCATATACAAATATATGGATAAATAGAGAGGGTGAATTAGGTTTTATATCATATAATAATGTATTTCATATACTAGTGGTAAAAATGGGAATAATATGTTTTATCGATCGAGTTTGCCTATAACAACTTATAATAATCAAATCTAAAAAAAATCTCTATTTGAGGCATTCTATGAAAGGTGTAAAACACAAATGAGTTAGGATGGGTTAGAAGATAGAGAATTCTTTGGTCTAAATATGTTTCTAAAAATGGAATATCAAGTTAAGTTAATAAGGCAAAAGTTGGTTGAAGCCAATGATAGATAAAAGATCTATACTGATCTAAAAACATTAATAACATAGTTTTTAGTGGGAGACAAAGTATTTATATGGGTTAAACCATAGAAAAGATCAATTAAATTTGGAAAATATGCCAAATTATCTCCTAGATATGTGGGACCCTTTGAGGTCATGCAAGTTATCAATTTTTTGATGTATGGGCTTGATTTTCGACAAACTTTATCACTCATGCATAATATTTTTCATGTGTCCTATCTTAAAAAGTATGTTGTTGATTATTATCATGTATTAGATTGGAATAGTTTATAGATTGATCTTGGGTTGGTTATATTAGAACCAATCATAATAATTAACACTTGTAAAGTTAGTTTACATAATAGAGAAGTGTCATAGTGCAAGGTCCAATGGGACCAATATATTAAATATAGTGACAATTGGGAAGACTATGAAGAGTTTTATAAGATATTTATACATATGTTTGCTAAGTATTTTTTTTGGATATTATGTTTATTTTCTATTAAAAACTATTTTATTTCAAAAAGATTGTTTAAATAATTGTCATTAGGGTGATGACCAGCTTTAGGGGGAAGGATGTTACATCTTGATTCTCCTCTAGAATCATTAACCTATTAAATTTTGGATTTTATGGTTAATGATTTGTTAAATTATTATGTTAATTAGATGGATCAATAATATGTTGAATTAAGGATAGTTATATATTACTTATGATAATGATTGTTAACTTGTTAGTTGTTCATATATTATTCTAGTACATTATGATCATGATTATTCAATTCATTTAGTTATAATAGTTTATTATGATTATTTTGTGATATGATCTAACTATTATTTATTGTTCTGAGGTGGATGTAGGATGGATTTAATGCTCCTAACTATGACTGAGGGAGGGTATCATCAAAGAGGATGGAGTAGATGGAAATAAGTGGCAAATGGGAGAATGAAGCTAAAACCTTACACACAACACTTAGCATTTCGCATGTGTTTTTTAATTGGATTAATAACTATTTTATGTAACATACATCATGTTGTTAATGTGTTCCTTGATTTCATAATGTTTGATTATAATTTATGCATATATGTCACCATAATTGCATTCATAAGATATTTTGTTGGATGAGATGCTTATATGATTTCTTATTCCATTTTATTTGCATTGATTAAAAAATTAGTATGGATTTTAGATGTTGAACACCATAGGTGGCATATATAATCAACATTTTTTAAAAAAAATTGATGCTTTAAATGGATAAGTTTAAATGTTTTAATAAATAGTGTCAAATGTTTGGAATATATAAATATGTATTCGATAGTTATTATAATGTTTAACTTAAGGCATATTGATGTGTTAGGAGGTTAATGGATAACCTTAGACCTTGTGTGATTAAATAAAGGGCATGATGAATTTTTGGAGCTTAAAATGCAATCCTTCAACTATAATGTTATTATGATTATTTGATTTATAATATACTAGGAATCTAAGGTTTTGAACTATTGGGTTTCTAAACTTTTTGAAGCCGTAATTTAGAATCACTATGGACTTTGTCTAACTACGTGTTTTTCTATGATTTTATTTTCTATTGGATTAAGTAGACTATAGATGGGTTATGGAAAACCATAGTGCGAAAATTTTGGAAAATAATTATGGAACTAGACATCCATTTTTTGAAGAACCAATATTGTGGCAGTTTTAGGGGGTTTGGACATGCATATTGGTAGCGGATAGAGATATATGGAGGTAGAGGGTTTTAGAGAAGATATATGGTGGACAAAGAGAGCCTTGGTAAAGAAGGAACTTGGTATTCCACTACATGATTCATGTATTTAGTAGGTTTTGTTGAAATAATATTTATCAATTTATCTTTTTCGAATGTTTTTTTGAATGCACTAATTAGTGTTGTTTTGTTGAAATGGGTTCTTGTAGTTGAATAGATATTATTTTTAAAAATGGGATATATTTGGTCGACCTTAAATATGGGTACAACCCATCCACATGGGTAAACACATATAAACCATGTCATTTAAAAAATGGTTGTGTATTCTAGTTTAATTTGCAATTAGATAAAAGGAACCAAATTTTCCTTTTTGCTTAATAAAAAGAAAATGATGAGAGTTAGGTTACAACTAGTTATATAATTGCTTGATGATGTTTTTGTCTTCTTCAAATCCTTCATTTATACCTTGTAGTGGTTTTTTGATGTAATATTAAATGGATAAAAAAATTCTACCCTAATGAATCACTATGCATAAAATAATATATCTTTTACTCTTTTGTGTTGAAAAATAGGTTTTAGGTGTTTTGGGGAAAGTTGTGTTTGATTATTATTTTTAATTAATTTGATTGAATTCTGATTATTTATTAATAAATATACAAGTGGGTCATTTGTAAATGTCCCTAGGGATGGGTTCAACCATTCCATAGTGTCAAGTACAAATGAGCCCAAGATCCCTTCCATTTAATTGATGTGCATGTTGAGTAACCAAGAACAAATTATATACAGGGTTTCATAATTATTTTGGTTAGAAATTACTCATGTTAAAGCCTATAGTTGTATTTTGGAATATTTTTATGTTTTGTAAAGAAGGGGTCAAACTTTTATCTATGTAATGGTGAATATTATATACATAAACATTTGAACTATTATATTTATGGATGAATTTGGAAATGATGTTTGACTGAGTGATGATTAAAAAATTTGGTACTATTAGTTATGATATAAATTTAGTCTTGAGCATTATGGGTTATAATTATAATATGTTCATAATGAATATATGACTATATTTTTGTTAAAATTAAATGATTTATTGAATTAGTATTATCTCATTATCATAACAGTTAGAGGATCGACTTAATTAATATGGGGTCAAGCCTATAGTTGTTATAAGGTTTTTGTGAGATGTTTGGTATTATGTATTTTTAATGGATAATTATATATGAATAATAAATTTTTAATTACATGTCTATAAATATTTTGATCATTGTTAAAGCCTATAGTTTTAATTGAATCGATTATATGAATTGATCAACTCACATTGTGTAAATTAATATATATGTATGTATGTACCAGAGGTCAATGGATTAATTTTATTAAGCATGTTGTGTGTGTGTGTGTGTGTGTGTGTGTGTGTGTGTGTGTGTGTGTGTGTGTGTGTGTGTGTGTGTGTGTGTGTGTGTGTGTGTGTGTGTGTGTTAACTTAGAGGCTTTATACTATATGGAATTTTACTGGTTTTGTATACTCTTATATTTGTATATGAGTCTTACCTAGAATTTAACTTCTATTTGATGTATTTTGTATAAATTCTTATATCTTATAGTTATCATATGAGTATTTAAATAAAAATTACAGCTAGGGATCTATAATGTATAAAGGACTATTATTTATATAATAAATTATAAGTAATTTATGATATTATGGTACACTATTATATGGTCAATGCATGGAAATAAACCTGGTATATTCATAATAACAATTTAGGTTTATGCTAAGTATTGTCAAAATTTGGGTTTTAATGTGAGACCATTATTATTATGAAAGAATGTTAAACTAATATAGTTATGCTTATGTTGAGATTAATTATCTAAATAAATATCTATGAGTTTAATAAATTAGATTTTTTACACTATTATGATGCATATAATGGAATATACATGATTTTATGATTTATTTGTATTGATACATGTGACATTCTTTAAGCGAATCCATATATGTTTGAAATATGTGGATTTTAGAATTATTATTCTTATTTGATATTAATGACATTAAATAAGTAGGTTAAATGAACTTCATGTACTTAATTAATGCCACTAATAGATAGATGGAGGATATTCAAATGAGTTGTGTGTGAATTTGATTGATCTTGAGATCTAGAAAACTATATTAAAACTTTGGCAAAAATAATGTTTATGGTTTAAACAATTTCAATTCACATCATTTATTTAGTTTCCATGTATTTAACAATATCATTTTAGAATGTACTTATTTATGATATGATACATGTGATATTTATCTTATAGAACACATGTTATAATTAACTTTCTCAATTTCTACAATATCACTATTTACCCATCTATGAAGGGAGGGACATTCCCTTATTGAGATATTGTGAATGGGATCAATGGTCCATGATTGTTGTGGAAAATCACTTAGATGATACTCTCCCTCCCCTTCTATTAGTCAAATGATCGAGACATTACTCATGATTACTTTCGCATATTAAGGAGTTCATTTAGACTCATGTGTTTTGTGGAACATTGTACAATAATAATCCGATATTTAGATATGTAATATTGTATACTTATAATATTTTATGTTAATTTTATAATAGTAAAATTTGGTTGTTTATATTTTTACCTATACTGATATTTAAAATAGCATTGGTTGATTTATTCATTTGCATAATGTAGTATTATTTCTATGTTTTATTTATGAAATAAAATAAATATATTTATATAGTGATCATTAGCTATATTAATTATATGGTTAATTTGGAAGTTAATAGATTAGTTTCCATAAATGATGCATTTAGTTAAAGATAATTATTACTTGTAATCAGATAACGTAATTTGTTATTAAGTTTAAAAAAACTAATTCTAGTTTAAGCCTAAGGGGCTGTTATAAAGACCATTAATGATAAAACACTTGAATAAATTACATACTTCCCAAAGCATATTACATGACTAATTGTTAAGTGGAATCATAAAATAGATGGGATAGATGAAAGGATATCACATCATATCAAATAATCATTGATGTATAAATAAAGGTTTATAGACAAAAAGGGTTGTTAGATCAATTAACATTAAGTGATATTATGTTTGACAGGAAACTCATGTACAACTAGCTTAGTGCATTTAAAAGAGTTAGATACATGGATTTGGGTACAAAAATATATAAAAATATTGGCACATACAACACATAGAGATTACATACTTCTACTAAAAAAAATATCTTGCTATTTTCTTTCAAAACATCTTCTTATATACAAATGGCATTTTAGATCCATAACAAGTAGAGCAAGTCTTGAAATCAGACCATAAAAATAACCATAGATAGCACTCCATTATTGATTCCATTTATAAATGTGTATAAGGAGGATATGGGGATTGTCTTAGGTCTCTAATACACCAAACATAACAATCCCAACCCATTAAATTTCATAAATCAAGTCTAAGATACTCTATTTTCTCCTAGGATACAAGAATCTACACAAGTAGGATCCCTAGTACTCCCACATACATTTCAAGGCTAAGATGAAAAATATTGATCAAGATAACCATATTTGGAGAACTTTAAGAGTTAATTCTTACTCTTTTATGTAGATATAATATATTTGATATTAATTTTTCCTAGGATAGGCCCCTTAACCCATGACAAATCCCTCCTCCCCTATAAGTCCACCACTCCATCAATTCTTTCAAACACTAGGGAGAAATATACAATAAAGGAAGGAAAAAGAATACCAATTAATTCAATAAATGATGCTTTAATGTGCATTCTAGTTGAATACATTACAAATAGGTTTTGTCAAACTATAAAGGAAGGCAAATAGGCAACAAAAGGGATGTTAGATATTGTGTATCTCATGATATGCTTACATGAGGACTTCAATTGGCCTGAGTTTTTATCCTTATAGTTAACTACCATTATTTATAAGATCATATTAGCTGCCTACTATACATTATAATATTAGTTCTTGGTGTTATTTATTTCATGTAGTGGAAATCGCTAGAAGGTTGGGTTAATATGAATACATATTTTTGGCCTGTTACCACATTTATAAATATTACATAGACTAAAATGGGGAGATATTATGAGCAACTAGGGTAGTTCAACACATAGTGGATTGAGGATATATATTTGATTAGGTCACACCCTAAAACTCCCCAAGATGTCATGAAATATTTAGGGTAACATGACTCAGCTACAAAACTACAAAATGGCATCTAGATCAAGGTGCATAAGTTACCAACTCTAACTACAACCATAATTCCATTCTTCATCACAATGTTGGATGAGAAAGTAAAACTTTGGAGGCAAAAATATCTAGTTATGAGGATAGTGCCACCTCTATGATCTATTCCCCTAGAAGGACAATAACATATGCCATAACATTCACAAGTACAATAATAAGTGAAACCACATGTTCCATAGTAAACATTAATAGCTCCTATCCAATAATATAAAGGCAAGAGGAAGACACCTACATGATGAACTTCACCACCACTACGAAATAAGAGGAAACATCACACAAAGTCTTGGTTGGATAATCTAAATGTTCTAATGATATTAGGTGAGTGATACTTGACATAACTAGGATTTGAAGAGAAATAAGTCTTATAGACCATGTTAGAAGACATAAACAATGAAATGTATGAGCAACAGAAAGAGAAAGAATTATTTTCTAAGAAAGTAGTGTACACTTATCAAGAGTAAAACTAGGTAAGGCAAGACATTTGGGTCAATATTACTCAACCACCCCTCTTCATTATTAGTGACACCATATGTTAGGAATAAAATTATAAAAATTGGTGTCTAAAATATTCCATAAACTATATTTTGTTGTGTACCAAGAAGTGTAGCCTACGTAATAAATTCCATCTTTAGCCTTGACATGCAAACTAGGGACTCATCTTTTGACAAGGTTGCCTCCCATAGTAAACTATAGGATGGTGGCCTTTAGATAATATATATATATATATATGATTAGTCCATATGGAGAACAAGAATCACATCAACATCCTCAGACCCAAAATGAAAATAAGCTCAAAAAGACCCTCATTCCTCCACCAACATCCATGAAAAATAATTTTGTACATAAAATTATGATTGTGGAATCAACCTCTTCAAAAGACATCCAATTAGTTATCAATATTGACACACCAGAGGTCATAAAGGAACCTAATGAAATAAATTACCATATCTAGATCCACAAACAAAAGTTGAGTAAGAACTAGAGAACCTAGAGGAGCTAAACAATTCTAAGAGGAAACAAAGAAATGAGGAGAAGGATAGAAACGATAAAGAAGTGAATAAATAATTAGTTGTATAAAAATCGCAATGTAAGTAATAGGAATTTGTATAGGAAGAACAAACTATAAAAGAGGATCTTCAAAAGAAAGCTAAATAATTAGAGGCTATAAAGAAGCAAAATGACAAAGAAAAGGTTGCATAGAAGCAATCCAAGTAAGTAGAGGTTCATATGAAATGAGTTGAAGAAGAAGATTTAAATAAAAAGGAACAAGAGGAAGCATATATAAAATAATAAGAATCATAGGCTACATAGAAAAAGAAGGAATAATAATAGGTACTAGAAAATGCCAAAGAGGAACAACACAAGAAAGAAGAACAATTCAATCACAAAAATAATTCACAAGTATCCATGGACATAGATAAAGTTGAAGCTAAAGCTAAGGCTAATTTTGAGGCAAAAGCCAAATCCAAATCTAAATCTGAATCCAAGGCTAAGGTCAAAGATTAATCCAAATCCTAAGTTGAGGTAGATGGTAAGGCTAAGGTTGAAGCTAAGGCTTAAGTGAGGAAATAAAAATAATCAAAAGACAAATAATAATAAAATCATATATCAAAACACAATTTGGTGACATAGGTAGGTGTGTAATAGGAGGCTTTATAACTAAAATCTCAAATCACTAGTTAGTGGTTATGGGATGTTCCCACCTCATCCACCTAGTACACCACTTTATCACTTCTTTTGTCTCAATTGATGCTAGTTTTTTCAATTCTTACAACCACATCCATGGAAATTTTTACATTGTGCTTGAAACATCTCTAGATATGACCCAATTAAAACTAACCAAATAAATTAAAGATGTAACTACATTTTAAGAATCCATTTCACAAAAATCTTTCACCATAGAACAAGAGGTTTTCAAGCTATGAGGTGACAATGTAAACTTGAGTCAGTATCTTATCAATATGTGATATCTAATCAATAAAATCAATCCAACTCTAGTCACATAAGTCTTAGTGACCATTTGATGTCTAAGTAAAAATAACTCACAACATTACTAAAGAAACTCATCAAAGACTAGTTGGTTGTGCAATAATTATAAACATAGTATGATAGGAACATAACATAAAGTCAAATATGGAAGAAATTTGTAAACTAATTGAGGAATATGTGTAGGTTTTAGGCACTAATGTTTATAAATCAAAAAAAATAACACAATGGATTCTAAATTAGAATTAGCACCTTAACAACTCATTAGACACTACTCAAGTGATTTCACAACAATAAATAAAGTCAAAGCTATAATGGATGATCTACTTCAGATGAGATGAGAAATTCCCTCAATAAATTATTGGATTTGAAGGATGCCAACATATAAAAACTTCATGCTTATCATAATGAGAGGTTTCACACTACATTTACTATTTTACAAGCTAAGAGGCATGCAGATTGATTAGATCAGTTGATTCTAGATATTTATCTTGAGGCATATAATTATAAATCACTCATTAACACCATGGAGGATGAGGATGTGTAGAATATTATGTTAATCTATATCCCACTATTCATAATTCTTACTATGGTGTGGGAAGTGCTAATGTATTATAAGATGTTAATTTAAGATATTTCACATATATATCTTTTAGTTTCTCAATTTGTAGATAATCCCTAATTCATTCCACCATAATAAATATAGTAGATCCTATAATATTAATAAATTACCACATATCCTAAATAAGATACTCATAATTAAAAACCTCTACCACCAAACACTATACAACCAAGTGGGTTAACAAAAGACCAACCAGAGCAAACACAACAACAAATAACTATGCATTCATTTCCTAGTTCACCACCACCTATCTAGTAGGTAATATGCACCTCAATTTCATAGTTTCACAAATGTTTTCATAATTTTTTAAGATAGCCTTAAGTATTAAGAATAGAGCTAGGGTAGTTGAAAACCCATAAGGGGTGGCCACCTAGTTATGCCAATCTATTGAAAACCTGAGATGGAAGTAGGCTAGTATAATACTTAGTTGAAAACCCAAAATGGTAATTAATTAGTGCTCAAAGGGTGAAAACTAATAAGTATCCCCTAGAGTGATAATTTTGACTCTTGTTTATTTCTCATCTCTTTAGCTTCATATCAATTTTCATTTTTATGACTTTGTCTCAGGATGACACAATTATTTTAGTCTAAGAAAGTGTTGGGAAAATAACATAACTTTCTAAAATTTCAAGGTATATTATATGTTCACATGTAAATTGTATGATTTTTTTTTGTATAATATTTTGTATGTATTTGACCCTGTATCATAAGTAATAGATTGAATAATGTGAAGAGTATTTCCTTTTGGCATATCAAGATGTTAGAATATGAAGAGACCATGCTTTATAATAATGTGTATATATAGTGTTCATTTGTAATAAAATATGGTTCTAATGTGTGATAGAGATTAACACAATATTATGAATGTTTTTCCTAAATGTCTTTTACTTATGATCTATACAAAGTGAGTATTGTGAATGTCTTGATCCATTTTCATTTGGTTTATTCCAATTATTCTATATATATTAACTTTGCATGTCTTTCATATAATGAACTCAACATATAAATTACAAGCATCATTCAATCTGTATTATTGATAAATGTTCCATTTTATCATTAACCAAGTAATCTACCCCTATAATCAACATGTTCTAGAGGTTTCTAGGAACCTCTGCTAATAGGTATTATAATATTGGGGCATACCATAATTGTACGAGGGAGGTAATTGATAATTCCTACCATGAGAACTTAGATCCCATCCAATTAAATAACACCACTTTCTTGTGGAGTGTATGCAATCCCTAAATATTCTACCACCTTATTTAACATCATAGTATTGTTAGATATATAATCAATAATGTGGTTTGGGAATATTACATATCCAATATTGAGGGTAACATAAAATTGTGGTGGTATCTTATGACTCACCTTCATACTTTAATGTTGAAGTAGGGTGGGGAATTCTAAAAAGGTCTTATTTTTATGTCTCTTCCTTCTCCCTTCCCATAACTAACTTGGTATGTAACACTAGTACCTCATACAATAGTTCCATCTGACTTGATATAGATAACCCTTCCTATAGAAAAACATTAGCAAACACTCTTTTCATATATTATATCAAATTATGGAGGATTAAATTTTTCATTAGGAAATAGGTGGTATATTCTCTCTTTGAATTTTATAGTATAGGATAAGTGATTTTGGATTTTTGTGGCTTAGATATGTTATATTATGACTTATTTTTCTTTTTCCATAGTGGGATTCCCTTTAGATCTTACCACTTTATCCTCATTTTTTATATCTACTAAGGTAACCATGGTAATTGAAGAAGTTGGCGGTTGAGAAGACTGAATATATAAAGACCTTTTATTAGAGAAGGTCACATGTTTTAAATGTTATTGAGGTTTCCGTCCCCACTAATGATTGTTTTTTAATGCATAGAGTTGATCTTCTCCCTATAAGACCATAACTATTTATGGGGTATTAGGTGATTTGGATTTTTCTTCTATTATAGGTAGTTAAAACTTATGATTCTTTACTAAATGTAAATTGTAACATTCATATGAAATAGAACAAGGAAAAAATAATAAATTTTTCACTGCTATCACTTTTTTTAACTATAACCAAAGCCTTAGATATGCTAGGATTTTTTATATTTTGGAAGATCTTTGGATGTAGCTTGGGGTGTTTCCATATTTTCCCTTATAAATTTCCCTCCTAAAAGGGGATAGGTTTATAATAAACTTAAGGGTTAGGATATAATATTTTTGGAGGAGAAAAATAATACCCTTGAGGTATTTCTCTTATTGAATTTTTATAGTTACATGCTCATTATAAAATCCCCTAATAATACCCTTAGCCTAATAAAATTCCTTTGAAAAGTGGGACTGGGAGGTTATTATAGCTATCTCTAGAAAATATGTTGACTACTAGAATGAATGATAAGGAAGGTGGTTTAATTGGATTGTAACTTTATAGAAAAGGGGTCATGGCTAGCTTAGGAGCTAGTTTTCATACTTTTAGTAAGTTTTATTCTGAATAGCCATTCCATAATCCTTAGGGAGGGAATAATACATGTTATTTATTTCACAACATGCCCTAATTTCATCACTAAAATCATGAAACCTATTTCTTTTTTTGGATTCTATCCTTAGTCTAATCAAGTCTCACTTCTTTGTTATTCATGGTGTGATTGAAAATTTCCTTGACAAGTTGTAGGTTTGGCATTTGCATTATCTTTGCTCTTTGAACTAGGTCTAAGCTTAAAGTGTCTAATTCATACATTTGGTTTAGAATAATATTGATAGTTAGATCTATATTGATTTAAATTTCTAAGATTGTTTAAATTTGGTAATTATTAGTTTGTTTTGTATCACATTCTGAACTACATTAAATTTCTAATTTTAAAACTATTTCAACTCATATTTATATAGCTTACTTAACTATTTTATATCTTTGATACTTATTTACAAAAATAATTTGGTCCATTTTTATCTTATTTCCAACTAAAATGACTAACAATTTATGCAATTTAGTTCCTCCACTTAGTAATTTTTCCAAAAGTGGGATTAATTGGCTTTGGAAATAATCAATTATCTAAGTCTTAGCAAAGTTTATTTGGGATTTAGTCACTTTTGTTTAGACAGACTTAGTCATTTTCTTTCAAATTCATATTTTCATATTCTAAAGGCTATGTTATTTTCCCATGAGCTAAGGGTCATCTGCACTTCCTTTCAAGTCATTGAGTAAGCAAGGAGTTATCACTTTGTTCTCACTCACTCTCTCAGGACATTTTTTCATTAGCCATTTTGCCTAATCTTCTTGAGTGCCAAGGATTATGATACATGGAATAATCTTATTTCTCTACCTCCTTGAGTCCCCTTAATCTATCCAATAACACTTTGAACCTCTAGATGTGTGATATATTGGTATATAGTGTGATCCTATTTTTATAGGCCCTCAGCATAGTTTTTATGCTCTCCATGTTAGTCAACACTCTAAATGCTTAGGATTGTGATAAGTGGCATATCCTACTTATCCAAGCCCCTAGGGTAATTTGTATCTCTTTTATTATCATGTTAAACCCTATATTAATTAGATATAGACACATGTAAATATATCTTTTCACTAAGATATTATAGGTCATCATCCAAAAAAAATGCCAAATTAAATCCTAAGCAAGTGAATGCATTCTGCAAGGCATCAACTACCAACTAGAAAAAGCATTAGCATATATGTTACCATTCAACCTACTTAAAATTGATGGGTTTTTGGCCCATCAAGACCATCATATACATATCATAAATTTTTATTTTAGACCTAACTATTTTAGTGTGCTAAACTCTTTGGATTCTAAATTCAATTTATCACTTAAAAAGATCTAAAATTGAAGTTGGATAGGGTTTGTCTATAATAATTGATTTGAATAAATCAATCATTTATCTAATTGAAAATATTAATTATGTTCTTATCAAAAATCCCACTCTAGAGTGTTGATTTTTTAAGTTGTGTTCAAGATTAATGCCCTATTTGATTTTCCTAACATTTAAGATCTAAAAAATAGTCTATTTTTTTGAAATCTAGTGGCAAACTATATCTCTGCAAGTCTAAATTCAATAAAGAACTACCACTTATCATCACCTCAAATTTCCACTCCTGAAAAAGAGATTTTCCATAGATCTAAGATCTTCAACCCTTTAGGTGCCTAAAATCAAGCCACATGGAATGATCCTTCTTCTTTAGGCCCTTAGGATAAATGAGGATAGAATGAGTAGGCAGTACATATTTTAGCTAAATATATGATGTCATGTGACATTATCCCACATATCCACCCTTATAAATAAATCAATACCAATATGAGAGAGCATAGATCAATAAATTTCCCAAGGTGATGCCTCATGGAATAATCTCAAGACTCTAGGGCAAACAAGACATGGAACAATGTCTAAGGACCCATGACTCTCTAGGTGAGTGAGACATTACCACTTGTTAAGATCTCATTGCACCATTTTCCAAATAAAATTCAAAACTCAACAATCTAAAAATCATTGAGAAGGTGAAACATAATAGGATCCTTACATATCAAAGACATGTAATTTTTGACGAGTGAGAAGAGGGCATGTAGAATAGCATTCTTAAGGAAGATATGTGCTCCTCCATGAATCAACTTAATAGATGAAACTTATTCCTATTTTTCCCATTTATCCTATCAAAATTCAATAACTAGACTATTACTCTAATCATATCTATGCAATTATTGAATATATTTCCACCTAGTGCCAAAATAATCATGGAAACATATACCAAGATGAATCAAATACTAGGATAAGTTTTAGGTATTTTTCATAAAATTTCAATGATCTTGTGCATCATCATGTCATGTGAGGGGTAACCTCATATACTCACTAGAGGTACATAGTAGGGATCGGTCCTCATTTATTTTATTTTAGGGTGGTGGTTATAAAAATCTTACTTAGGTGTTTGAGTTACTATGTTTAGTCATTATTACTACCAACATTAGTCTAGAGTTAGTCATTTGATGAATTTACACATTGCATATAACTAATATCATAAATCAAATTTAATACCAAATAGATTCATCACATTGATATTCATAAAATATTATTTCAATTAATAAAATTGATAATATTATTGTTGACACTTGGATTCATACCCTTGAGGATATTATCATCTCTCCTCATTGAATTAGTAAAATGGAGTCATCTCTCTTGCTATCGATGACAATTTAATTGATATGAATCTCTAGATAAGGGGATAACTCCCATTGATGCACCTTTAAATCTCTCTCTAACATATCAATTATGTATGAAAATGGTTAAGGAAAACATCTAAGAAACCAAGCGATGATGCACTAATATATAATGTCCTCAAAATTGATTGAAACTACTACTTAAATACAAAAAAGGTGTTTCTCACAAAAAAATCATAACTCAAGATTCATTACTACATCAATGTTTTATATGCTAGATTCAAGAAGGTATATGATTCTTAGGACAAGAATGAATGATTCCAAAAAAGGATAGAATCATGGAACACTTCTAGGATATCTCTACACTAAGAAAAGAATACTATCAAAGACCTACAATAATCTTCTTTCTAAAAATTGGTATACCATCAAGAGTACAAGCTAAAAAAGATATTCTTTCACTAGACTAGACCAACAAGATTTAAGTCATTACTGAATATTACAACATATGAGTGGTAACAACACATGTATTTATTCAAGATTTCTCTGAGTATAAATTTGGCAAGATTTTTCCTAATAACCAATAGAGTCTTCTAAAATGAGCCAAGAGAATGAATATTTATAACTTTGAGAATTAGAGCAAATAAAGGAAGTCCAAAGGTCACTTGGACATGTGTCACCTTTAGAGAATCAATTACATTTTCATGTGGAAGAGAAGTGTCATGAGCTATGCCATGTCAGGAGTCTACTCATTCGAAACCAATCATAAAAATGGTGAAAATGGCTTAAAACCTTCAAAATTGGCATAGGTAACTACCTCCAAGCTGCTAGTAACAACCCAAATCATTGACTTGTCTATTCTTTGCTTATTTTACCTATACCAAATTCTCATGATCTCATCATTTGTTACTTCCATATTTCCCTTAGGTTCCTACCAAGTCTTTTTTTGACTCTAATGACTAGTTTTTGCATTTTGAAATTGATGTTTGGAGGGTCATCACCTTCTTTGGTATTTATTTAGAACATTTATTTCCCTAAAAAAAAATCTCTTAATGAATTCACTCCTCAGACATTTTTCCCATGGTCACTTTGTTTTAGCACTTTTTTCCTTTGGAACTTTTTGTCTTAGCACTTTTCTCAAAAGAATTCATTCAGGCTTTTTCTTGGCAATTCCTATAGACAATTTTCCTAAACAATCTTTAGGGCCTTTTATTTCCTTTGTATAAAAAATGTCCAAAATAATTGGGCTTTGAACTCTTTTTGATGCAAACAATTTTATCAAAATAATTCCTCAGATAATCTTTCTAAAAGAATTCCTTTAGACTTTCCATTTGGCCCTTCAAACTTTTGTCTTTTTGACCTTTGGCCAAAAGAAATGGTCTTTTGACAATATATAAATGACCTTCTAGTAAATTTGAAGTGCCCTCCAGACTTTTTTTAAAGTAACTTTTAGCCTTCCTTCAAATTCCCTTTAGAAAAAATTCAAGTGCCCTTCAAAACTTATAAATTTCCCTTCAAAAAAGTTGAAAATTATCCCTTAGCCCAAAAATATCCTTTGGGGAAATTTTGTGAACAATTTTCCCAAAGGAGTTAGTCTTCATCTTTGATAAATCTATCTCAAACAAATTATCTAAAAGAATTCAACACTTGGCTAAATGAAAAGTCCAAAATAAATAACACTTAGTTAAAAAAAAAAGACCCAAAAGGATTACTATGCAAAGGCTTAGAAAAATACCAAAACCAAACTTTATGAAAGAATTAGATTTGTACATTTATTAAAATATTTTTCAAATAACACTTCTTCTGATGAAAATCTACATACTAGTTAAGCTTTCCAATATGGGTACCCAATTTTGACCTAAAGGGCTCAAATTTGGTCAACAAATTGGTGACTTGCAGGGGTAGTATGTTTTCTATACTAACCAAACCAGTAGCCAAATTAGTCCATTGGGCACGGAGTCATCTAAGGACACTCAAAAAAGGAAACATTGGCCGTGACTCAAAACCTAATCAACAAGACAACTAGTTACCACCTTAATCACACAAAGGGAAATGACACACAAAACAATCAAGCAAACTCACAAGACACACACATGTACATAATCACCTAAGAGAAAAATAAGACACAACTAAAAGAAAACTAATATATACATCTATCATGATATGTTTCTCCTCCTCTTAGATCAAAGGGGAAGCTTCTTGGTCACTTTCCTGATAAGAAACCTCATGGTGGTAACTAGGTAGTTTGTTAGAGTGATAACTTGGTGACTCATCCTTCTTGTTTGACACTTTGATTGGAATTTATTCCAATGTATCAAATTAAAACATGTGCTCAACCTTCATGTATCCATTTTTCTCTTTGAGACATGTCTCATGTTAGTTCTTCATGCTAGTGTAGTCCATGAATAGATCAATGGCTATTATCTCATCATCATAGGGTTCATTTGTCTTATGTCCCTCTTGGTATGCATCATGAAATAATTCATTCTTTTCTATAATTTTTATAATATGGTCAAACTAATCTCTAGCTTCATCATGGCTCTCTTGAGGAGGGGTGGCTGGTGTGATGTTTGAGTTGAAACAATTTTTTTCTAGTTCATCCCAAAAATCATCATTTTCTTATTCAATATCTCCTTCTTCAATGTCTCTATCAAACCAATGTGATCCCTCTCCTTCTTATTCACAAACAAGATTCTTTATCTAATCAATAGCATGCTCTTAAACCTCTTCAATTTAGGTCTTATGGCCTAGTCATTATTTTCATCAAAGCAACAAGAAGGTTCATCAAACAAAGGGAAAGAGAGTTCACCATGCTTATATTCCCAATCCAACATTGACAAGTGAAATTTGTCAATATCATCTTAATATTGATACAAAATTTTCATGTATGTGTGACCTATATATTCTCCATGAATCATTCCACCTTCAAGAGTCACTTCTTCAACCTTATTCTCATGAAAACCTCCTAGAATAGCCACCCCTTAAAATATGATTTGAATACATTTTTCATCTTTGATAATACCTTCCACCTCATTTTCATGATGATACTCATGTGGAGTATCTATAATGATTTCATCTTCATCATTAGTCATAGTAGCCTCTTGATCAACCAAAAAATGCATTTTATCTTTCTCACTTACCTCCCTCAAAATAGGGTCCTCTTTAGAAGGGAATGAAGTGAAGCGTGAATGGATAGGTTCATGAGTTTGAAATGCAAGAGTTAGAGTATGGAAGGTAATCAAATATGAAGGAAGTGAAAATTGAGTGTGGGATGAATGAGAGGACTTTGAAAATATGCAATCACTAGTGAGCTCAAAATCGGATTGGAAATTAGAAGTGGGGTGTTCTTTGAGAAGCTCATGAGGAAGAGGAAGTAAACCTTGGGCTAAAATCAATTGATTCTCTTTTTCCCACTTAACCATAACTTCAAACACATCATATGTAGCTTGATAACTCTCTTGAAGGGGTGTAGATGGGGTGTGTTTAGACATGGGATCTTTTATTGTGTCTAAACCTTCCATTACACCTTGACTAAGGAACCTCATTTTTTACTCTAATTCTTCAATATTCTTGGCTAGATTTTCTTGGAAGATTCTTTCTTAGAGATCATATGCATCATCATGATGAGGAGTATGAGATGTTTGACATGGAAAAGAAGAGGTTTCTTGAAGAAGGGTGGGAGGGACTTGAGGAGGACTAGCTTCATTTTCCACTTCACACTCTTGAACAATGCTCTTCTCTTCTTTATTACCCCATGATTCCACCATTTCATTTCAACTCGTGATCTTAGGATTGGAATTTTCTCCTTGAGGATAGGCAAAAACTTCATCTTTCTTAAGGTCTTGAGCTAGTTCATGATAGACATTTCTCCAACTTGGAATCTTGACATCATGTTTAAGGACTTGAGGAGGTTGAGGGAGACTAGGAAGAGTTTACATATGCATAATAAGAGTAACTTGAGGATGGAAGTGTTGTTTTCTAAAGGAAATAGGATGACTTATTTCAAAGGATAGCTCATAATCTAAGGAATTGAAATAGTTAGTATCTATAGAAGGTTGTTCTAATGTCCTTTAGTGTTGGATTGTTAGGTGCAAAAGATTAACAATAAGAGTAGTTAATGCATTAGATGGGTTAGAAGGTGGGCTCATTTTATTTTGGTGATCAAGTGTTATTTGATATAAAGGATTTGATGTATAAGAAGATGGTCTATTTTGAATAGGAGAAGGCTGCTTTAGGATGGAAAAAGGTATACAAGGCTAATTGTCTTGAATAGATTAACTCTTCCATCTTACTAGTTTCTCCTTCATGGATTGCATGGATTGAGCTTACCTAAACAAGCACTCCTCCTTATACATAAGCTCTTTTTTATACCTATTATACTCATTCAGCCTATCTATCTCTGGCATTTTCTTCTTAAACTCCAACATTATCTCCCTAGCACTCTTGGATTAACTAAGAGAAGGATAATTAGGAGATTTTTTTGAGGTTATTCCATGAACAACATGAGATTGATCAAAAAAATATGAAGGAACACAAGGTACATACTACTCAACAATGGAATTACACATACCAAATATGATTTCTTGATGCACTAGGGCTGCTTAAACAACTGATTCAACTCAGAGTCACCATTGGTGTTGATTGAAATGCATCTAAAAGGTTGATTGATTGAAGAACACACCATGAATTCTTCAACTCCTTGGATAAATTATCCCACTGGGCATGCCAAAAATTATTTACACTTAGATTCACACCCTTGAGGAGATGCTCAGTTCTCCTCGTCCAAGTGGAAAAATGGATTCATCTCTCTTACTTTGGGTGACAATTTTGTTGAGATGAATCTCTAGATAAGGGGCTAGCTTTCCTTGATGAACCTTTAAAGATCTCTCTAACCTATCAATTTTGTCTGAAAAGGGTTAAAGAAAATAACTAAGAAACCAAGTGGTGATGCACAATATATAATGTCTTCCCAATTGATTGAAACCACTACTTAAATAGAAACAAGGTGTTTCTCACACAAAACTCATAACTCAGGATTTATTACTACATGAATTTTTCATATGCCAGATTCAAGAAGGTATATGATTATTAGGAAGGGAATGAATGATTCCAAAGAGGGATATAATCATAGACCACTTTTAGGATATCTCTACACTTAGAAAAAAATACTAGCAAAGACCTACAACAATCTCCTTTTTGCAAATTGGTAGACCATCAAGAGTATAAGCTAGAAAAGATAATCATTTATTAGACTACACCTGCAAAATTCAAGTCATTACTCAATATTATAGCATATGAGTGGAAAAAACACTTGTATATTTCTTCAAGAGTTCTTCGAGTATAAATTTGGCTAGAGTATTCCCATTAACAAGTGGAGGCTTCTCAAATGAGCCAAGAGAATGCATATTTATAACTTTGAAAAGTGGAGCAAGCAAAAGAAGTCCAAAGGTCACTTGGACATGTGTCACCTTGAGAGAATCAATTAAATTTTCATGTGGAAGAGAGGTGGGGTGAGCTATGCCATGTTAGGAGTCTACTCTTGAAACCAATCATAAGAATGGTGAAAAGTGGCATAAAACCTTCATAATTGGTGTAAATAACTATCTCCAGGATACCAGCAATAACCCAAACCATTGAATTGTCTATTCTTTGCTTGTTTTTCTTACACCAAATGCTTAGGATCTTGCCATTTTTTATCTCCATATTTTCCCTCAAGTTCCTTCCAAGCCTTTTTTTTGACTCCAATGACTAGTTTCTGCGTTTTGAAATTGACATTTATGGGGTCATCACCTTCTTGGGTATTTCTTTCAAACATTTGTTTCCCTCAAGATTCTATTTCCCTTAGAAAATATTTTTGAAAGAATTCATTCCTTAGACACTTTTCCTACGGTCACTTTGTTTTGGCACTTTTATCCTTCAAACATTTTTGTCTCATCTCTTTTCTTGAAATAAATCATTTGAGCTTTTTCTTGGCAATTCCTGCCAACAATTTTTTAGGGCCTTTTGTTTCCTTTGTATTAGACAAAATGTTTTAAATAATTGGGCTTTGACCTCTTTTTGATTCAAACAAGTTTTCCAAAAGAATTCCTTTAATAATCTTTCCAAAATAATTCCTTCAAACTTTTCATTTGGCCCTTCAGACTTTTGTCTTTTTACCCTTCAACTAAAAGAAATGGTCCTTCAGCCAAAATGAATGGTCCTTCAACAATTTATAAATGACCCTCTAAGAAAATTGAAATTCCCTTCAAAAAAAATTTAATGTACCTTTCATCCTTCCTATAAATGCCCTTCGAAAAAAACTAAAGTGCCCTTCAGAACTTGTAAACTACCCTTCAAAAAAGTTAAAAATGATCCCTTAGTCGAAAAAGGTCCTTTGGGGAAATTGTGTAGACTATTTTACTAAAGGAATTAGTTTTCATCTTTGGGAAATCTATCTCAGACAAATTATCCAAAATAATTCAACACTTGGTTTAATGAAAAGTTTGAAATAAATAACAATTAGTCAAAAATAAAAGACCCAAAAGGATTACTATGAAAAGGCTTAGCAAAAGACCAAAACCAAACTTTTCAAAAGAATTAGACTTGTACATTTGTCGAAAGTTTTGTCAAAGAACACTTATTCTAAATAAAATCTACATACTGTTTAAGCTTCCCAATATGGGTACCCAATTTTGACCCAAAGGGCCAAAATTTGGTCAAAAATTACATAGGTGCATCATTTAGTACATGCTCTCTATATCTCTCCCTTAACAGTAACAACACAACTTTATGTAACAACAACTGCTACATAATAATAATGACAACTAAAATAACCCCCTCTAAATAAAGAGATATATTTATACATAATTGAACCCCTTTTTTAAGTTACAACATTAACACACAAAATATGACAAGACAATGATTATTGTAAAGAGTGAAGTCATTGTGAGCCACTAAAATTAAGTCCTTTTTAAATTGGTCCCAACAACCCTTATATATCCTCTCTATATTAAATCTTTGTGTTTGAGTTCCTCTTATTTCATGGACTGGTGCTATATTTCTTCTCTCATTAATCCTTATTACTTATGTGAACTGAATTATAATCACCTCCACTTATTGTGCTCTTTTCCTAGTCTTTCACTTCTCTAAATCCTATGTATTTTGATCATTCTCCACCTCTTTGTCTTTCAAGAATATCCCTTGCATTCCAAGCTCTTCTTCACCATTCACTTACTTTTCCCTCTTCCACATTGTGATCTTATACACCTACTATTTCACCCTTGATATTTTTCACTTATGGTTCTAAAATACTTATACTATAATTATTACAAATTTTTGGGTCCAACATCACCCATAATAAATCGATAGTTTATCCCAGACTATGAAGTAGTTTCCTCAATGGTCAAAAATATGGGATCTACCTCTTATAATTTAAGCTTGATCTCCTCCCACTAGTTAAGGTCTACCTAAATATTAGAGGTAATAACTTATGTCTCACCCTTAAATTTATTCAAATCCTTATATTACTTTAAAAAGTTATCATCTTGAGTTACTAAAGTCCCAATCTAAGCACTAGTAGTCTTGTGAGTATCCTTGAGGGCACCAACCTCTAATAAATCTTGTCCTCACAATTATAAGAAACTAACATTCAACTATTATCAATGGGCATTTATTTTTGTTTCTAGTTCTTTGATGACCAAGTATACTTTTGAATGTTGAGCCTAATCCTTGATGTTTAAAGCATTCTCGACCAATTTTTGGCACTATCTTTCATTGGGTAGCAGTTGTGTTTTAAATATTTTACTTGGCCAAGCCAAGTTGAAAAAAAACCCATCAACGATGTGAATGGTGTCACTTAGTTAATTCTATTTTTTGTGGCATAATTCCATGGCCTTAGAAAACTAATTAGTTACCTGAATTCTATCCTATTGAGGTTCCACTTGGTTTTTACATTTAGTGAGTAAAAGGTCCACAAGCATATCCAACTTATTAATCACCTCTCTTATCAAGAATCCACTTTGTTTTTATATTTAGTGAGAAAAAAGTACACAAACATCTCCAACTTATTAATCACCTCACCAATAAACATGAACTCCATCTACATACATTGGTTTGCTTCTAAAAATTATTTGGCAAAGGCTAAATTTCCTATGTTGAGCTACTTCTATCACACTTAGTTTATGATTGAACTCTTTAATTTCCTCCTCAATACTACATCATTTTTCATGTTCCTCTTGTTATAGGCACATGACCTCTCTATGTTTAGCATAGATCTAGCTCACATCATTGTTGTTAAGAATATTTTGCCTAAAAACTTATAAGGCAAACTTGATCAATGTTACTCTTGCTTGTATTGGAGAGCAAATCATGGGACTTATCCAAAGCGTGTCGAGAACACCTAACACTTATGGGATTATGAGTACTCTCCCTTATAATCTAAAATTTTTATTTATTATGATATGCTTCCATCTCAAACGACATTTCATGCTACATTTTTTCTATGGACTCATGTTCATGGAAAAATCTCCATAAAAACAAATGCTTATCAGGCATGTCATATTAGAATGTGAGGCAAATGGGAGGATTTTTATTTGGTTATTGTTATTTCTCTACTTCCTACATCATTTCCTTGCCCTTTTATGGGTTTCTCTCTAAATCAATGATTTTGGGACTCTTTTCCTGTTGCTCGCTTAAACTAATACCAAGGTCATCTCTATTGGGACCTTATACCTTGTCATCTTCTAGTGTTGGACTTTTAATGTCCACTTGTTGCTTGGCCATAGGATGGTCCTTTCTTATCACATCAATCTATTCTTCAATCTATTAATGGTTTTTATCCTCACTTGGCTTAGGAGTGGGTTCACTGATAGGGTTCACTTTTGGATATGCCCCACCTATGTTTGAAATTACCACTCAAGTCAATTCTAATTTAGACTCTACTTGAGTAATAGGATATGCATGGTCATCCTTTTTCTCTACCAAAATATCCATGGCTTTTTTTGTTGATGGGGTTCATCTTTGTCATTTATTATCTATTTGAGGGGTTATTAAAGATGCCATGATGTCCTTCTCTATAGGAAACCTTTGGGTCTCTATGGTGGTGATGCATGTATTTGTTATTTTAGGATGACCCTAGGTTGGTACTACATCCTACTATGGTTGGTACTACATCCTATTATGGTTGGTATCCTTAAGTCTTAGCCTCTTCTCTTTTGCTTCTTCCCTCACCTTCACACACATCTCTATTTGGGATGGAAGTGATTCCTTATCCTCCTCTTGTCTTCTCAATTTATTTGGTGGCCTGATCATATAAAAGATGACACAAATTTACTCTTGCATAACTATCCTGTATGAATTAAGGTTAGTACTATTAGATTCATGTTTATCTATGTAGGTGGGCCTTTTTGGGTAAATTTAAAGATTACAAAGAGTATGTATCTCAACATTAATATTATTTACATCAATATTCATAGGGAGTATGTTTTAATTAAATTTTACCAAGTCTATAAAGTATTCGGTGGTGAAGTCATAGGTAACTTAAGCCACCTTAACAAGTTGTTTGTGGTTTCCATCTAGATATGCAAGAGGTAATAGTGTCACTTTACAACAAACTACACATAATATCTCATTTTCATGGGAAATGATTTGGGTGCATGTCACTTCCCACAATGCCTCCTTCATGCCATCAAACCAATCCTTTATCTTGGCCTTATGGGAGGGTGTGATGGTGTTAAGGAAAGTGAATTACTTGAACTATTTATTGATGGAATTATGTTTTTACAAGTAAACCTACTTTATTTTCTTTCTTTAATACTCTAGGATGTTAATATCCTCAAAAACTAGAAGTAGAAGAATCACACCCCAAGGAAACTTGTAGTTGGGAAGGTGATGTGCCTTCTCAACATCTTGAACAATATTTTCTACAAAATATAGGGATAATTATACTTTACTCCCTTGAAAATTTGGCTATCCATATAGAGGTGTGCCATATCCACCTCTTTATACCAATATATACCTCCCATCTTGGTCATGGACAAGCATGTAACTATTCAAATTATTAGATCTTCTAGGCTAGTTATGTACACAATGTGGCCTTATTTATTTTATTTTAGCACCACCATCATCCTATAAATTACCACCTAATATTACATATATATTTTCAGATCATCTCCAAAACCAAGTAATCTATCTACTATAGTGATCCATTTAGGAGTGTTCCTCATTTTTTCCCAAAAAATATACGTAGTCTTCATGAAAATGTGAAATTAAGAACTGAAACACCTCCTATGATTTCCAAAAATAAGCTATATTTAAGATTTGGAACACCCCCACATCTTCCAGTAAGTTGCACACTATGAAATCATAAGTGATCTCATTTTGGGTGTTATGAAATTCAACCCAATAGTCCTTTTATAAATCAATATCATTCTGAGGATGATGATGATTGTATTCTAGGACCTAATAGGTGGAAACCTTAGACTTCCAATCATCTGTGCACAACACTGCCTTTGGGTATAACATCTCTTCAACTAGAAAAGGGGCATGAGATGGTATTGTATTGGTCTTTTTCCTTACACATGCCATTTTTGGTGTTGGTATAATAGGGTTCATCTCCTTCAATCCTATTGTGTCCTTTATTTTGAATGTATCCCATTAGAACCCTCTTACTAAATGAACATGGGACCTCCTTCTTCCTAAATTTACACATGACCTCCTTTTGTTCCCTTAATTTCTTCAACTTTTAGAATGGTTGGTAATGGTTCTCTACTCCTATTGGATTTCCACTTTAGCCACATCACCAGTCAATGGTAATATGTAGCTAAGCAACTTTCCTAAAATAATAGGTCTTGACTCCTCTTTCTTATACACAAAATTCTTTGGCTCCTTGATTCACCCTCATCTAATGGTAGACTTGTCACCTAAAACCTATAAATTCTCTTTTCTACTTGTGTGGGCATGTTTTTACTTTGTTCTCCTTGAATTTTCATCGCTTTAGTATCTATATCATCTTTTTAAATGAGTTTAGTGTGTTATCATGTTCTTCATTATTGGGTTTTTTCCTGTTTGAGCTTAGTAATTAAAGTTTTTAATAGTGAAAATTGGAAATGAGAATCATTATGAAGTTTTACAGAATATCCCAAATTATTTTTAATTAACTCCATGTTTTATTAATTTTCACCATTACAACGTCCATCACTTCAATCATTAATGCTCTAAATGGCATGTTTTAATGTCCATTTCACATGCTTTTTATTCATACCACTCGATCATTAAAAATTACACATCTAATCCTTCATCTAAGAGTTATTGCACCTTCCTTGTAGTATATTATAGCTCTATAATAATTCAAATTTTCATTCTTATGCCAAGAACTATCTTTTCTACTTTAACCCACTTTATAATGGCATTTCCTTTACCTTTTACTTTCTACTTACCTAGGTCATGCCACCTCTTATGTCCCTTATACTACCCATTTTTTACCTCCCTTATGCCCCTTATTTTACTTGCCTCATCTTATGTGCATCCATCATTTCTTCTATGTGTTTCCTCTTGTGTTCTTCCTTTGTTCAACTCCTATTACATGTTCCTTTACTTAAGTAGTATACTCATCCTTAAAACTCACCTTATTATGCCTATTTCAGGCACACCCTCTCTTTTCCAAAAAATTGAGTTATCCAAGTCATTTTATCATATTGAATACTAAAATTCATAACATTTAAATCTGCTAGCATGAAGTTTTTAGTTCATTACTTCATTTGAATATTCATTATTACATTAAATGTCTAATATGATTGTTGTGTTTAATTAAATTTTAATCTAAAATTATTAAGTGGTTTCAAAAGCATGAGTGATACAATGAAAACATTCAGCATATATGGATAATGTGCATTTTTCTTAGAATGTCTGATTTGATCTCATGAGCATGATTCTTCTAGTCATATGTTTTTTTTAAAAATGAATAAATAATGTATAATTTCATAAATTTCATAAACATTGATCATGAAATATGGGAATGATTTTTTTGATTAGTTGAGTTTACAACTTTTAAATGTTAATTTAATTTCAAATAGTATGCTTTCATAGTTCATATTGATTCTATTGTCAATCTATTGTCATTTATACACTTTAACACATGATACAAACATTTGATTTAGGTTTGAATTATATTTAAATTTAGATATTCTATAAACTAAGACCTAAGGGTTGAATGTCTTTAGTGGGCATATGAAAAATCTATGGCTATAGCATTAAGTGTTAAAATGTGGAAAAAGTGAAATGATTTAAGTGGTAACCTAATGTGTGACTAAATGGTATTAAGTTAACTTGGGTTTCAATCAAAGTCTAATGGAACACATTAGTTAGTAGGGTTTTTTATTTGTTTTTAATGTGACATGGTTTAAGAGATATGGCAGATTTTTTGGTATTTGGTTGTATGATGTGGCTTTGATTTGATTTATTTCAATGTACATTCATCGAATAGGAACTTGGAAAGGTAATTAGTAGTCTATCTAGTTTTGGACAAATTAGTAGATGGAAATAAGTTTAGATAAGCCATCTAAATGGTACTAGTACATTTGGTGGAAAATTAGTTTTTAACATGTAGCTTTAGGAAGTTATTTCTACTCAAATTAATATAAAAGGCATTTGTATTCAATTGACTTCCATTCTTTGGAATGTTTTGGGTGGAAGTGACATTCTATGAGTGAGAGGAAAACTTGAAAATAATAAGAGAAATTGGGAAAGTTGAAAATGAGGCAAGGATTTTCTAACTTCTTCATTATTTCAATAATAGTTGGATTTGAAGTTTCATTGATATGCATGGGAATGTGTAAATTTTTGAGTTATTTGATGATAATCATGGTTGAAAATATAGTCTATAATGGAAAATATGTTGCAATTTTATGGGCAAATTTTCTTTAGGTTTGTTTTGGGTTACACAATATTTGTTTTTAAAGAGTTTTAAGTTTAAGTACTTACTTGCATGTTTCATTTTAAGATTCTAAGGTTGACTATACAATTTTATTTTAATATATTTATACATAGTTGGTTTCTATTTTCTTATAACATGTAGATATTTAGGTATTTGGATATAAGTTTTGAGTATTACTTCTTCATCAAAAATTGTTTTCTCTTATTTGCATGTTTGATTTTTGGAGATATATAAATGATATGTGAAAGCATGGTTCTACAAGGACAAACATAAATGGTTTTTTGGGTATTTTACCAAAACTTAAGTATTGATTTTCTATTCATATTTGGTTTGGGTTGATTTTTTGTCGCATGTTTTTATCATTCTATATGGAAAAGTGACTGAATGATTTTTATATATTTATTATGTATATAATAGTTTCTATTTATTAAAACATAAATGTATTTTGGGTTTTAATAGAGGTAATGAACTCTGGTTTTATTTTCATATGTTTTGAAAGTAGGTAGAATGGTATATTGAATGAAATAAAAATGGAATTTTGGTTTTCAAATGATAAACAATTTTAGGTTTTGAAGTAAGAATTTTTGTTTCTTCACTCAGGAGCATGGAAAATGGATTAGTGGATGTTATAAGGTTTTGTCATGATTATAAACTCAAATATTTTTTTGTATTTTATATATATGCAATTTTATGATAAAAAGACATGGTTTGTTAACAAATGAGAAGGACGTGTTGATAATTTGGCTTCCTAAGCCAAATTTCAACCCCTATAATCAAAAACTTCTTCATGATACACCTCTAAGCCTATACATGGTGGTCTACATGCCTTTCAATGTCCTCTTTTGGTCTCATTTTTTTGTCTTTTAGGATAGTTTAAGGTATCATCGAATGGGTTAGACACTGCTTGAGAGATCCTCATGTCATAACTTGTTTTGAGTCTATAGATGATGTACTAAGTTGTCATGATGTTCCTTTGGTGAGTGAGGGGTGTCAAATTACATATAAGTCCTAGAGAATGTTCAAAACCTTATTTGACATATTTATGGTCCTTTAGTAGAGATTAAGGTAATTTGGAGCTTAAGGTTGTTAGTTCTCATGGTATTTAGGCCTAATTTATCGATTTCTTGAGAAGAAACCTTTGTTAGCATGATATAAGGGTGAACAAACCATTTTATAGCCTTTAATTGAAATCAATTAATGTATTCAATGTCATTCTCCATATTTTATCAATCAAGTATGTTTTAATCTCAAATATTCTCCTAAGGTCATCAAATGATTCTCAAGCATGATGTGAGCTAGCCTTCATATATAAGCCTATGTAAGAAGTTATGTTTAGGTTTAAAATTCAAATGAGAAGTCTTAAAATGGTCTCATTACCATCTTATTGTCATGAAAATGTGTTTTTATGCATAAAAAGGTCAATTTTAAAAGTCAAACACATATTTCATTAATCAAAAAGGCCCCACACATGTGAAGATATGACTTTTCAGATTTTCCATCCATACTATCTAATTTGAAAGAATATTTGACCTCTATTTTCCATCTTCTCATCCTCTAATGAAATTTCAAGATCTAAAACTTTAGAAAATGTAGGAAAGTTTAAGGTTCTAGGTGTTTTTAGACTTTTATAGATCTATACATTATGATCATGATCACAAGAGGCCATAAATATATAGAGGGGACTCATTTTAGACATTATATGAAAGAATCAATTTATAGGAGTGGAATACCTTTAAAAATTTATAGGTGTGGTAATATAGGGTCAAAGGAGTAGAATACCTTCAATACTTTACATGTGTTGTAAGATAAGATGGAAGGAGTGGATAACCTTCAACATTTTATAGGTTTAGTAAGATAGGATAGAAAGAGCAAAAGTCCTTCAACATTTTAACTCCAATTTGAGCAAGAAAATTATAAAATTTAAAAAATCTACCTATGTTCTAATTTAAGATATTCTAATGGTGTGTACCTCTAAATCCTAGATACTCCTAGACTTGGAGAGAGAGGTTGAGGAAGAAGAAATAAGATTTAGTGAAATTTGGTGGAAGAATAGCTTGAGTTGTTGTAGGACTCAGGAGAGGTGCTTTATTGAGTAGAAGGTAAAGAAAGACCTTCAAAAATTTCAATTTAATTTTCAATCTAAGATTGAAGAAGTAATGGTAACTATGGAAGACCTTCAATAATTTCATTTTGAATTTCAATCAATGTGGGAGGAAATAATGGTAACTATAGAATACCTATAGCAATTTCAATTTGATTTTTATTCTAAGTGAGAGAAAGTAATGGTAACTTTAGACTACCTTTATAAATTTCAATTTGATCTCCAATCTAAGTGGGAGGAAGTAATGGTAACTACAAAAGACCTTCAACAATTCTAATTTAAAGTTTAATCTAAGTGGAAGGAAGTAATGGTAACTATAGTAGACCTTTATCAATTTGAATTTGAATAAGTGGGAGGAAATAAGGGTAAATATAGAATAATTTCAACAATTTTATTTTGAATTTCAATTGGAGCAGGAAGAAGTAATGGTAACTATGGAAGACCTGCAATAGTTTTAGTTTGATTTTCATTTTGAGCAAGAGGAAGTAATGGTAATTGTAGATGACCTTCAGTAATTTTGATTTCAATTTCAGTCTAAGTGGAAGGAAGTAATGGTAACTTTGGAAGACTTTAAATAATTTCATTTAGAATTTCAAACTAAGTGGGAGATGTAATGGTAGCTATAAAAAACCTTCAACAATTTAATTTTCACTTTTCTTTGGTCAAAGGGTTGGTAAAGTTTCATAAAGGGTTGGAAGTAATGATAAATATGGAAGACCTTCAACAATATCAATTTGAATTTCAATCTAAGTGGAAAAACTAGAAACCCCTTTTACTTCAACATTTTGAATCTCTTGTTGAGTGGGAAAATTAAAACACCAATTTAGACATGAACATGAGTTGAAGGAGTGGAAGGAGAAGAAGGATACTTCTTCCATTAGGATATGGATGAAAAGGAAACTAATGGCAAGGAGGAGACAAAGAAGCCCTAGTTCTAAGTGGATTGTGGGTATTCTATTCCACTACTGACATCTCCCGTAATTTTAAATGGAAATCTTGGTGGGAGAGATTAAATGTGGAAGACCTTTAACATTTTTTATTCTAATTTGAGAAAGAAAATTAAAACACCTATTTTGACATGGATGGGAGTAGAATGAGAATAAGGAGACTCCTTCCAATAGTATTTGGGAAAGAAGTAAAATAAGGGAAAGGAGGAGATAAGGATATGGATGGATTGGGGTTTGTTTATGCCATTTGAGACATCCCCCTTAAGACTAAATGACAATTTGGGTGGGAAAGTTTCATTGGCAGAAGGGAGATTTTGGGTGTAATTTTAAAAAAAAAACAAAGAAAAATTTGCTCTTAGTACCTATTGGGTTTATTAAATATCCCCTAATTAGGTAGGAAGTGAATCTATCTAGAGTTTATGTGAGGAGAGCTTAGTCCTAGAAGAGTCTTGGGAGTGGAAGGAGTGAAAGACCTTCAACAGTCTAAAGCTTATTTCAATCCAAAAAACCAAAACAACATTGGGTTTTAATCTATGGTCCTTCTATGGGGAAAATTATGGAGGATGCCACCCCAAAATTATTTTTCAAGGTAATTTAGACATTATAAGAACCCACTCCCCTGGTTCATTGAGTGGCATAGATATCAGATGAGTCCATGATTTAACCCCTTATAATGGTTTGTACAATGAGAAAATCCATTTATCTCACCCAACCATTGTAAGTAATTTGGTAAATCTTAAAGTAATAATCTTTATGGAAAGTCAGTTTCTAGGTTTACGAGGACCCTACCTTACTATAACCTCCTTTTACTATTTAAGAGTGGATATTATAGGTGTCCAACCTAGGTTCCTTCAAATTACAAGATTCTAAGTAACCATCATAAGATTTTTCAAATCTAGATCTAATATGTATGAAGCCTCCTTAGGGGCTATGGTTTTATTTAGACATATCTACTCTCCTAGGGTATGTAAGGGATGTGGAAGAAGGGAAAAAACTATGTTGAAGTTCAAATATATGAAGGACCCTACTCAGTTCAAGTCAGTTTGATTTGGGATAGATATAGGATTCCCAACCAAATCCTATCCCACTAGATTGGATGATAGAGGAATCCACTTTACTAGTTTTAATAGGAGGAAATACCTACTTATTATGTCTTAATTATGTTAAAGTTTTTCAAAAGACCCAGGTGATAGAAGATATTCTACTCTTGGTGGATTCTTATCCTATAGAGTAAACCTCTAGGAAGTCCTATTGAAGGATATTTAGCTCTTCAAGTTTCATTATTATGTAACATCCTTGAGCACTCCAAAATTATGCAAGGATGTAAAGGTTATAGTTCTAAGTGGGAAGATATTCCCACTTATTATGATTCAATTATGTGAAGTTTATACAAAAGACCCAAGTGGTGGAATACCTCATTTTCTAGTTGAAATTATGTTTTGTAGTTTGTTTCTTATTGTGTTTCACCATGTTACAATATCCTTAAAACCCCCCTATTTTTCCAAGTTCATGAGTACCTTTTATTCTCTTGTTATAGGTTATGGTAGCCTTAAAACTCCCTTGTTATGCTTTAAACAGGTTGTGAATCTTAGTGGGAAGATAAACTCACTTGATGTAGCTATGTTGTATGGAGAATGTATAAAAGACCCTTGTGGTGGAAGACCTCCTTCTTTGGTGGATCTTATGGTTTTCATTGCCCTCAGATAAGACACAATGAAGGGAGACAACACTTCAAGATTCACTATTTAGTAACATCTTCATGTACTATAGGTTATGGGACCCTTAAAACCCCTAGTTGAGGGAAGGCTTAAAAATATCATTTTCTCTTATATCACTAAGGTTTTAGGTAGCTTTACTTAAATTTTTAAAGGTTGGAGAAGCCTTCAAACCCTCTTTGTTATTCTTTCTTGTTAAGGGGATCCTTTTTTACCCTCTTTGATGTACCTAGATGTGGGTCTAATTTTCAAAACCATCACCTCCTCAGTTCATATCTCTAGTTTCAAAATCATTTTACCCAATCAAATAGAAATATATATGAAATAATCCATGATCTATCAAGTAAAAAATTGAGCCTCTTCTTTCATTAAGCTCCTAGGTAGCTCAAAAAATCCAAGAAAGAGAAAGTGAGAACCTAATATTTTGGTTAAAAGAGGGGACCTTAGTTGGATTCAATTTTGTGTAATTTTTTCTCAGATTGCCTCTCCCTCCTTTATGAACAATCACTAAGAAGGTTAAGGGCCCATAGTATCTCATCTATCCAGGTATGGGTTCTAGTTTTCTTCATTTTATTCATATATGAGCATGATGAAAGATAAATGGAAAGTTGGGTGGACTCTCAAGGCTCTTTACAACATTTTTACACCACTTTCAAAACTCAATTCACACATGTGACCCCTAAAAATCAATAAATCCTCCATATTGTCATATTTATAGGTTACAAATAGTATTTCTTCATGTTGTAGATCCTTTAGTGCATAAAAATGGAAGAGAGTGGTTTTTTAAGGTTTCATGGTGAGTTAATTGGAGTCCAATAAAGTCTTATCTACCTACCAAACATAGTTGACCCACTAGATGATCAAACAACTCCTTCAAGTCCTGTTTTAATGTAATTGTCATGTGTATAATGTGATCCCATGTAAGTGTGAATAGGGTATCATTATAGTAGCTATGGAAAATCATAAATTTATGTTAAAAAATGCATGAGATTCATATTATGGTCATAATTTTTATTTTTTACCTCATTCTCCTCATTGCCATATACTTAAAATCCATTATCATCCTTAAACCCTAAAGAGACAAGCTTTCATTTAGGTACCTAAAGGCCTATTTTACAGACTAAGAAAATAAAGTTTTGACTATTGGGATGAGATGTGGAAGGTATTGAGTAGTCATAATAATATATTAAAAACATTGGAAATGATGGACCAAGGTCAAACAACATTGATGTCATCAACTCATCCCAAGAAGATGAACTCAATCAAGGTTTTGATGCAAATAATATTGTAGCTTCAATTTCGAAGAAAAAATGTAATGATGGGGTTAAGAAGGTTTATAGGGTAATATTAAAAATTGAATTTCATAAACATTATTATGAAAACCAAGGAAACAATTGAGTGTCAAACCACCACTCAAATAGGCTCACATAGTAAAAACCACATAAATGTATCCTATAGGCCTAACTATAGATGAAAGATAAGTTGAGAATTAGTCCTATTTTAGGGTTTATTCAAGGTAATAAGAGTGAAATAATATTAATAAACCCCATATAAATGATTATAAATGTTTATAAATGGAGATAATATTTTCATTAATGGAAAAACCCACTCTCTCACACAGCTAAAGATGCCAACTGATACCTACAGGCAAAGTCATTAAAACTAAAATGATTGAGTTTAGAATGATTGAAAATGTTTCAGGGGTATGTGAAGATGATAACCATGTGATTATAATGATCAATATGACCCCAAAATTATAAAAAATTAAGGATATCTATACTCATAGTCTTAGGCTAATTAGACCTATTAGGCACAGATAGGCAAATAGGCATAATAAGGGAAATGTGTTGAACCCTACATAGAAGTGACTAATGAGAGTAAAAATAGGGGCCTAGGACTTTTTTTCTTATAGATATTAGTTTAAATTATGTGATTTGGTCTTTTAAGATAAGTGAGAGAGGGCTTAATGGCCTAGTTAGGCCTAAAACTAACTTGTATAATCATGTTCATAAAAATTGAAGACATTTACATGTTTGAAGTCTATTTGAGCTATGTTAACATTAGAGTGGGAAGTGAGGAAGGCATAAAAAGGGTTTAAAATATGATAAGAGTCTAAAGTTGAGGAAATAAAGCACTAAACAAAGCCATTAGGGCTGCACATGCCTAATTACGCATAAACCTTAGGCAATAGTATGATATATATGCAGAGAGAAAAATTGAAGGGAGTCCTAATCCAAAAGGGTGATATTAAACCCTAAAATAATGTTACCTAGGCCCCAGTTATATCAGCAAGTATATAATAAGAGGACATATTACTAAGGTCTCTAACACCATTTGGTTTAAGTACTTTGATTGAACAATGATAAGCATGACCGACCTACATGAGATAGGGACTAAAATGGTGGTTAGGGTAGCTAAGGATAAGTGCAAAGGCTTAAAATAGATGTAAAAGGTTTGATATAGTGAAATTAAAGTCATATATTCATCTATATATTAATTAGAGTCCTAAGACTCAATTTAAGCATGTAAGGTCTAAAACCACCCTTAGACCTCAAAACCCCAACCTATTTGTGGCATATACAGAACCCCATAGTAGAATTAAGGTCTTAAAAAGACATCTAAGGATGACACAAGCCCTGGAGAATATTTTTTCAATAGATAAAGGTATGTAAGTGTCAATGTTGGTCTCATTATCCCTCTTAAGCTCTATGACCTTAGTTTGCCATGTCAAGCTACTAACTCCAATGTTCACATCTCACATGGAATGATGACTTAGGGCCAATGCTCTTAGAGTTGGGGACCATATTTCACTCACTATCAGTGGTGTAAAGAGTGTGATTTAGGATCCCAACTCTATAAATAATCCTTAAGACTATTAACCCACCTAGAATTCTAACAAAGAGTTTAAGGGCTGCCAAATTTCTCTCATAACTCACCATAAAAGTTGCATAAAACCAAGAGTAGTTCAAGATTTTTTAAGGGGTATATGGGATAAACATCCATGGAAAAATGTTTTGGGTTTGAGGCTTGTACTTTATAAACCATTATTAATATGGAAGGCCACTAAAACCTTACATAAGCCCTAATAGAGACCTGATCAAATAAATGCTAAGTAGTTTGCATTCAAATGCCTTTAATTGGTCCTAAGGACACTTGAATCACATGATGCACTCTAAGGAGGTCCTTTTCATTGAAGAAGTTTTACAAACCCCCTAAAAACACTATTTTGGCAAGGTTTAGGGATGAATCCAAGGTGAATATCTTTGTCAAAGGATTTATATCATTGGTAAAAGTATTATGAGGGTTATTCCGCCCTTTTAGGCCATAAAATACTCACAATTATTCCTTTAAATGCCCTTGCTGGTCTATACCAAAGGGTCAGTCTATAAGTGCTAGTGAAAATTGACCAAGTCACCTAAATGAGCTAGTGTGAACTATTTGGGAGACACAAGTCATAGTGTAACATGATTTATTGGACCTATATCATACTCATTTGCCCATTTCCAAGGTCTTGTTTAGGCCTTATGACCACCTAAGCAACAAACACCAAGTGACTAGGCCTACTTGCTAGTAGGTCTACTTAGTCAAGTAAATGATAAAATAATTAGTTTGGAGGACTATTAGGGAATAAATCAGGTAATAACACCTTTTTAACTACCTCATAGAGGTGATCAATCATAATTCACACCCATAATAGAGGATAGATCAATTTTTTAAGCCTAGTCAACATGCAAAAGGAAAAGTTAGGATACTCAATGATCCATGGAGGTTAACTAGACCATGATGTCACCCATGTAACTACCAAGAGAAGAAGTGCTTAACTGAATTGGTATGTTCATGATCTTCATGGGGTCAACCAAGATTGAATTAGCCTCTACCACCCTATTTTATATGACATACTCATTGAAGGACATCAACTAGCCAAAGTAATGCATAGAGAGATGAAGAAACTATTATGGATGTTGTAACTATTTATTGAGTGAATGAGGTCATCATGAACTCTTTTCCACTCTCCCTCACTAGTTTATATTCTCTCACCTTCTCCATTATTTTTTAAATTGAGTTTGGAATATCATTATACTCATACCTCTACTAGGCATGAAGAAATTATACCCAAATTTTTACTTTTTCACCTCTTAAAGTAAATAAATTATGGTTTCATCTTCTCCATGTTAGTATCTATGATGTTATATGCCTATTTTATTTGCATAAGTGGAAATTTTTTTCCCTTTATAGTTCCTTACCTCACCGAGATGCTAGTATATTATTCTATGTAGGTCACATATTGTGTGAAATGTTAGTGGTTGAGCTTGGAGTGGAGTTTAACTAGTAAGTGTCTTGAATCAAACCTTTATTTCATGATAATCATGTTTGTATCATCTATAATAACCTCAATGTGAAAAAATAATTCTTATAATATGTTTAAAATAGTGGTTTAGTTACTTATATTATTGATTAGTGTTTTTGAAAGATCAAATAGAGTGGACACATCATACTAGTGCATCACCTTCAATAGCATAGGTTTTCTTTCATGTTTCCCTTCTATCCCTTTTTGATCACCGAATCATTAGTCTTAGGAATTTAGCTCAATTGATGCACTAGGGGAGTTAACCCCATAAATTATAGGTTTATTCCATCCAAAGGTCACCCATATCCTTAGACTAATCCCATATTAACCCAAACTTGGAGAGGTCTAAACAATCCTCTCCAAAGGGTTTAGTTTGGTGAGTTAGAAATTCTAGCACACCTAGTGGGACCAATATTCAAATAATTAGAGCACTCACTTAAAGTACTTTGGTGATCTTAGGAAGATTTAATCACTCTAGTGGTAGATTTGTAATTAAGATCTCATGCCAAGATTCATCATAGGGTCTCCTATTAAGGGTAATAACATCTTGTTGTTGATAGCTCACTTCATTCTTTATTTTACCTCATAATATCTAATGGATGGATATAGAGATAATTTATGTGTTATAACACCTTATCATCTCTATAATGAACCCTATTAGTCATATCATGACCCATAACATCCTTATGTTCCTTATCACCAACAACATGTTGGCCCTTACTAGTCTTATGTTGAACCTCTTCAACCTAATTATTAGTTTTATATACCACTCCCCACCCCAAGTCCCCCTCCTTAATAGCCTACCTATTCTCTTGTTCAGTCTTATAAATGTCATAATCCTCCTAGTTTACACATTCATATCTTAAATCAGACCATCTTTATCTTTCAACAAACCCTCTTAGGTTATGAGAAATATATGGTTGGGATTGATACACAAAAAGGTATGGTTGAGAGGTTTTTGCTCATCTCCTAGGAATGTGAGAAACTCATTACATCAAATCAAGAAATAATGGAAATATATTATGAGTAATTATCATTCAAGGCCCACTAATGATATGTTAGACATCGGTGGTTGATTCAAGTATTGAGGAGAAACTAGTGGTTTATGAGGGGCATCAGATGTAGAGTCATCAACCTCATGTGCCCTCCTCCATTCCATATCATTCCCATTTTGATCAACCCATACTTCCTCAAAATATAGATTCATATGAGTGTCAAAACATTCCAAGTTACCCACAAGTTCATCAATCCTTCCCTACTCAAAAATCTATTCAAGAGACTATTCATAAGAGGGAAGAAGCGTGTGTTGAGAGGATGGAATGTCATGATCCAAAATATACTTGGTAGGGCCATACCCTTCCTAATCAGCCTAAAGAGATCATGTTCATATTAAACTCAATTTTTAAGCTCACTTAGAAATAAAATTTGATCTTTCAAATGAACATCTATCTTAGCCAATGGTAGTATCAAGAGCAATTCAATCTTAGAATAAGGTGCCTTCATTCATTTCCCAAGTTGTCATAGATGCAACAGATTAATCTCTTAAATCCAAGGTCCTAACTTGGAAACAAGTATTGGAGTCATGGGGAAACAAAGATGAGTCAAGCCTACACCAAAATGTTAAAGATAAAGAGAAATATTAAACTATTCAATGCCCATCCCTCTCTCCTCAATATTCCAAATCATTCCCAAAATGGAGGCCATTCAAGATAATATGTAGAAGGATAATGAGATGATGGTTGTGAAAAGTGAGAATTTTAATGATAATAATGAAGCATCCATAAAACCACTAAATTTAACCTCTCTTATATAATTCTTTCAAGGATCTTCCACTCCACTTATTTAAAAGGATCGTATCTTTAGGGAGGCAAGTGAAAAAGGTCAAGCTATGGTGGCAGTTGATGAAGGTGATCTAAGTAAGATAGAAGAATAAATTTTCATTGGTATACCTCTTGGTGAGGAAATGTAAAACTTAACCTTCAAGAATATATAATAATATGGACTTAAATATCAAGGTGAACCACAAAAGAAAGCATATATGTTGGCTAAGAAGAGGGTGATTTTCAAGACCTTCTATATGGCATGGCAGCTACTCTCTTTCATGATAGTCCTAAAGAGTATGGAAATGGGGTATTTTTACAACTTGTAGAAATTTAATAATAAAGGGATAGCCTTCAATATTTTTCAATTGGTCAAGAAGGATGAAAACCAGCCTATGGAGTTGAAGAGGAAGGTGACCTTGATATCATACAAGTTGATCAAGTTGTTTTGATGAATGAGAGATATTCTAATGATTCATTAGAGGTTGAATAAAATTTATTAAAGTTTCATGACCATGGACAATGAGGTATATTTTCTAAGTCCTTCTCAAGTTTTGTTAAGCTTAATTCTACATCGTCCATTATCAAACTTGAATAAGGTCCAAATAAAATAGAACAATGTGAAAATCAATCAAAATAATTATTTGAGATCATAAAATTAGGTTGCTCTCTTCTTGAGGCATGTTATGATCTAGTTTAGATTGAATAAGGTAGTGCCATAAAATAATAGGAAGTTATTTCTCTAATCATGTCATTCCACAAGGTTGTCTCCTTTGAGGATGACTTCTTTGAAGTTTTTAGACAATGATATCAACCTCTCATTAAATTTGTAAGTATCCTTTCACTCTTAGGAAATGAAACTTAATTTTAATGTTCTCATTTTTTCATGAATAATGACTCATCTCTCTTAGAATCAAACCCTACAATCATGCCACAAGATCTACCTCAAAATGTTCATCCTAATCAAGAGCAACCTATGGATGAGGTAGAAATTAGATTGTTCATGCAAGGAAGACAAGTATGGGGTGAATATGAATAGGTAATTTATTCACATAGCCAACACATACACCTGATAATAGATCAAAAAGGTATAATTTCCACTCTAAGAAGTTATCATCATGCCAACATCTCCAGATGCAAGTGGAGGTTCCCATCCTATGAACAATACCTAATTGGACTCTAGTCAACACGTGATAATCTAACATCATGGTGTCATGGTGATCGAAGAATATTCTCATTTAAACCTAGAGGATAAAGAATTTTTGTTCACATTAGTTTTTCATAGTATTTTTTTCCTTTCTTACAGTAAGTGTTATCAACACAAGTGTAGTGTGTTAGCTACCTTAGTTGCTTTGTTGTCATAGCTTGTTGTTTTCTTATGTGTTAGGTGTTATTTTATTTTGGTCTCTTTGTGTGTGAGAGTTTGTTTCATTTTTTAAAGGTTTTATAAGGTGGTAAATATGAATTAATTATAATAATATTTCTCATCTAAATAATATTTTCATGTATGAGTCTTATGCTTATCATGATGAGATAGTTGGTTATCTTGATCAGTAGGTTGGTTAGCCCCTGTGAGTCACCAAAGATGTTGATAATTTGACCTCTTAGGCCAAATTACAACCACTATAATCAAAAATTTATTCATGATACCCCTCTAATCCTTTACATTGTGGTCTACATGCCTTTTGATGTCCTCTTTTGGTCTCATTTTGAATTTTTTATCATAGTTTAAGGTGTCATGATATGAGCTAGACACTACTTGAGACATCCTTATGGCATGCAATATTTTGAGTCTTTGGATGATGTACTAAGTTTTCATGATGGTAATTTGGTGAGTGAGGGGTGTCAAATGACTTTTAAGGCCTAAATAATGTTCAAAACCTTGTTTGACAAAGCTATGGTTATTTAGCAGAGATTAAGGTAATTTAGAGAGTTTAAGGTTGTTAGTTATCATGGTATTTAGGCTTGTTTTGGCCATTTCTTGATAAGGAACATTTGTTATCATGGCATATGTCTAACTAATAAATTTTTTATCCTTGACTTGTATTCAAATGATGTATTCAAGGTCAATATCCATATTTTATCTATCAAGTATGTTTAAAGATTAAATGAGCTCCTAAGGTCATCAAATGATTTTCAATCATGATGTGAGCTAACCTTCAAATTATAAGCCTATGTAAGAAGATATGTTTAGGTTTAAAATTATATTGAGGGGTATTAAAATGGTATATTTGAATAAAAATTATTTGGGGGTGAATCGGTCATCAAAAACTTACTTATCAATTCCACTTAAGCAAACATGAACCATTCAAACAAGCATATAGATATAACAAGCACAAACAACTATTCACATAAGAATGAAGTATAAGAACATATCATTTATGTGGGAAAACCTAAAGGGGAATAAAACCAAATAATATATAAAAATTTAATACATTCCTATAATACAATTTACAAAATTTAGTGAAACACCTGATTCATATGGAGGACCAACCCCAACTAGTTAAGCACTAACTCAGCTAGGCTTTAACAAGCACCAAATTACAAGGAGGAACCAACCCCTTAGATAAATTAGAAATAGGTAAGTCACATAAAACCTTTTATTAACTTTATAATCTCTTGTTTCTCACATAATATATGAGTATCTCCTTCTTTATCTCTTCACACACTTCTATCCCTCTCAAACTAGCCTTTAGCCTTTTTCACTCAACTAGCCCTCTTCTTGAATTGATTAGGTCATATGAACTTGATCCTCATATATAAATAATATATAAAATATTCATCATAGATACCCTACACTATTTTTATGGTCTAAAATACTTTATTTTTCTCTGCAATATATTATTTTGTTTACTTTCACTCTACACTCACACATAAGCCTAAAATTGCCTTGTATTTATACAAATCTCTTGTTCATATCCTTCTTGATCGACCAAACACTCATACCCTCTTAGATCATCCATTTATTATTTATTAGGAAATATCATAAACATGGATAAAAGATTATTTTATTCCATTTAGATTTGACCTACCTCAATTAGGCCTTATCTCATCTTTATGTCTCATCGAGACATAATCCCATTATGTGTACTTAGGATTCATTACATTTTGCCTTCCTTATAACTTATTAAAACACATAAATTGAAAGGAATATATCATATTCCACTAAAATATACCATTTTTAATATCATTTAGTCTTAATAACATTTCTTAGCTTCAACCACTACTTGAAGCATATGATTAACATTGTTCACAATCAGGCCAATGCATACTCATAAAGTCTGTCTTAAACAACTGAAGCATAAATATAATTTTTACAAAAAAAATGGAATAAAATCACATATAAAAAATATATATGAGCTTAGTTTCATAACCATGTTATTTATTCCTTAGAACTCAGGGTAAAAGGACTCAAATCCTTATTTACAAATAGCCCACTTAGAACTACCAACTAGCCTAAAAACACAATCATGAAAACTTGAACTTATGACACCTAAAATAACACAATGAATTAAAATGAATTAAAATGATAATAAAACATATTTTTAACAACTTTAAAAAAATAATCACAATATCTATTGGCAATTATTGGTACTACAAACCAATTTGTTGTCTTTAGTACACATAGTCAAACTTGAACCAGTAGACCCCTTTTGGATTCAACATTTTAACCACTTGTAATGACTATTAAACCTTATAAAAAACATGTATATAACATAAATTTCCAAAAAAAACAACATCATGTGCATTATAAACTTCAACTAAGGTCATAGAGCCTCAAAATCATCATTGTAACTTGCTTACCTAGAATTGTCAGTTTACCTTGAAGCATAGCCATGATGATAATGACCTTAAACACTTGTATGAACATTTTTAGAGACTCCTAATATAGGTGGATGATATTATTAGATCACTATACCATTATTATATAGATAAATAATATGGTAAAATGTGAATATTGGTCTTGTAGACCAATCTCATAATCTTATACCTTACTATCTCATCTAAACTAGATAGGTCAACTTATGAGCAACATTTTATTGATATCCACTAACCTCTAAAAATTTTATCCAACATGAACATGTATTAAAAGAATTTAAAAATTTCTCAATTCACTTTGATTCATTCCTATTCCATGATAACACATCCCTAAACAACTTTTCATTATTACCTAGCTTTCTTACTATTTTCACCATTAGGTCTATTAGCAAATGGTCAACTTAGATGACCAATTTTTCACACCTGAGGTCTATAACCTTATTGAGAACCACTATGGAAATATGATACAAGTCTTATTCTTTTTCCTCCATCCATTTATCAACTTTGACTTGGTCAAATCTGACTGCTACAATAAATTTTGGAGAAATAAGGCCTTTCATGTAAGGTCCACTCACTCACCTAACAAAATAATAACACCTGGAGGTGATTGGGAGAGTTGAATACAAACTCCAATCACTTTAATAGCCATACCAATCCATTATAATCACTTTATAACAAGATCTTTCACATCGGGTCATTTTTAGGGTTTTAAAGAGGGTTAACACTATTTTTGGTGTTAACAATTATTCATAAAAGACTACCCCTTATTCCAAAACTATTGCCTAGAGATATTATCTAAGACCCTTCATTATCTCTCCTTAACATCTTAGGTTTCTGTGCAAAGGTTACACATGCCAATTAACACTTGAAAGTCCTTTTTAGGTTGAGAACCCTCTATTTTATACACTTGAGAGACCTCAAAAAACTTTTTCAAGCCTAAACCTTCAAACTTTGACCTCGACATTGGTAAACACACCTAAGACAACCTATCACACTATTGAAAAATCTCAAATGTTTATTATTATCTTTAAATTTGATTTTCATACCTCATTTGGCTACCATCACTCTTTTTTCTTACTTAGACCTTAACATTCAAGTCACATTAGGACTTAAAACTGACCTTCTAACCACTATCCAATCTCTCAACACCTCATATACATGATCACACAACATATCACATGATCAAACAATGTCAAACATCCTTCATATGTCTTGTCAATAGCTCGTGATGCCTCATTAGGCCAAGTAGAGTCTATAAGTGGTCTAATTACATACTAGGTCTATAGGTCCTATCATTATAGGCTCACCTTGAGACTCATATTAGTGATACAGTACCTCATATACATGTTCAAGGAACTTCATACATATTATTATGATTTTTTACATCTATAACATCAATCCACCATGTGCAAACCTTCTAATTAGGACTATTAATGTTATGACAAGTGTTATGAATAGGCTTCTCAAGCACTTGAAACTTAACAACTAACATTGAAACACTTCTTGATTCTCTTATACCTTTCTCTTATGCATTTCATGATCCTCAGATACTATCATACCTTTACACATACCTCTTCATGCTCATCATGCACATGATCATGATATGACTATGCTTGTTATGACTAGGCTCCTTAAGATACCTTATACTCAAGGACTAGTACTCAAAACATGTTTACCTTGACCTAAATAATGACATCAACCTTAGGAGAATCATTAGGTTACCTTCAAATTCTCTCTTGTCACATGGCTTCCTTGTCACATTAGGTACACAAGCTCATACCTTATAGAACACTTACCATGCATCTTCACTAGATTCACCTTGACATCAATGACATAAAATGACATCAACCTTAACATAAATGACCACACTTCCTAATAGGGTCTCATTACTATTTTATTGTAATGGCAAGGTGTTTTTATGCATAAAAAGGTCCATTTTAGAATTCAAACACATTGTTCATCCATCAAAAGGGCCCCACACATGTGAATATATGAATTTTTAGATTACCCACTCATACCATATAATTTGGAATCATATTTGACCTATATTTTCCCTCCTCTCATCCTCCAATAACATTTCAAGATTTTAAACTTGAGAAAATCTAAGAAAGTTGTAGGTTATAGGTACTTTTAGACTTGTACGGATATATACAATATATTCATGATCATAGGAGGTCAAAAATATATTAAGGGGACTCATTTTAGTCATCAACTAAAATAATCCATGAGCTATCAAGTCAAAAAATTCAAAAAGTAACCCCTTTCTTTTATCAAGCCCTTAAGTAGCTCAAAAAAGCTAGTCAAGTTTTTATTTAGTATAGATAAGAGAGAGAAGGTGAGGACCTAAGATTTTGGTAAAAGGATGGGACCTTATATGTATTCCATATTGTGAAATTTTTTATCATATTACCTCTCCCCCCTTTATGAACAATCACTAATAAGGTAAAGGGCCCATAGTATCTCATCCATCCAAGTAGGGTTCCAGTTTGTTTCATTTTATCCATCTCTAAGCATGATGAAAGAGGAATGGAAAATTGGGTATATTTATATGGATTTTCACAACCCTTATACACCATTATCAAATCTAAATTCATAGGTTTGAGCCCTAAATATCAAGAAACCCTCCATATTATCTTATTTACAAGTTATAAACAATGTTTCTTCATGTTATAGAGATTTTAGTGCATAAAAATAAAAGAGGGTGATGGTTTTAGGTTGAATTGTGGGTTTCTTGGAGTCCACTCAAGTATTCTATACCTCCCAAACATATTTTAGACACTATATGATCAAATAATTCCTTCAAGTCTTGCTCTAATGTAACTTACATGTGTATAATGTGATCCCCTACAAGTGTGAATAGGGTGTTATTATAGCTACTATGGGGAACCATCAAGTTAGGTTAAAACATACATGGTATTCATATTATGGCCATACTATATATTATTTTCCTCATGATCCTTACTACCATATACTTAATACCGATTCTCATCCTTATGCCCTTGAGAGATAAGCTCTCATTTAGGCACCTATATGCCTATTGTGAATACTAAGAAAATAAAGTGTTTACTATTGGGATGGGGTGTGAAAAGTATTGAGGAGTCATGAGGATTCATAAGGATATATTAAAATCATGATAAATTAAATATCAAGTTAAAACAAGATTAATGTCATCAACTCATCCCAGGAAGATGAACTCAATCAAAGTTTCCATGCATATAGAACCATAGCTACAATATTGAAGAAACATTAATATAATTATGAGGTTAAGAAGGTTTAAGGGGTAATAATAATAATAATTTAATTCCATCAACATGTTTATGTCACCCAAGGAAACAATATATTATCAAACCACTTCTCAAATAGGGTCACAAAATCAAAAACACACAATCGTATCATATAGGCCTGACTATAGATGGAAGACAAGTTGAGAATTAGTCATGTTTTAGGGTGTCTTCAAGTTAAAATGAGTGAATTGATATTAATAAACCCCATATAAAGTATTATCAATTTTTATAAATTTATATAATATTTTCATGAATGGAAAATCCCACTCGCTCACATAGCCAAAGATGTTAATTGTTACCTACAAGAAAAGTCATGAATACCAAAGTGACTGAGTTTAAAATTATTGGAAAATTTTCATGGGTATATGAATATGAGATCCATGTGTTTCAAATTATCAATATGACCATAAAATACTAATAAAATAAGGAGGTTTATACTCACAGTCTTAAGCTAATTAGACCTATTAGGCACCTATAGGCAGACAGGCAGAATAAAGGAAATGTGATAAACCCTGCATAGAAGCGATTATCGAGAGAGTGAAAATAATATCCTCAAACTTTTTAAAAAAATATCGGTATAAATTGAGTGATTTTGTCCTTTAAGAAAAAAAATATATGGCTTAATGGCCTAATTATGCCTGTTATGCCTAAAATTGACTTATACAAGCATGTCCATAGAAATTAAAGACATTCACATGTTTAGAGGTTGTTTGAGGTATGAAAACATTAGAGGGGGAAGTTAAGAAGGCATAATTAGGGTATAAAATATGATAAAACTCTTAATTTGAGTAAATAATTTGCTAAATTGAGCAATTCGGGTTGTACATGCCTAATTACTCATAAACCCTAGGTAAGAGTATGATAGGTATGTAGAGAGCAAAATTGAAGGGAGGCCTAATCCCAAAGGGTTTTATCAAACCCTAAAATCATGTTACCTATGACCTAATTATATCAATAATTAGATAAAAAGATGAGGAACAACTCATGTCTCTAACACCAGTTAGCTCAAGCACATAGACTAAATACTGATGAGCATGGTAGTCTTACATGAAATAGAGACTAAAATGGTAGTTAGGGTAGCTGAGAACAAGTGCAAAGAGTGAAAATATATGGAAAAGGTTTAAAATAGTGACATTGAAGTCACAAATTCATCTACATAAGAATCAAATTCATGAGACTCAATTTAGGCTTATAGGTCCTAAAACCACCCTTAGGCCTCGAAACCCTAACCTCCTCCTTGTGGCATATCCAGAACCCCATAGCATTCTTAAGGTCATGAAAAGACATATGAGAATGATATAGGCCATGAGGAGTATTTTTTCAATGGAAGAAGGAAATAAAGGGTCAAAGTTGGTTTCATTACCCCTCTTGAGCTTTATTACCTTACTCTACCATGTCAAGCTGCGAACTCCAATGATCACATCTCACATAGCATGATGACTTAGGCATAGTGCTCTTCAATTGAGTTAGGTACCCCTATGCCCTCACTATCCATGGAGGAAAGAGTGGGATTCAAGACCCTGACTATATGAAAATACCTAATACTTTCAACCCACTAAGAATTCTTACCAAGAGCTTGAGGGCTGCCAAATTTCACTCATAACTCATCATACAAGTTACATGGGACAAGGAGTAGTTCAAGAGTTTTTAAGGGGCATATGGGCTAAGCATCCATGGAAAAAAAAATTGGATTTTAGGCATGTACTTTATAAACCATCATTAATATGGTAGGCCACTAAAACCATGCATAAAACCTATTAGAGACTTGATGGAATAAAATTTGAGGAATTTTCACTCAAAAACCTTGAATTGGTCATGAAGACAAATGAATCGCATGATTCACTCTAAGGAGGTCCTATTCATGTTAGTAGTTGTATGGAACCCCAAAAATACTATTTTTTTAAGGTTTATGGATGAATCCAAGATGAAGAGCTTGGTGAAAGGATAAATATCATTGGGTAAGGTAATATGAGGGTTATTCCACCCTCTCAATCCATAAACTACTCATAATTCTTCTTATAAATTCCCCTATAGGTCTGCACCAAAGAGTTAGTCTACAAGTTCTAGTGAGAGGTGACCTAGTCACCTAAATGAGCTAAGGTTGCAAGTGTGCACTATTTGAGACACACAATTCATAGTGTATCATGATTTATTAGACCTATATCATACTCATTTGACCATTTCAAATGTATTATGTAGGCCTCATGGCCACCTAAGAAACAAGCACCACGTGATTAGGCCTAGTTGCCTAGTATGTCTACTTGGTCAACTAAAGGAGAAGACTATTGGCATATAGGACTATTGGGGAATAAATTAGGTCATAACACCTTTGTATATTATTAATAAAGTTGAGTAGGCATAATTCACACCCATAATGGAGGATAGAGTAGTTTATTAAGCCTAGTCGACATGCAAAAAGAGAAGGTGGGCTACTTCGTGATCCATGGAGGATAATCAGATGATGATGCCACCTTTGTAACTTCTAAGAGATGAAGTGCTTGACCAAATTGGCATGGACATGCTCTTCATGGCATAAACCAAGACCAAATCAGAATCTACCATCCCATTTTCTATCCCATACTCATTAAAGGACATCAACTAGCAAAAGTAATGCATGGAGAGATGAGAGGACTATTATGTATGTTGTAACTAATTATTGAGTGAATGAGGGTCATCATAACCTATTATCCACTTTCCACCACCAATTTTTATTCTCTAAACTTCTCCATTATTTTATAAATTGAGGCTAGAATGTCATTGTACTCATCCCTCTATTAGGTATGAAGAAATTATGCCCACATTTGTACTTTGTCACCTCTTATACTAAATAAAAGATCATTTCATCTTCTCCATGTTAGTATTTAGTGTGTTACATGCTTGTTTGATTTGAATAAGTGGTATCTATTCTCCCCTTTTAGATATTTTCTTCACTTAGATGCTAGTAGATTATTTTATATAGGTCACATAGTGTATGAAGGTGTTAGTGGTTAGCTTGGAGTGGAGTTTGATTGGTAAGTGTCTTGAATCAAATCTTCCTATCATTACCCTCATGTTTTGATCATCTATCACAACATCAATGTGAAACACTTATACTTATAAGCTCTTGGAAATAGTGGTTTAGTTACTTGTTTTTTTCATTAGTTTTGTTAAAATGTCAAATAGAGTGGACATGTCATATTGGTGCATCACCTCTAGTAGCATAGGTTTTATTTCATGTTTCCCTTCTATCCCTTTTCATCACCAAATTAATAGTCTTAATAATTGATCTCAATTAATGATAAGGGGAGCTATCCCCATAAATCATATTTTTAGTCTATCCACAAGTCACCCATGACCTTGGACTAATCCCTTGTTACCCTAAACTTGGGGAGGTCTGGGCAATCCTCTCCAAAGTGTGCAGTTTGGTGAGTTAATAGGATGATATGATAATTAATTTATATAACTATTTTGAAATGGATTACATCCATTTTTTGGAAATAAAAACTCAATTTTTTGATGTGTTATATTAGTTTGTAGTATGGATTTTTTTTTAATATCTTGATTTCTAATTTTTTTTTTGAAAAAAAATGAGTTTGGGAGATATTTGTTGCTCACAGACTATTTTTCTTTACTACTTGAATATTGCTAAAAATTCAAATAGAAATATTGATAATTTTAATTTATGTTTATGGAATTTTTTTGAGAAAGTTAGAAAGGTTATGATATTTATAGAATAAAGTTGGTCATTTGTGTTGTTTGATATGAAACATGATACATTATTGGCTATGTTTGTTTTTATTTGGTGATGCTATAAGATTTGCAATCATACTTCTAACTTGTTGATTTCAGATACTGAGATGGTTTAATTTTCCTAAAATAAATATTTTATTATAGAGATGGTTAATATGACTGAAAATAATTATTTTTTGGTCATATTAGATACGCCTTGTGATTCTAGTTATTCAGTGTGATACAATTGATAAAGGTTTGTAGTGATATTATGTTGAATGGTTAATACTCTATGGTTGGCATAGTCATTGGGTTTTAGGCTAGATATAATATGGTTATATTTGACATGTGTCAGTTTTGAATGAAATAATTATTCAACATATGAATATAGTCAAATTTTTAGATGAAATATGAGAATCATGTGAAAGGTAGTCTTATTTTGATGATCTTTTGAAATATGATAGATATTTTTTATCAGTATTGAGTTTTGGTGTGAGGTATATAATATAAATTTCAATCTTATTTATTGAAATTTGTGTGAGAATAATTTATCATGATAATATATGGCATAATGTATTTAGTTTTTTTATCTATCAATTATTGTTATCATTATGGACAATAATCAGGATTTTGGTTTTGCTTAAAATTATACTAAAATTTTAGGTTAGACTCCACCTCGTTATAATGACCCACATGATGATAATTGGGGGCATAACCAAGAAAGGCATAGAGGATACAAATTAATAAATATTTGTTCCTCTAGGCCATACTTTTACATTTATAAGGATTGGTAGCATTATTCCTAAACCTTATCACTATGGGACACACATCTAGATCCATTTTGATGCCTCAGACCCCACATTTTGGAATGTTTTGAATGCTCTACCTTTCAATCTTGAAAACTGAGATAGTTGAGTTTGGAGGACATATTTGGAGAGATCATTCTCATGGATGAGTAACTCCAATTAGATCCTCCCAACACATGCATACAGATTTACAATCTAATCAGAATCTTACTACTCACCATTAACCTTAGCATTAATAACCTTAACCTCGAAATGATTTACAATTGATTGTAAAATTACATTCTTGAGTTCTTGTGGCATTTAATATTATTAACCCTTCCCTTGAACCTAAAAATAATGATATAGGTTGTCAGAGGTTGAGTCTTCCTAATTTTCCTTCAAATTTACCTGAGTATGAAAGGACATCTCCTTCAATAACTAAAATTCAAAGAATGAGTCATGTTGAATCTCCTATGATCACCATGATGGTTAACAAAGTAAAATTAGAGGTTGATGATTAATATAATGAAGGTGATTCATGTTTCTAGTTATGAAAATGAATTTTATTGAATATGTGATAGATAAAGTGCATCTATTAATACAAATTATTTCTAACGTAGAAGATGAATGGATGTCATTCTAATTTATGTGGTAGATTTTTATGTTTTTTGATACTTTGTCATATTATAATACCCTAATGAAACATATTTGTTTTTTATATTTAAAATTAGTGTTGGAGAGTTATCAATGATGTCATGGAGGTATCCAGGTGAGTGGATGAAATGTCTTGATAGTCTAAGTGTCATGACAAAGTGTGTAGTGTTCTTGTCCTAGTATGCTTGAAGTAGGATTGGTTGATCTTTAGTTTTGGCATGATTAGGGGTGGGTCTAAAGTATTGAGCATATGTGAGGGGTCTTATTAAAGGTCAAGGATGATTGGAGAGATTATGGAAGTGCATGGTATTCATATGGTTCTTCATTATGTTTATCTTGGCATAGTTGGTTCTATGATAGAAAAATCTAAGTAGGTAGTTTGTTGGTGTCACCATTGCCATACATGGGTGAGTCATGGAGAGTTAGTCATATGGGTGTGATCACATTAATCCAGAGTTATTATGGTCCAAATTTTAGGACATGTTATTGAGCATAGAAAAAAAAATTAAGGTTCAAAGTTAGCCTTCTAGGTAGATTATAGAGGTTCCAATACTTAGCCAAATTTGTAAAAGGTAATGATCGGGACCAACTAAGGATCTATGGTAAGTAGGTGTTTATATAGATGTATATCTATGATGTGTATTGAATCAAAGAGGTCAAAGTGTCTGATGTTTAATCTAGTTAAATTCTAGATTACTCTTAAAAAGATTAATAGAGTGTGTTTATTCCAAATTATCAACAAGTAATGAGATGATAACAAGTGTTTGATGTTTAACAATGAAAAAAGGTAAAGACCAGGCTAATATAAGGAGATTGATGGTGCATATTTGGTCAAAGTTACTAGGGAGCATGAGATGAGGTCAAACTATCAAATGTTTAGTAAAGGCAAAGAGTGGGCTAGTTTTGAAGAAGATATATGATGTGTATTTGTTCAATCAATGAGAGGGCACGAGATGATGACAAAGTGTTTGATGTTTAACTGTGACCATTGGCATTTAAATTAACAAAGGGAAAAACAAGTTTACAGTGTTTGAGCCATAACTTTTTATCTAGGATGAATTCAAAGGTGATGTAAAAGGAAAAGTTGTAAAGGAATCTAAGTTGCATCTAAAAAAAATTGGTTAAAAGTTCTAAATATATATATAGTTACAAATATTAAGCTCCAAATTTGACTATGTTTGACCATGGTCTGTAAGTGACCCAAGAAATATATTTGAGTTTGTTATGATGGTATTTGGATGTTTCAAGGTGACTTAGCTATTAGAAAGTGTTATATACTCCCTAAGAATGATCTATATATATTTTAAAAGATTAAATAATCCATATTTAGTATTAAAAAATGCTTAGAAGTTGATTATTTATTCATTCATGGTGTTCTTGTGTATAAGGTCAATGTTTGAGTAAATTAATCATATGTAGAGGTGTGTAATGATGATTGTAATCATTTAAGGATGTCTAAGAGGTCATTTTGAGTGGACCTACGCATTTAGAAGTGAGCTTGTGTTTTTGTTTTACTCAATGGAGTGCTAAATGGGTGAATAGGTCTCCATGAGACCTATAAGGGCTACTTAGGCCTAACTAAAAGGTGTAGTTGTTTAAGTGTGACCCATAGTTACTATGGTAAATATGTGAGGATGGTATTATGCTATGTAAGAACATTTAAGGGTTAAGGCAAGTTTTATAGCTGAATAAGAAGTTGATATTCATGAAGGCTCTATAAATAGTGAAATCAAAGATGATGATTTATAGACTTGTTAGGCTCATAAAAAGAGATGTGTGTAAGAGTTAAAGAGTGTAGGAAAGAAGAAAGGGTGTGTACCCAGTTGATGGGTTGTAGAGAAGATTAGGTTTATGACTATGTGTATGACTTGTAGGTTATATTTCTAATGTCAAAGACAATGCTCTTGTAGGTTTGTAGATTGGGGAGAGAAGTAAATAGAAGATGGATTTTTAGGTTTGAGTGTGTATATGAGGGTATTTTGAGTGAAGAGTAAGAGAGATTGTGTCATCCCTATGTGAGAGGCTTTTATGAGATTGAAAGGGTGTTTTTCAATGGTTATAAAATCATAGGGCCATCATTAGTTGTTGAAGGAATCAGTTTAAAGGTGGAGATGTTCATATCATAAGTGTTGGGAGGGTTCTCAACATCTAGGTTAGAAGGACTTGACCATCTTAGGGGTAGGTGTTTCTTATGGAATGGGTGTTTCACTAAAGTCTAGTCAAAAGGACTTAACCATCCTAGGGGTAGGTACTCGTTGTGGAATAGGTGTTTCACTAAAGTATGGTTAGAAGGACTTGACCATCTTACGGGAAGGTACTCCTTATGGAATAGGTGTTTCAATAAAGTCTGATGTTTACATACTTATTATAGGACAAGTAGTCTATGTGTTTGTAAGATTGAGAGTGGGTTTTATTCCTCAACAGGGTTTCCCACATAGATCTTATGTTGTGTGTGTAATCTTGAATTATATATTTATTCATTGCTATAAACATCGTAAATGTTTCATGAATGGTTGTATTTTATTTCAAGGGTTTGTAAATCGAACTATATTTTTTTCCACCACTAATTAAAATGCAAGGAATGAGTCCTATAGAATCTCCTATGATCACCATGATGGTTAAGAAGGTGAAATTAGAGGTTGATGATGAATATAATGAAGGTGATTCAAGTTTCTAGTTATGATAATGAATTATATTGAATATTTGATAGATAAAGGGCATCCATTAATAGAAATGATTTCTAACATAGAATATGAATGGATGGCATGCTAAGTTATGTGGTGGATTTTGATGTTTTTTGATACTTTGCCATACTATAGTACCATAATGATACATATTTATTTTTTATATTTGAAAGCAGTTGATATTTTAGATTTGAACATATATTACTAAAATTAAATGGATTAAATCATATGGTTTTAGTGTTATATGTATTTAATTTTATTTAAATTCTTATGTCATATTAAATATTTAGCATAGTTTGTTTGTTTAAGTGGTATTAATAACTAAGGGTCCCCACCCATTTAGAGTTTATCTTCATTCAGTCTATTATTATTTTATTATGATATTATAAGACTTATATAAGTCTTAATATAAAGTTAAGTTATAAATTAATTGACGTATTTAAAAAATCAATTAGACTTAACTAATAACAAACTAAAGCCTATATTTGAGGAAGAAGTCCATGCTATTTTATTCTCCATGGGTGCTTTTAAAGCCCTGAGTCCTGATGGCTTTCCTCCTATATTCTTTCAGGAATATTGGGAGATAGTAGGAGCAGACCTCACAGCTGTTGTGCATGATTTTTTTAGATCAAGTAAACTTTTGAAACAAGCTAATAATACCTTCATAGTATTTGTTCCTAAAAAATCACAACCTTCACACCTCACTAATTTTAGGCCCATTAGTCTATGCAACACTATGTATAAGTTATGTACTAAAATGATGGTCATGAGGATTCAACCTTTGCTAGACAAAATTATTTCTCCTACTCAAAAAGGTTTCATCTCAGGCAAGCAGATTCTTGATGTTGTGATCACCACACATGAGATTATTCCCTCCATGGATAAGAGTAGAATCCCTGGGATGGCTCTCAAGCTTGATATTTCTAAAGCTTATGATAGAGTCTCATGGACTTTTCTATTTCAAGTGATCAAAAAATTTGGGTTTAATGATAAAATTTCTCTCTTGTTATGGAATGCAATCTCTTCTACAAGATTCTTAGTACTGTTTAATGGTGTTCCTAGAGGGTTTTTCTCATCCTCAAGAGGAATTCATCAGGGAGACCCTCTTTCCCCATACTTATTCATCATTATGGTAGAGGCACTAGGATGAGACATATAAGTAGATATAGCCTCTAAAAAGCTAGTGGGCATCAAACCTACCTCCTCCCTTCATCCTATGGTAGTACAACAGTTTGTGAATGATACCATCTTCTTTGGAATTTCATCGGTGATTGAAGCTAGAAGATGGAATAATATCTTAAATAATTATGCCAGAGAGTCAGGACAAAGGATAAATTTCCAACAAAGCAATGTGTATTTCTTCAACACTCCTAATGAACTTAGATATAAAATCATTGATATATCAAAATGTGTTGAAGCTAGCCTACCAGCTACCTACCTAGGTCTCCCACTCTTGGTCAAAGAGGTATCTCCTAGATTTTGGAATGGAATTGTGGAAAGAATGCAGAGGAAACTTCTTGGTTGGAAGGGGAAACTACTCAGTAGTGCTGGTAAACTGCAACTTCTTCAGGCTTCACTGCAAGGTATTCCTACATACTTCCTGTCTCCTTTTAAAATTCCTACGTATTTTTTTGAGAAACTAGAATAGATCCAAAGGAAATTTTTATGGATGTGAGTGGAAGACAAACAGAGAATGTCTTTAGTCAGATGGGAAAAAGTGTGTCTTCCAAAATCTCATGGTGGACTTAATATTAGGTCCATCAAGAACATGAACAAAGCCCTTCTCTAAAAAGTTAGTTAGAACCTGATCCATAAAAACAATGATTGGGGGGAAATAATGTATGCAAAATACATGCATAGCATTGATGATTCCAACTTTCTTTAATAGACGAGATTACCCTAGGGATCTGTGATATGGAATAAAATGCTAAAAAGTAGAAGCCTTCTCAAACAGGGAATTAGATGGAAACATGGAAATGGTTGGCATATTAAATTTTGGGATGATATCTAGTTAAAAGACAAGGATCTCATCACACAGGGAAACTATGGAGAGATTGCTGACTTGACTACCCAATTTTTTGGAGATAGGGTCAATGATTATCTGGAAAATAATAATGGGATGAGGAGCTAGAAAAATCTTTTGGATTGTTGTGTGCATTAGCCTGAGCTTTTCTCAAGAGTTTGGGAGATCTAGTAGTGCATTCAATAAATTATAATCCCTCTCTTTCCCCAAGAGGATGAACAATACTGGTGGCCAGATAAGAATGGATCGTTCTCTATCAAAAATGCTTACCATCTGCTCATTCCTGAAGCTTAGAATAAAGATGTATGGAAAAAGGTTTGGAATCATAAACTTATTCAAAACACTAACATGTTTTGGTGGGTTGTTGCTCATAAAAAATCCTTACTCAGGATAACCTTCAAAAGAGAGGGTTTACTTTGGTTAATAGATGTATCCTATGTGGTTCAAAAGAGGAATCAGTTTCACACCTCTTTATCCACTATGAGTTTGCTCGAGAATTATGGGGCACAATACTTAACAACTTTGGTATTGAATGGGTCTACAATTTTGACCTTAAAGAAGTAATTCTTAGTTGGAACCCAACCTTCACACATCTCTGGCTTATGGAATTATGGAAGCAAGCTCTACCATGTTTGAGTTGGACTTTATGGAAAGAGCGCAATCACAAAATTTTTAGGGACACTGTTAGAAATGTTCTTAGGTGTTTAACTCCTTTACTAAGACCATTATGGAAAGTGTTACAATAGCTCATATTTGTGTTGCGAAGAAACCCCTATCTCAAATTGATAGCCAAATTATAGCCAAGTGGAAGGTTTTAAACCAGATCCCTAAGAATAATAGCTCCAAAATACTAAAGAGACTTAATACTAAATGGATCCCCCCTAAACCTAACTGGATGAAACTCAACTTTGATGGGGCATCCAAGTTGGATGGTAAAGCTAGTGGAGGAGGAATTATAAGGAATGATAAAGGATGGATGTCTATTGTCTATGCTAGTGGAATTAGATGCTAGAGCAACAACTATGCTGAAGCAATGGCTTTACTATGGGGATTAAAGTTAGCTATATCCCTAAGAATAAGGAACTTGAATATACAAGGAGACTCTAAGATGGTCATAGATTCCATTAATAAAGCTTCAAATGTGGGAATCAAGCTAAAAGATGTCATTACTGGTATCCAATTTATTTTACAAAAGGTTTTTGAAGTTGAGATTTCCCATACCTACATAGAAGGCAATAGGGTTGTTGATGCTTGTGACAACCTTGGGCAACAATTTTCAAGTTGGAGGGTGTGGAGACAAGGTGTTCATATTCCCTTAAACATTAGGGAGATCATTCAAAAAGAGATGACTTGTCAGGAATGAGGCATATTGATGACCCTGAAAAGACCCCCGTTGATACCCCCAACTCCTTTGCGAGCAAGAAGGGCAAGAAGAGAAAGGTTGATGAAGAGGAAGAAAATATTAAAGAGACTACGAAAGGGAGCCATAGGAATCTGAGCAGGGCCATGGGGGCCCAAGGTGAAAAATATCACAAGCCTTCTAAAATTAATATGGAAGGATTCCCCTCTAGATTGTGAAGGTTGGGATAGATTGCTGGTAAAACAGCGCTGAAGGCCAGACTAATTGATTATTTAGAAAGTGCTTCGAAAGAAGCAACCCAGGAGGAAGAGTCTAAGGAGCTATAAATCTAGAAAATTTTGGAGGACACTGGAGGGAAGCATGCTACTAGGGATTTTTAGGTTATTGAGAAGCAGGGTGCTAACACTATGGGAACTACTAATAATAAGGGGAAAATGTATGTCAAGGAAGCTAGTGAGGGCACTGAAAATGAGACTAATTATAAAACTTGAATTGGGGCCTTGAAGGACCACATTTAGAAGCTAGAGAAAGTCTTTGCCAAAGGGCTTCGTAATACAATTTTGCTGAACATGTCTATGCTGGAAGTGGTGGGTAATACTGGGTATGCTGCCAGTGCAGAGAATGAGAAACTCAATGATCTTATCAAATCAATAGTTATGTAAGGGGAGACCTCTGTGACTCTAGTCTTCTCATGGATTGTGTTTTGTTTCTATCTATTGTTCTCAACTGTGCCGTCATCTCTCTGAAGGCATTTTTTGTTTGTTTGCCTTCTTTTCTTTTTTGACTGTATAGGGTTCATCGCCTAGTTTGCCGCCTTAATAAAAAACAAACTAAATTTAATTATAGCTTATTTTCTAACTATCTCTTGAAGAGATGATTATAAATGAAGATCAAAGTGAAATACAAATAGAAGAACATTACATAGTTATTTTACATTACTTGAAAGTTCATAATCATAATCTTTTCTATGCAATATCTTTGATATAGTACAACTTTTGTTGATAGACCAACGACACATTATTTGATGGCTAAATAACATGCATAATCAACATATGTATATCTAGATTTCCTTTTTAGTTTATAAATCAATTGTCTAAAGGATATTTATTTTAATATCTTATGATGATTGTATATTTTTAGTAGTATGAGTAAGATCTAAAGTACTTGGCTTGAATAATAATGATTACATCACTACATGTGACATGTTATTGATCCATTCATCTTGTATCAGTTGTTGCATCAAGGATTTTTGTACTAAAAGACTATATCTCAATAAAATATATTTATATTTGCTAAAATGTATCTTTTTTAAGACTCACATTTCATTTATATTTCATTTAAGTTAATTTTTAGTTTATGTTTTTATTTTAATAATATTTTATCTCTTAAATTAGATTTATTTGTTCTTTTACTTTCTACTTACTTTATTTAGGATTTAATTTGTTCTTATTTGATTATGTATTACTTGTTTATTTATTATCTTATAGTTTTTTATATTGTCTTTGATTTACTTAATTCTAAGTTTTTCATTTGATATTTTAATCTTATCTTTCTTTAGCATTTTAGGTTTAGGTTAAAAATATTTATTTTTCTTCTTTAGATTTAAGTGTTGAATCTTTTATTTCTTTCTTAGATTTAGTTTAAGTGGTAGATTAATTATGTATTATTTTATTATTTATTTTGTTTATACTTGTTATTTATTTCCTTATTTAATTAGTTTTATTTTTATTTTAGTTTATTTTAAATTAATCTCTTGATTAGATATGTTAGTTGTTATTTCTATTTTAATTTTTGGTCTTCATTTTCAGTTGGTTTACTTGTCTTTTGGATCTTTTTGTTTCTTTTCTTTCAATCTATTTTTATCTAAATATTATAGACAATTTGATAAATCAAAGATATATTATAAATAATCTAAATCTTTACTTCAAGATCTATCTAATATATAGGTTTTATCTATCAAATAAGTACATTATATAATTATAATTTGTTTCCTTCACTTGATTCGAAGAGGTAATTGGTTTCTAAAATTATAATGAAGTATTGTTTGATAATTGATGCACTTGTTATTTCCCAAAACATATAAAAAAACACCCTTACACATATTTAATATCCATTATGACCTTCTAGACCCTAACTATTATAATATTACAATTCCATGTTAACCTCAATGATAAATGAAAGGATTGATTCATTAACGTGACCATTTTGATCATCAATACACCCCACATTAAAATTTGTGTTTGGTCCTCCACATCATATCATAGTGTAATGCATGTGAATAAATAAACAAAGAGTGATAAACCAAAAGAATAACAAGTGCCAAATAATTTATAAAAATGTGAACAACTAATGTTACACTTATTTGAAAATGCAATAAAATCATAGACTAACCTAGTGGTAAAAATCCTTGTAATCTAAATGTGAGAATTACATATAATGGTAGGGACAAAGCCAAATACTATTGAAATGTCTTGGTAGGAATTAGTCATCTAACCTCTTTAGTTGTATGTGCATGTCAAATGGATAGCATGAATAATAAAGGTACCATTGCAGTGGATCTAGAATTTACTTGAGTGGCATGTGAATTCGGATTCATAGACTAGGACATGCATACTTAGATAAAAAAACCTTGGTCTTGATATGGTGATCATGTCAGGATTTTTATTTTTGATTATCAACTCCTTAACTCTAATGTGTGATTAAACATGATTCATCTAGTTAAAGTATAGTGTCCAAACATATTTTAGAGATTATTCGTCATGCAATCAAATAATGCACATAATACACAAAGAGGGTACAAGGAACTCTACTAGTAAGACTACTACAGTGCCAAAGAAAAAATTAAAATTAGTACTCTTGTTCAACCTTTTATATGTGTTCTAATATGCCCATAATATTATGGAAACATGATCATCCTAATATATGTGATTGACATTATAAACCTTGGTCAATGTAGTACCTAGGATCTTGTTGAAGGCTTCAACTCTACCATTATTTTGAGAGTGGTATGGAATGGTCTTATGGTTTTCAATCATGAACTCGCCCAAGAGGATGCATAGGTTCTCATTAAGGAAGTGAGTGACACAATAAATTATTAAGCTTAATGGAAATGCATACCAAGTGATTATATTTTCCCTTAGCAATTAAGTGGTATTATTATTATTATTAAAATTGCATGTGGGTGTAACTTCAACCCAACACGTGAGATAGTCTATGGAAGTAATGATGTAGTGTATGTTAATCCATTTTGTGATAGGTGGAATTGGTACAAAAAAATCAATATTCCATTTCTCAAATATTTCATATGCAAGGATTATATGAAGAGGCATAACATACCATCAATTTGGTTTACCTATAGACTAACATATATCACATCATATTAAAATAAGGTGGGCCACCACAATCATACTAGTGACACTTTGCATGTTATTATGTGACCAAGATAATATCCACTTGTGATACCCTCATGGAACTCTTGAAGGACTTATGCATGCTCATATTGCATTATGCATCAATGTAACACTTCATCCTATCCAAGTTTGTACATATCTCTACCAATAAGTTATAAATGGGTAACATGTATATCTAACTACATTATATCTTGGGTGATATGGTGATCTGATGTTGAGCCTACTATAATAAAAACTATAATTTTCTATAATTATTTAAGGATGAGTGTGACTTGAAATATTTTTATATTGGGTAAACCATAATCTATGGCACATGTTGGTTCACTAGATTGAACACGTGAGAGGTGGTCTGGCCCAAAATTGATTGTTATTTTTACAAGGAAATTAAAAATAGGTTAAAGAAGTATAAGGGTAAACTACCCTTCAAATTCTTCAAGTGTGGAGAGATAGGATATTTTTTTAGAAAGTTCCCTCATAATCATGATGATGAAGAACATGGTGAATATTGAGATGAAGACAAGAAGACTTACAGGTCTGGTAAGAGGAAGAAAGGTTTTAGAAATTATGATAACAAGAAGTTATTTAATTACAAGAAGGTTCTCTACACTAATAAAACTATAAATCATCAGATGAGAGTGAAGATAGTGACTCAGAGTGTGATAATGAAGATGATGGTCTTGTTGAAGATGAATACCTATTTATGGATGAGGAAGGAAGTTGATCACATCAAAAGGAGTCTACTTGGAAAGATTTAGATGATGATTAAGATGAGGTGGAGTATGAGACTGAATTATCAAATGCTCTTGAAGAACTAAAGATTGAGAATAATATTAACAAGAAGATAAAGTCTCAACTCAAAGACTATGAGGAGAAATTTAGTGTGTATTAAGAAAGAATGAATTAAGACACCTAGGATCATGAATATATGGTCAAAAATATTAGTTGTCAATTATAAATCATGTTTATAATCTTGAAATCCAAAGAAGATGAATGTTTAAGGTATGTAATTGAAATATGAGTTAGAGAAAAAATCTAGTAGGGTGAAGTCATTTATGAGATTTGAAAATATCTCAAGTGATCTGGAAAATATTTTGAATGATAAAAACCATGCATGTGATAGAACTAGTCTTAGATACAAAAATTAATCAGAGAATGAAACTCAAGACAAGATGAAGACTAATGTTAACAAGGACAATCATACATTGAATACAAATTAGATCGGACAGCCAAATGCCATGAAGTATGCAAGCTTTAATGGTTACTATTACACATGTAATCAATTTGGGCATAGATCTAGAGAACACAAGATACACATTAGAAATGATTTTACATGAAACTATGATAGGGGTCATCAGTTAAAAGGTATGAACAAAGTTAAGGGCTTTAACTATCTTGATGTGGGATACTTTGTAAACCATTTTCCACATAATATTAGACAAGGTGAGTCCTCTTTAAAAATAAGAGGTTTTTTTTTTTGTCATGACAAAGGACACATTACAATTTACTATCTAAACATGGTAAGACAAATTGTGTTTCCATCAGGGTGTATTGTTTGCTATAACTATGAAAAGATTGGCCACATTGCTAAGTTCTACAAGAATAGGTCATCAAGTCAAAATGAGTTAAATTAAGGTCATAGAGTGCAAGGAAGAAGTAAAGTTAACTCATGGAAACTAAAGGTGGTAAGTTTGAGTCATGATGGGTCTAATGGTCCAAGTAATCTATTTGTTATGGCAGAGAATGCTCCAAAAGTTGAAGAGTGCTAAGGGCTCTCATTATCTACTCATATTGTGAATGAATAGACCAAGTTCAAGAAGAGCACCAAGGTATTGGTTGAGGCAAGTTCTAAGGTGAGTATGGATCTAAGTGAACATCCTACTATTTTTTATCGTGTATCATTCAAAGAACATCAATTGTTAATGAGTAGTGATGAGGTTCCAAGCTACAAAGAAGATTCTAAAAATGAAATGTATGTCATTAATCTTTATTATCTCCATGTATTATAAATTTAATCTTAAAATAAAAGGATAATTTTGGAGTGGTTGAGCATGTTTCTTCTTTTAAGCCTAAGAATAAGAAGAAGAGCTATAAGCATCAAATGACCAAGGAGGAGAAGGAATATGAGTTATGGGTAACTCTTGGTTTCACATTGTTCTAGGATATTATGGAGTAGGATATCTCAGCCTATGATTCATAGGAGACATATTTCTTGTGGATAATAAAGTTTGTGTGCTCAATATCATAATTTTAAATAGAGAAGGTCATTGGTTAAGAGGGAGTAACAAGTTCATGAACTTGTTATAGAGGTATAAGAAGGAGCTATTGTGTGGGGTTAAAATGGGTGTTTTTAGATGGAATACTAAGATTCATATAATTTGAAGAAGACTTTGATGCTCATAAATTTATATGCACTTCTTTGTGATGTATTCTAGGTGTTTTCAATCTTTGAAAATCTTTTGTGTGCTATTGGATAATTTTTATTTGCTCTCAAGTTTCCCAATTTATGTTTAAGAGTACACAGGTCCTAAAATGGGTTATTATATGTATCGGTTACCATAGATGTGGAAGATCATATCTTGGTCCAAAAGTGTCGAATGGTTGGCTCTAAGTGTATAATAAGTTTCAGAGGTGGACATTAACTAGAAGAAGGTTTGTTAACCTTATTTATTTTTAGGTTCTAGGGCTTTGGGCTATGCTAGAAAAGTGGTACACATTATGAATTGAGGTATAAGGATTATTAATAGGTTGAATAGGAAAAATGGGTTATCAAACAAATATTCACAAATTTTGAAGGTTTGTGTATTTCAAATTATTCATGTTTTTTCAAGATGGAGGACTAATTGACTAGTTGGTTTGTGAAGGAAGTATGTTTTAGAGGTTGATCTAGGGTTTTAAATTGGTTTGATTGAGATGGCATATGAAAGTGATCTAAATATGAATTTTCAAGTCTTGATAGCATATCTATTAAAAATTTTGGCCTCTACAACTTTTAGGTAAAGCTACAAGGAGACTAGATAGGCCTTGTATGAAGAAAAGTGTTTTTTGCTCAGTTTCTCCAAAAGACAAAGGTATGTATGTTTCAAGGTGATTTTTAGGTTGTTTTATATCATTTTTCCTATTTGGTGAGTGGCATGAATTTATATTGGTGGTCCCTAAGGTGGATTGAGAGAAGAGGCTAGTAAGCCTATGTGGTGATTCTTCATGGTGTATAGAGATCTAAAGATGCTCAACTTGTGAAATGGCTCAGAAATATTAGGGGGAGTCCCTATCATATGTTTTTTGGTTAGTTCCATAATATTTGTGCATTTTTTATTCTTTTTTTGTAGTGCTTGGGTGAAGTGAGTGTTGGCATGGAGTAAAAATAAATTATGAAGACAAAAAAATGAATGATCAAGGTAAAGGGGAGTTTGTATCATCTTTATAAGGTGGCCCTCTCCTATTTTTAGTCTTTTTAAGTCCTATATATCAGTTGGTTCCCACTTTTTAATTGTTTCAAAGGGGGAGAAGGTTCCTATTATGGAGTGCTTAAAGAGAGAGAAGGAAGGTGAGTTGTATATTATTATATGATGGTTGTTGACATCAATGACAAAGGGGGAGATTGTTGTAGAGTTTTCAACAATGTCATGATGATGTCAATAGATGTACAAGTGAGTGGATTAAGTGCCTTGGTAATATAAGTGACAATGACAAAGTGTATATTATGCTTTTCCTAGTATGATTAAAGTATTCTTGGTCAATCTTCTATTTTGGCATGGTTTGAGATGATCAAGGATGAATATAGAGTATTGAAAATGTGAAAATGGTCCTATAATATATTTTATATTATTTGAATGCTTATGAGCATTATTGGATTTAATTTTTTTGATCATTGTTTTCATCTAGACATTTTGAGTCGAATAGCATAAAATCTAAGTAGATTTATGGCATCATAATTGCCACATGTGGATGAGTCAGGGGGAATTGGTCACATGGTTATGATCACATTTTTGCTGCCTAGTTTCTATGTTTTGAATTTTAGGTCATGAAACTAAGAGAAACATAATATATCCAAGTGAAAATTTGGCTCCCAAGAAGTTTGATAGTGTTTTCCCATACTTAGCCAAATTTGTAGTGTGGTAAGAAAAGCGAAGTAATAATTTTGATGCAAACATATTTTTCATGTGTGGTAGTTTTAGGATAATTTGTTCATATCATTTTTTTAATTTTTTTGCTTAGTTTATATTAACTAAATTTCAAGTCATGCGATGAAGTGAGACAAAATATATGCATGTTCTCCTAGGTAGTTATTGACATAGTTGGCTTTGTGGTAGAAAAATATGAGTGAGAAGATTAATAGACTTAAATATTGCATGTGAAAATGTTTTAGGAGATTATTAATACATGTTTTGATTCTTATTTTAAATTATAACATATGGTCCAAATTTTAGAGCATCATTTTGAGTGAAGAAAAATATATGAAGGTGTAAAGTTGACCTTATAGACAGATTGCAATGGTCCCTATACTTATCCAAATTTGTGAAGGGTAAAGGCCAAGACCAAATGAAGATCCAATGGCTCATGGGAGATTGTAAATATAGATCTAATGGTATGTATTGAGAAATATTATTTCAATTTTTGCAATGTTTAACATAGATAAATATCAAGCTATGTGCAAAAGATTGATAAAGCATGTCTATTCCAAGATGTTAGGATGTAGTGAGACAGTGCCAAGTTGATATAGGAGGATCTATATTTCACTTTGAAAAATAATTCATAAAATCACAAGTTGATCATTTTCATGGTGAAGGGCTCATCGAGAGATTTACATCATATTGTCATGGGAGCCCATATACGTAAGTTATAGCACATGGAAGATTGAATCGGGAAAGTAAAAAAATTATGTTTTAGACATCGACAAGTGGTGAGTGCTCAATAATTGATGAGTGAACAACAAGTGGCAAGAGGAGATTAGACCATGTGGTGGGTTCTGAAGCCACCACATGGCTTTCCACCATTCACTATGGTCTAATTTTGTATATTATGTAATTAATTAAATTTCATTCCAAAACATCTCAACATTCCAAGACCCTCTAACTTTCCATGTGACATCCACACTTTCCATGTTACATCCACATTACATGTCAACCAAAGTTTCTATCTAACCAAGTTTCCATATATTTCCCATGGTTCCCAAACACATTCCATGTGAAATACCCATGCCACCATACATCCACCAAAATTTATGCCAATGCCAAATACTTGACATGTTAAACCTTTAATATCATGGCATTTAAAAAATTTAAATTACACCCACCTCCCAAATGTGGGATTTTAGATTGATATGAACACCAAATGCATTAAAAGTGGGATTCAAACTTGTCCTTTTTGGTTAAAATTTTAAGAACTTGACAAATACACCCATGGGTTCAAGCATTATAAATTGAGCTCGAGGTGATATTTGAAGCATGGTTTTGAGTATTATTCTGTGGAGTCAAGGTATGTATGAGAGTGGTAGAGAGACTTAGAGATTTATAAAAGGCCTCAAACAACATAGTTTTATTTTGAGAGTATCTCTTCAACAAATAAAAGCTCTTAAGATGATTTTTTAAGAATTATTAATATTGTAACATGATTTTTTCTATAATTAATAAGGAGTGATCCCCCATTATAGTATATCTAGAGATGTATGCCATTGAGCTGAACTCTGTTATCAAATCGTGCTTGGTATTTTTTGTCAATTTTTGTCTCTTTATTTCATTCACTCTTAAATTTTGTCTATTTTGGATAATTAAAATTTGATTTTATTAAATCATTAAAATAAGATTCTAATCCTTTATAATTGTGTTTTTCTATTGCTATGACACTTGTTTGATTACAATTATGGATCAGATTTTTGTTATCAGATCAAAATTTGTATTTAACCATGTTGATTGCTAGTGTATGTTGACAAGGTCAAAATCTAGGTGGGGTGAAGGATAATTGACTGAGTATAATCCAAATATTGGATCAATATGTACTACAAAAATGGGAGATGACTTTGAGTCTAAAAAAGCTTTTTGATAATCCTTCTTGGGAATGAAGGACATGGTCAAGGAACTTTATCGTGAATGATGAATTAAGATGGATCATGATGGAGGTGGTAAATTTTTTGAGAAACCTTCCTCCTCTTTGGGTGACAATTAAGACAAAAAATCTATTGAATCTCTTCCTTCATTAGAGCTATATATTAAGTTTGACTTGTTGATGTTTAATGGTGAGATTAATGCAAAAAAGATGGATAACTAGATAAATTAAATTGAATTATATTGTAGGGTCTAGAAGATTATAGATGATGAGGATAAAATTTACTTGGCTACTCTTTGAATAAGAGGCACAACTCTCATTTGGTGGGAGAGTAAGTTTAAGTTAAATTATATTAACATAGGTAACTCGATTTCCACTTGGAGTTAATTTGTTGATGCACTCAAAAAGCAATTTTATCTTTTTAGGCTATATGCATCAAGCCATGATGGATTGGTAATATTTCAAACAAACTAAAGGCCAAAGTATTCAAGATTATACACAATAATTTAGGAAAAAGGCTTTACTTTTCAATATTCCTCTTTATACACAATAAACACTACTTAAGTATATAGGTGGGTTGCATAGTTACTTAAAACATGTGATTCTAGTTCTCAATCCCACTAGTTTAGATGAAGAATGTGTTAAATCCATTCATTTAGAGGCTAGATGAAAATAGACAAAAGAATCTTTTCTTAAAGTTAAAATTAAGAAATCTAAAGTTAAGCATTCTAAAGGGAAAAGTTATGGAACACACCCCTTGATGTATTTAAAGGGAAAAGTATGTGTGGAAGGTATGAAACACTTATTCTTTTAGCATGTATGAATTCATTTTGGTTTTCCCACTTCTATTATTTATGATCGAGATTCTTGATTTCTTGGGGAACTTTGGTAAACATTGTGGATAATTGATGGACACTAAGTTGAATAAGAGCACTACATTTCATCCATAAACTAATTGTCATACAAAGGTTGTAAACCGCATAGTGGTATATTTACTTATGGGTTATTACAGTAAACATCCCAAGTTATGGGATAAGAATTTATGCTATATATAACATGATTATAATTGTGCACTTCATTCTTCTACTATGAAATGTCTTTTGATGTTTGTTATGTATATTTGCCTAAATCTCCTCTATATGTTTGTTATGAATAGGATTCAGTTGTTGATGAATGTAAAGGTACTGTTAAAGCCAAGAAGTTCTTGAAAAAATATAGAAGTTACACCAGACTATTTGAGATCAATTGGAAAAAAGTCAAGCAAAATACAAAGAAAGACATGACAATCATCATGTTGATCACCAGTTTACTATAGGTGATTTGGTATGGCTTCACATTAGTAAGGAAAGGCTGATAGGTGAAGGTAAAAAGTTGAAACCAATCCAGTATGGTCCTTTCCAGATTATGAAACAGATTAGTAAAAATTCCTTATAATTCAATTTGTCATCTTATATGTAGATTTATTTAGTTATGAATGTGGAAAATCTAAAAATTTATGAGTTTATAATTATTGTAGATCATGATGAGAGTGTATCTATTCCTTCTATTGATGATTTTTCTCTTAAGTATCTAATAAAATTGTATGAAAATAAAATACTTGATAGGAAGGTTCAAACTTTGTGAAGGGGAGATGTTGAATATCTTCATGTTGGTCTCAAAGGGATGCACCAAAATAAGGCTAAATGGATGGAAGCTGGGAGAGTGAGGGAGTAATACCCTCACCTCTTTACCAATTAATCAACTTTTGGAGGTCCAAAAGCTCCTAGTAGGGAGGATTGATCCAGGGGGATCTATATTTTTCTCTAAAAAATAATTCATCAAATCATAAGCTAATCAGATTTTTGGGAGCTTTTTGATGCATTTCATGAATCATAAAATAGATCTCGTATGCACAAGTTGTAGCACATGGAAGATTTGATCAAGCAAATAAAAAAATTCAGGTTTAGATGTCGATAAGTGGTGAGTGATCAATAATTGATGAGTGAATGACAAGTGGCAAGAGGAGATTAGACCATGTGGTGGGTCATCAAGCCACCATGAAGCTTGACACCATTCACTATGGTCCAATTTTGTATATTATGTAATTAATTAAATTTCATTCTAAAACCCCTCAAAAATCTAGGACCCTCCAACTTTCCATGTTCCATCCACATTGCATGTCAATAAAAGTTTATATCTAACCAAGTTTCCATGTATTTCTCATGGTTCCCACACATTTCACATGAAATACCCATGCCACCATATACCCACCGGATTCTATGCCAATGCAAAATACTTGGCATGTTAAACCTTTAATTTCATGGCATTTAAAAACTTTAAATTACACCCACCTCCCAAATGTGGGATTTTAGTTTGATATGATGACCAAATGCATTTAAAGTGGGATTGAAACATATTCTTTTTGGTTAAAATTATAACCATGGGTTCAAGCATTATAAACTAAGCTCAAGATGATATTTGAAGCATGGTTTTGAGTATTATTCTATGGAGACAAGGCATGTATGAGAGTGGTAGAGAGAATTATATATTTATAAAAGGACTCAGACAACATAGTTTTTTTTTAAGAGTTTCCCTTTGACAAATTAATAAGGATAAATCCCTAATGGGAGTAGATCCAAAAATGTAGGTCATTGAGCTAAACTCCATTATCAAATCATGTTTGGTATTTGCTGTCAATTTTTGTCTCTTTATTTGATTCACTCTTAAATTTTGTCTATTTTTGATAATTAAAATCATATTTTAATTTCATAATAATTTTAAATATTGAACACGTGATGAGTATATAGAAGGTGCTTAAGATTTTTTATATTCTTTTAGTAATTATGTTCATAAGTGAAATTCATTTGGTTGTCCATACTTTTCAACTAGATAGTTTAGGTCTAGTGACAGAAAATCTAAGTAGGTAGTTTGTTGACATCACCATTCCCATGTGTGGATGAGTCAAGGGGGTTGGTCATATGGTTGTGATCACATTAGTCCCAAATTAATGTGTTAAATCTAAGGTCATACATCTAAGTTTAGTCAAAGATATGTGGGTGCAAAGTTGGGCTCTCATGCATTTTGATAGTGTTTTTCCATACTTAGCCAAATTTTCAAAGTGGAAAGAAGAGCCAAGTAAGAGTTTTGATGATGATATATCTCACATGTGTGGACATTTTAGAATAATATGATCAATTGGTTTGTTTAGTTTTGAGCCTAGTTGATTTTCACTAAATTTTAGGTCATGCATTGAAGCACAACAAAAGTTATGCAAGTGCAAAGTTATCCTCCCAAGTAGTTTTTTACATAGTTGGCTATGTGGCAGAAAATTTTTATAAAGAATTTTAATGGCTATATATCTCAAAAGTGTGATCATTATAGGATCATTTTAATACATGGTTAGATTCTCCTATATGAGGAGATCATATAGTCCAATTTTTAGAACATGCACTTGAGTGAAGAAAAATATATGGAGGTGTAAAGTTAACCTTCCAAGAAAATAAGCGAAATTTCCATACTTATTCATTTCTACACAAGTTAAAGTTTGATCAAGATCGACAAATTACATTACTACAAGATGTCAAGAAGCAGCAAGATAAGGACAAGTGCTTGATGTTTAACATTGAGCAAAGATAAATTCTAAGCTTTTTCTAAGGATTAATGGTGAGTGGGTGATCATATAGATAGAGATCAGTGATACATATTAAAGTTAAAACCAAGCTTCATATATGAGATCAATGAAGCATGTTGATTCAAAGTTTCTAGATTACATGGGATAAGGTCAACATATTGAAGGTTTAATGTTTGAAAATTAACACCTGTGTTACAGATTGAACAAGATCATTGGTACATGTTTAATCTGAGCAGTGATGAAAAAATATGTGATCATGGTGTTCAAAGTTTAACTGTGACCATTTGCATTTGAATATTTGAATTTATGAAGGAAAGACCAGTGTCTAATTTTTTGGCCATTATTTTTGATTTAGGTAAAATTTGATAGTGCAATAAAAACCAAATATGTATATTAATCCAAGGCACATCTAGAAATATGGATTTGAATATTTAAAAGTGTGTGCAAACAAATATATTGAGCTTAAAATTTGACTATGTTTTTCTGCATATTTTGCAAGTAACTCAAGAAGGGTAATTAAGCTTGTTTTGATGTTGTTTTGATATCTCATTATGAATTAGATATATGGGTGTGTTTTAGACTCCATTAGGATGAACTATGTGAATTATTAAGTATTGAACAATAATATGCAATATGAACAAAGGCTTAGAGGGTGACTATGTGTTCACTCATAATGGTTGTGTGTACAAAGAGTTATTTAAGAAAATTATGCTTAAGAAAAAGGGTATTGTGATGGATGTTAGCACTTAAGGAGGACCTATATATCATTTGGAATGGTTTCATACATTTGTAAAGGATTATTGTGTTCTTAGTTTTCTTGGATAAGTATCAAAGAGTTGAATGGGTCTCCATATGACCTAAAAGTGACTTAGGCCAATTTTAAAGTGGATTATGCTTAAGTGTGAACCATGTGAGATTCATTAAGGGTGAATAAATGTATTTTGGTTCATAAGTATTAATTTAGAATTGATAATTCATGATTTCTCTATATATAGTGAAACCATGTGTGTTAGTTTATAGACTTGTGTGGGAGACTTCGATGTGAGAGAGACTTGTGCAAGGTGGATGTGAAAGTTGTGAAGCAAAAGATAGGTAGTGTGCCTATTGGTTGAGTTAAAGATAAAAATATTTTTTTCCTTGTGTATGACCTACATGTCATGTTCCTAATTTTACAATAGTTCTTTTATAATTTGAGGGTATGCGAAGAGGTCTAAATATGAAAATGAGGATAGTTTGATTAAATAAGGAAAGAGATTGTGTCATGCCTATGTGAGAGTTGTGTATGAGTTAGAGAGAGAATTTGTGTAGAGGTTAGAGATCCATCATTAAGTATTGAATACATTAGTTCTAAGGTAGCAGTGTTCAAAATAGGGTCTAAAGGGCTTGGTCTTCCTTAGGGTTAGTTGTTCCTTGTGAAATAGGTGTTTCACTAATTACCTTTAGTTAGGAGGACATGATCAATTTTTTTTAGTCTAAAAGAGTTGATCAATCTCTTGTTTTTAATTTCTTATAGGATATTAGTCCATGTGTTACAAAATTGAGTGGGTTTTATTACCCATGACGGTTTCCCATAAGAACAATGTGGTATGTGTTTAATCTTGTGTATGCATTGAATGGATGACCTTTCTTGTTAATGTTTCTTGATCAAGTTTATATATGTTTTTTACTTACTAATTTAAAAATACTAAAATTGTAATTAAAATATCTAGACTTACTGATTCACCCCCTCTTAGTGATTTTACCTCTAACAATTGATATCGAAGTAGATCATTCTTACATGTTTAACCAATAGAAGGTGATAAAAGGTACAATGGTTGACAAAGAGGTTGTGTCTTGTCTTTGAGACAAACTAGTATTTGCTTTATCAAATGTCAATTCTAGCATGGATGTTGTGAAGATGTAACTTAAATATCTAGAATCAATAGTGAATAATCTATAGAACTTGATGGTTAGTCATCTCAACCAAAGGGAAGAATACTTTGAAAATAAATACATGAATTACTTAGATATGCTCTTATCCAAGGACAAAAGGGATTTTAGCTCCATAAAAAAGGTCAAGAATGAAAATTCATGGATATGTAATGATCAAGAGAAAGGTAGGTCAAATTTGAATAAGGGCTTCTATGGGTACTACTTCTCCTATAGTCATTTTGGTCCTAGATATAGGTATTGTGTTTTATCTCCACAGATCAAAAGGAATATTATATGCTAAAATTTTAATTGATAAGGTCATATATCCAAAAATTATAATAAAGGTTTTTTGTAAAAAGGATATACAAGTCATTGGCACCATAAAATGGTTTAAGAAGAATAAGTCTAAGATTGAAGAAGACAAGAAGTATAATTCAAGTGGTCCTCCAAAGGAAGAGTCAATGTTTATTCAAGAATACTTGAATACTCAAGAAGATGAGAATAAGATATGGTTCATAGATAGTGGATACTCAAATCATATGACACGAGATAAGAGAAATTTTATCTCCCTCAGGAAGACCAACCCTAGTTTAGTGAGATTTGGTGACAACAAATCTACTAACATAGTTATCAAAGGTACTATGAGTTTGGATAATGGTCATTCTAAGACTGAGGTCTTATATCTAGAAGGATTGAAACATAATATTTTAATTTTAAGCCAAATGTGTAATCAAGTAAATATTTTAAATTTTCATTATGATGTTTGTGAAGTAATAAAGGCTAGAAAATTAGTTACAAATGTTTATAAAATAGATAACAACATGTATGTATTCCATGTATCCAATAAAGAGGAGTGATTCGTGAGTTAATTAGAAGAAAGTTTTCTTTGGCATAGAAGGATTGGACATATAATTTTTTATAACATGGCAAATATCAGTTCAAAGGGATTGGTAAGGCATATGCCCAAAATTTCTAAGATTCCTCATTCTCTCTGTAAGGCATTTCTTCATGGGAAGCAAACCAAAAGAAGATACAAATACAAAGAGTTCTCCACTACAAAGACTTTATATTTCATCCAAACTAATATATGTGAACTCATGAGGACCTAAAGTATTAAATATAATAGCTACTTCATGCTTCTCATTGATTATTTTACTGGGATGACTTGGATAATTTTTCTTAAAGAAAAATCAGAAGCTTTTACAAAATTTATGGCATTCAACATGCTTGTAAAACATGATAAAGGGTCAGAGATCAAGTGTATAAGATCATATAAGGGAGGTGATTTTTGGTCTTATTAATTTGATTATTTTTATTTTAAAAAAGGGATAAAGAGACAATATTCTATTTCTAGAACACCACAATAGAATGGTGTTGTTGAAAGGAAGAATAAGATTGTTTAAGAGATGAGTAGAACCATGCTTCAAGATTCCAAACTATCATATGGTTATTCAAAAGAGGAAACCAACACTACAATTTACATCCTAAATAGGTGTCAAATTAGATAAAATGGTGATAATACTCTTTATGAGTTATGAAAGAATAGAAAAGCTAGTGTCAAACATTTTAGAGTATTTGGGATTAGGTGTTTCATTAAAAGAGATGAAGAGAATCTTGGAAAATTTGATTCAAGGTCTGATGAGGGCATATTCTTAGGTTACTCCTCTATCATTACTACCTATAGTTGTTTCAAAAAGAGTCTTAACAATATTATTTAAAGTTCAAATTTAAGGGTAGATGAGACTAGTAGAGTCAAGAAGCTAAATTACAAGTAATGTAACTCAATTAAAAATGTTGTTTCAAACAATGATGAGTTATCTATTTAAATAGATGAAGAGGAGGAAGAAAGACAAGAATCTAAATCTCCATCTAGAATAATTTAGAAATATCATCCAATCTCTCAAATTATTGGAAATGTTGGTGCAAGGTTGCAAATTAGAAGGAAAATGTTGATCAATCAGAATCAACAAAACTCATATCTATTGTCATTGATTGAACCCAAAACATTCATGGAAGCTAGAAAAGATGAAATTTAGAATGATGTAATGAATGAATAAATTGATCAAATATAAATAAATAAAACATGGGAGTTAGTTCCTAAACCAAAAGATAAAAATGTGATAGGCACCAAGTGTGTTTCCAAAAATAAGATGAACAAGAAAGGAGAAGTCACAAGGAACAAGCCTAGATTGGTATGTAAAGGATATACTCAGGTTGAAGGAATAGATTTTGATGAAATTCTTGCTCGTATGGAAATAATGGAATCAATTAGACTCTTCTTGGCATATGCAAGGTTTAAGGGTTTTAAGGTATATCAAATGGATGTGAAATTTGCATTCTTAAATGGAAAATTAGAATAACTCTACATTGAGTTACCTAAAGGATACTTCATGTCAAGTAATAAATATTTTATGTGTAAACTGAAGAAGGCTCTATATGGTCTTAAATAGGCTCCTAGATCTTGGTATGATATGTTGGATAAGTATCTTGTGAGTCAATGTTTTAAAAAGGGTGTAGCTGATAGTAATTTATATATTAAGAGAGAATATAATCATCAATTAGTTGTTGTATATGTTGATGAAATAGTTTTTGGATCTGACAATGATAAAATAAGTAAAGATTTTGTAGATACTATGAAGACTAAGTTTGAAATGTCAATGTCGGGAGAACTATCTTTCTTCTTAGGATTATAGAATAATAAAATTGATGAAGGAACATTCATTTCACAAGATGAATACATGAAGGATATGCTAAGAAAGTTTGACATGATGGATTTTAAGCCAATGGGTACTCCAATGATCATAGGGTGAAAGTTAAGTAAACTGGATGACTCACCAAAAGTTGATCAAACTTTGTATAGATCCATGATTAGAAGTCTTTTATAGTCTACTACTTCTAGTCCTAATATCATGAAAGAAGTGGGTCTTGTAGGAAGGTTTCAAGCTAAGCCTAGAGAATCTCACTTAAAATAATTCAAAATAATCTTGAGATATCTTAAAGGCACCATAGAGTATGGTTTATGGTATCCCAGGAGTAAATAATTCTATTTTAAATATTAACTAATGTAGATTAGGTAGGTTGTGTGGATCATAGGAGAAGTATCAGTGGTGGCATCTTCTTCATGGGAGAATTCTTGGTGTCTTGGCTAAGTAAGAATCAAGCCTTATCATCTCTATCAACTATAGAAGCTAAATATATAGCATTTGTTTCTTGTTGTATGCAAGTCATATGGATGAAATAAACTTTGGAAGATTATAAGGTAAGACAAAATAGACCTTATTCTATCTATTGTGATAACACTATTGTAATTATTATCTTAAAGAATCATGTTATGCACTCAAATACTAATCCCATTCCCATTATATATCATTTCTTGAGAGAAAAAGTTAATAATCAAAGTTTTAAGTTTGAGTATGTGCCTATAAAAGAGCAGATTGCAAACATTATGACCAAACCATTGTCAAAAGCTACATTTGAGTATCTAAGATAAATCTTGGGTGTCATTTCTTTCTATATAAATCAATAGAAGGTATTTGGTTAAGGAGGAGAAAAAAATTTATGATCTTGATTTAGAGGTTTGTAAAGAAGCTATAGTGCAGATGTAGATTTGGCGGTCATGGAAGTATCTTGAGAGAGAAGGATAGTAATCCTACATGGTGGTTCTTCATGGTGTATGGAGATATAAAGATGATAAATTGATGAAATTGCTCAAAAATCTTAGGGGGAATCTCTCTCAAATGTTTCTTGGTAAGTTGCATTAGATTTCATTTCTTTTTTGTGTTCTTTCTTCATTAGTTGAAGAGAGTAGTGGCATGGAGCAAAAGGAAGGTGTCAAGAAAAGAAGAGGTTGGATCAAGTTAAGGTAGAGTTTGTATTATCTTTATAATATGTTCTTCTCCTGATAGTAGCCTTTTATGTCCTCAAGATCAGTCGGTGCCCATTTTGGCATTATGTTAAAGGGGGAGAAAGTTCATGTTATGTGAGTGCTTGAAGAGAGATAAGGTGAGCTAAATAATGTTTATTAACATCAATGAAAAAGGGGGACATTGTTAGAGAGTTTTTAATAATTTCATGGTGATATTATGGAGGTGTTTTGGTGAGTGGATGAATTGATTTGATAGCCTAAGTGATAATGATAAAGTGTGCAATGTGCTTGTCCTAGAGTGCTTAAAGTTGGCTTGGTTGATATTTAGTTTTGGAATGGCTAGAGATGTTTAGGAATGAGTATGATGTTTTAAGTATGTGCCAAATCTCCCTAATATGTTTTATATTCTTTGATTATTTGTGTGCATAAGTGTAATTCATCTATTTTTCCATAGTTTTCATCTAGATAGTTTGGGTCTAGTGGCAGAAACTTTGAGTAGGCATTTTGTTGATGTCACCATTGCCACATGTGGATGAGTTAGGGTGATTTGGTCATATGGTTTTGATTAAATTAGTCCCCAATTTATATACACTAAATCTTAGGTCATTTTCCTTAGCATAGTCAAATATATGTGGGTGCAAATTTGTGATCTCATGCATTTTGACAGTGTTTTCCCATACCTAGCCAAATTTGCAAAGTGGCAAAAAGAGACAAGTAAGCATTTTGATGATGGAATATCTCACACATGTGGACATTACAAAATAATAATATCATATTGGTTTGTTCAATTTTGATCCTAGTTTATTTTCACTAAATTTTAGGTCATGCACTGAAGCATAACAAAAGTTATGTGAGTGCAAAGTTGGCTTCCTAGGTAGTTTTTGACATAGTTAGCTTTGTGGCAAAAAAATTTGAGAAGGCATTTTAATTTAAATATATATCACATGTGTGAGGGTTCAAGGATTAGTTTTACACATGTTTAAATTTTCCTATGTGAGGATATCATATGATCCAATTTTTAGAACATGCACTTAAATGAAGTAAGAGATATAGAGGTGTAAAGTTGACCTTCCTAGTAGATAATCAAGGTTCCCATACTTAGCCATTTTTTCACAAGTTAAAGTTAGATCAATATCAATGGAGCACATTTCTCCAAGATGTTAGGAAGCATTAAGATGAGGATAAGTGCATGATTTTTAACATTGAGTAGAGATAACTATTGAGATTCTTCCAAGGATCAATGATGAGTGGGTGATCATATAGATAGAGATCAATGGTTCATATTAAATTCAAGAGGTCAAAGTGATAGTTGTTTAGCATTGTTAAATACTGATCTTTGTACATGAGATTGATGGAGTGCATTGAGTTAAAGTTTCTAGATTGCACAAGATGAGGTCAACATGTTTAAGGTTTAACATTTGAGCATTGGTGCCTATGTGTTAAAGATCAAACAAGTTTAATGGTATGTGTTTAATCTAATAAATGAGAAAACAATATACATGTATGGTATTTGAAGTTTAACTATGACCATTTGCATTTAAATATTGTAATTTATGAAGGACTGATCAGTGTCTAATTTTTGGGCCACAACTTTTGACCTAGGCATAATTTGATAGTGTATTAAAAAGCAAATATGTAGAGGAATCCAAGGTACATCTAAAAATATGGATTTTAAGATCTATAAGTTTTTCCAAATAAAGATATTGAGCTACAATCTTACTATGTACTCGTGCATGTTCTGTAAGTAACTTGTTAAGCGTAATTTAGCTCATTTTGATGTTATTTTGATATCTCATGATGAATTAGATATTTAAGACTGTTATAGACTCCATGAGGATGTTTTGTGTGCATTATAAAGGACTGACCAATCATATGTAGTATGAATAAAGGATTAAAAGGTGACTTTATGTTTGCTCATAATGACTGTGTATAGAGAGTTATTTGAAAAAATTGTGCTTAAGAAAAAGGGTATTGTGATGGATGTTGGCACTTAAGGAAAACCTATAGATCATGTGGAATGGGTCCATGCATTTGCAAAGTGTTCCCATGTTCTTAGTTTTCTTAGAGAAGTATCAAAGGGCTAAATGGGTCTTTATAGGGCCTAAAAGTGACTTGGGCCTATTTTAATGTGTATTTTACTTAAGTGTGACCCATGTGAGATGCCTTAAGGGTGAAGGCATGTATTTTGGATAACAAGGATTAATATGGACTTGATAATTCAAGATTTATCTATATATAGTGAAACTAAGTGTGATGGTTTCTATGCTTGTGTGGAAGACATGTGTGGGAGACTTTGATGTCAGAGAGACTTATGCAAGGTGGGTGTGAGAGTTGTGAAATGAATGATAGGTAGTGTGCCTATTGGTTGAGTTAATGAGCAAAAAATTTATTGACTATGTGTATGAATTTTAGGTCATATTCCTAATGTCACAATATTGATCTTACAATTTGAGGATATGCAAAGAAGTCTGAGTGTGAAAATGAGGATAGTTTGAGTAAAAGAGAGAGATTATGCCATGCCTATATGAGAGGCTTGTATGGGATAGAGATATAATTTGTGCAAAGGTTAGAGATCCATCATCAGGGGTTGAAGACATTAGTTCTAAGGTAGAAGTGTTAAATGAAGGATGTAAATGACTTGGTATTGTATAGGGGTAGTTGTTCCTTATGAAATAGCTGTTTCACTAAATACCTTTAGTCAGGAGGACATGATCAAGGTTTTATGGTCTAAAAAGGGATATAAGTCTCTTATTTTTAATTTCTTATAGGATATTATTCCATGCATTTTATACTTGAGAGTGGGTTTTATTCCCCATGAAGGTTTCCCACAGGAACAATGAGTTATGTGTTTGATCTTGTGTATGCATTGATTGAATGAGCTCTTTTATTAATATTTTTTTATCAAGTTGATATACGTTGTTTACTTAATAGCTTAAAAGGATGGAAATTATAATTGAAATATCTAGACTCACTGATTCACCCCCCTCTTATTAATTTTACCTCTAACACCAAAATTCCCATATAAGCTAAAGAATAGATAATGGTCGATTGACCATTCAGATGTCATGAACAAAACATCCCTACAGAGTTTGTTGTACAAATTACTCTATTAGGTATTGGTTCGCACCCTTAACTCTCACCATAATAAATTTTTTATGTAGAGTTATTTCATAAACTCTAGCATAGGTACTTCATGTCAATACAATGTAAGTCTCTATCTGAGTTTCATTACATAAATCGGATTAATTTGGATTAAAATATTGTTAATAAGAGTCTTCAAGATAGTATTTTTTAATGAAATGGATAACATAGATACAAGTATATGTCTTACCTTGGTATTATTCCTACCAAACTTCTCAAAATATTTAACATGACTATATTATGTTTCAGGTGTCTAACCAATGAGGGAATCTTGTTGATTGCCAAAAAACATCTCTTCAATCCCTGATTCCAAGATTGAAATAGCTTAGGATGATCTTGTAAATAGTTTCCTTTTATTTTCTTTTGTTTTCCTTTTTGTTCTTGTTTTTATTTTCTATTTTTGTCCTTATATTAAGATTATTTTCTTGTTTTGTTTTGTTATTCTCTTTATTTTATTTATACCCAGCTATTTTATCTTGTGATTCTACATTGGTCAATGAAAAGTGATGAAGTGAAAATATTGAAAGTATGTAACATAATTGACACTTTGTGTGAAGGTGCTTCATGAATTATTTTGTGACCTTAGATCATGTCGTTGAGTTAGATTTGAAGGTTGATATTATATTATGTGTCATGGACTTGTTCTTATTTGGGTGACTTTGGGAAAAACTAGGTGGTTATTGAAAGTATCCTCTTGAAACCAAGCACAAATTTCACATATTAAAATGTTTATAAGGCTTCTTGGGTAAAATTTATATGAGAAAAAAAATAGGGTGAAAAATATATAGCTCTACATTTCATTTTTCATAATGGTTCTCAACCCTAAATTGAGACAAAGAAAAGAAAAAAGAGAAAATAAAATCAATTTGATAAAAACTCATTCATGGGTTGTTTAGGCAACCCCTATAGGGGCTATAAACACCTAGCTAGTAGTAGAGCAAGGCATAGATTGGGATTAAAGGCAACTCCATCAAGGCTATAGATGCTTTGCTAGAAATAGATAAATGGCTAAGAAAATATCTTTAAAGTAGGACTCATTATCCTAATGGTTAGAAACATAACAACCAATCCTTGTAGATATTATAAACTAGTAAATCAACCCATTTTACATGCAATAAGTCAAAATAAATACTTGATTTGGTCATGTAGCTACCCCATCTCCCTTTTAGGATTTATTCATGACCCATGCACTATTTCAACTGAAGATTCTTGATTATTTTATTGTTTCCTATATTCAAAATATTAATGAGTATTTTCTAAAAAATTCACCATTATTTATTACTTATACAATACCCCCTAATTTTATCACTAAAATCATGGAACCTTTTTATTTTTGTGGAGTTTAGTCTTTTAGTCTTATCAATTCTAGGTCCCTTTTTATTCATAGTCTAAATGAAAATTTCCAGGACAAGTTGTATGCTTTTTATTACATTGGCTTTGTTCTTTGAACCAACACTAAACTTAATGTATCCATTACATGCATTTGGTTTATAATAATGTTTTCAATTAGATATATATTAATTTAATTTCTTATCTTGTTTAAATTTGATAATTCTTGGTTTGGTTTGTATCACATTTTGAAGTACATTAAAGTTCTCATTTTTAGATTATTTTACCTCATATTTATACAACCTACTTAACTATTTTATATCCTTGTTACTTATTTTACTAAATAATTTAGTCCACTTTTGTCTTATTTCCATATAAAATCACTAAGCATTTATGAAATTACATTCTTCTACTTAGTCTTTTAATCTAAAAGTGGGATTAATTGGCTTTGGAATTACTATCCAAGTCTTGGAAAAGTTTATTTGGGACTTAGTCATTTTTTATTAAATATACTTAGCCATTTGTTTCAAATTCATAATTTAATATTCTAATTTCTATGTGATTTCCCTGTAAGACATTGATCATTTTTGCCTCCCTATGAGTCCCAAAGCAAGCAAGGAACTACCACTCGGCACTCATTTTCTTTTTTATGACTCTTCTCCCTTAACCATTTTGACTAAACTTATTGAGTAGATGGGATTATGCTACGTGTCACAATATTATTTCTATGATTCCCTAGGACCCCTTGGTTTCTCCAAAATCCCTTTGACCCTAGAGATACATGAGATCATGCCCTATGGTGTGATCTAGTTTCTCTAGTCACTCAAGGTAGTTTTCATACTCCCCATGTTAGTGAACCCTCTAGATGCCTAAGATCATACTAAGTGGAATGATCCTACTTCTTTGGGAACCTAGGGTAATCTATATCCTTGTGAGTCTCATGTCAAGCCCTAGGTGAATGAAATTTGGATGCATGTAAAGATTTTGTTTCATCATGAGCTTATAATGTATCAAACCAACTAAATTCTAAATTAAGACCAAAGTAAATGAATATATGCTATGTGGAATAAAATTCTAATTAAATAGAGCATTAGTATCAATTCCAGAATTCTACCTACTTAAAATTTATGATTGTTTGTCCTATCAAGACCATCATATACCTATCATAATTTATTGCTTTAGACCTAGATTTTTGAATGTGGAAAATTCTTTGGATTCTAATTTCAATTTATCACTTAAAGAGACCAAAAATCTAAAGTTGTCTAGGGTTTATATGTTGTTTTTGATATGAATAACTAATTAAAATATTAATTATGTTCATTTTGAAAATCACCTTATGGATTGTTAATTTTATAAGTTTTTTTATTCAAGCTTTATGACTTAATCAATTTTTAGGAAATTTAAGATCTAATGACTAGTCTATTCATTTTAAATCTAATGGTTAACTATCTCTCTACATGTATAAATTCAACTGATAACTATCACTTGTTAGCATCTTAGATCTTTGTTCTTTTGGAAGACATCAGACATAGATCTAAGCCCTTCAACCCTTTGGGTGCATGGGATCATATCATGTGGCATGATCCTACTTCTCTAATCCCGGAATGATCAAGACATAGCTAATAAGAAGCAAAGCTTCTAGGTAAATGGGAGGATATCACATGGCATAATCTCACTTCTACACTCTTGTAGTTCAATTAAGATGAGTATGATAAAGCATAGATCAAATATGTTCCCTAGATGATAGCATGTGGTATAATATTAGACTCTAAGGTAAATAAGACTTGAAAAAATGGTTGAGGACCCATGAAGCTTTGAACGATAGTGATCTTTCCACTTGTCAAGATATCCCTACACCATGGTCTAAATAAAATTTAAAATTCAACAAATTACAAATCATTAATAAGGTGTCATGTAATATAATCCTTACACATCAAATAAAAGATATATTTTTCAAGTAATGAGAAGAGGGTACATTGAATGACCTTCCTAAGGAAGATACATGGCCCTCCATGAACTGACTCAATAGTTGAAATTGATTTGGTTTTTCCTATTTAGCCCATTAAAATCAAGGAATTAGATTTTGAGTCTTGTATACACCCCTTTTTTTCCACAACTATGTTATAATCAGACTTTGAATTGATTTATACCAAACAGTAAAAATTAAGCCTAAGAATCACCGAATGTCCCAATCTCATCCACACATTAAACATTAGTTCTAAAAATCATGTTGAATCATCCCTATTTGGGATATTATCCTGTACATAATAGTAAACTCTCACAAATTCATCTCTAGTTAATTTGTGACCTAGCAATTTGGTAATTTGGCCTTTGGACCCATTAAGAGAGGCACTTGAACAATTCTTAAAGTGAAAAAATTCTAAGTAAATGAATTAACAAATCTAATCAAACTAAATTCTTAAGTGGAATTCTCATGTGTAATTAGTGAAAATGAATTTTGTAACAAGTAAATTCTAATAAAAATGAGGTCATAATGATGTCATCATCCTCAAAGTCAAGGAATTGAATATCTTCTATAAATCCTTAAATTCATAAATGGATATCCATGCTTAATAAATTGGATCTCTATTCCAAATATTAATTATTTTTCCCATCCTTAACTCAACTAGGGTTAAACTTAACTCAACTAAGGTTAATCTAAAATTAACTATGGTTAACTCTAACCTAACTACACTTGGGTTAGAGGAGGTTTGGAAGGATATAAATGCAAGGATTCACCCATTATTTAATGAGCTTATTTTTTGTAAATTTATAATTCTAAAACACCTTCAAGGAGCCTTGTCATATAGTTTTATAATTCACAAATGTTCATAGATTACTACATCAAAGCCAAATCCAAATAAAACATTGCCAAGGTGACAAGGAGAGATGATGCAAGGAGCACCATTGCCAAAGAATGTTTGATCACATAATTGAGCATATCCATCCATGGAATTATTTTAAATTTATGAATTCATTTGTTTTAGTTGTGATATTATCATTTCTAGTAGCAAAATCACATTTTTGGGTAGAGAAATTGAATTTATAAGTTGAAAAATATTGATACAAAATTATGGAATCACTTTATAACTATGAAATCACCATAAAACTATGAAATCATTCATGTATCCATTCTATGTTTTTCCTATAGATTTATCTAGAATTGTGAAATCATTCATCTGAACTATGAAATCATCTAAAAGAGTAGCAAAATCATCAAAACTAGTTATGAGATTGTTTAAGGACTGTGAAATCTCCCACTATAAGTTTTTTTTGCATTTAGGTTTTATATGTTTTTATGCCTAAATAATTTTGTAGTTCACAATTTACTGTGTAACTATAAAATCATTCCAGATAGTTTGTTTTTGTGTTTTCATCAAGCTAACTTGCAGGGATGTAACTTTGACTCAAACATAAATCAGTCTCCTAAAGTTTTTGGAGGAAATTAAACCAAGGAATAAGAAGTTTGAAAGATCTTTAAATAATTTTTATTTTTTTCATAATCCAAGTTTACAAAGGTTTAAAATACATTCACATTTTCTGAGGTGTTTTAAATTTCACTTAAAAAAAATATTTTTAACATTTTACAATATTTTACAAGTCCAAACACAGCCAAGGGGCCACAAATTTCACAAACATTTCAATTTGGTGTTCATAAAATGAATCTACATATTTAGTTAGAGCTCCTAAGAGCTTTTTCAATTTTTGTATTTTCTTCTTAAAAACACTTAGTTAAAATCTATTTTTTTCAGAAACAAAATCTAGCATGTATGCTCTCCCCCATCCCCTTTAGGGAACTCAAGTGACCAAAAGTACTTAGTTTATTGCCTTTATTTTAAAAAGTGTGTCAAAAATAAAGTTTTGTATTCTCTCCCCAAGCTCTGAGTAACTTGGGTGATTCAAAAGTGACCTCTAAAGTCTTTCCCTTCCAATTTATTTCTTTTTATGTACTTGGCTTGTGGGTGGGAGTTCATAGCCTCACCACATGTTATCTATGGATGTGTTGATTGAGGGTTTCATCTCCTATAATTTTATGAACCCACTCCATAGTCAGGTATATAAATCAAGGCACGTGATACTAGGATTTCTAGGGGACTAAACGGCTAGCCTTTTTTATCCCAACAAAAACATAGGTCAGGTCTTGCTAACATTGAACTCCACTAATCAAGACACTGATGAAAAGAAATATTACCTTAATAGTAAAGTAATAGGTATGAATCCAATTAACATGATTTCACCATTATGTTATCCATACTTGGGACCATCTAGTATGTGTAAAAGTTATATATTTTAGACAAGGCCCCACTTGTCATGGAATTTCATGTGAAATGTTGATTTATCCTCACTCTAAGTGTGTGTCATGTATCAATTATTGAGATAAATATGGGGTGTAAAAAACTCTACCTACACTTGTACTTTATTTTTTGATTAACACTTAATTCCTCACAAGCACTGGTATATCAATGGAATCTTTAGATGAAGCTATGCACACCTATTTCAGTTATAGGGAATAGGATGAGCCATTTATGCTTATTCTATTTTTCTTTGAATTATATTTCATGTTTTTAGACTAAAACTATATTAGTATTATCATGTAAAAATAATTCATAAACCAATCACATGTTTGTACACAACTTTAGACTAAGAGATGTTATTTAACTATTTGATACCAAACTTTTGCCTTAGACATTTTCAAAACATTTGTGTATGTATCACTTGTTTAAGTGGTGCATAAATACACTTCCCATTTCATACCAAGTTTTTTACCTTAGATTTTTTAAATAAAAACTATTGTCATACCTTTTCATCAAGATATCATTGTTACATTGCTTGTATTATTTCAAAATCATTGCCTTGTTTCAAACTGAGTTTGAAAACATGTATGCCTTTAGTCTATAGTTGGTGTCATTACATCTATTTGGTTATATAATGGCATCTATTTGAGAAATCTAAGTCTTTTTAAAATAAGTTTAAAATTTGTCTTGTGAATTTCATATTCAAATTGATTGGTCTACACCTATGCCATGCTTAATTTTGTTTGGGTATTTACCATTCACATTTAAATTATGCAACTTGGACTAATTCATTGCTTGCTTTGAAGACTCCTTTGCCTAGATTTAGGAAGTGGTCTATTTTTTGAGTGTCTCACACCTATTTGTTACCTTGAACTAAGGTCAAAACTCTCTTTTCAATTATAACCTTAACTACAACTAGTTTACATTAGAGACTTGATTATCACCTGGGCTTGAATGCTTTACTCATCAGTCTTATTTTTTCTTACTTGAGATTGAATTTCCAAATTAGTTTTAAGCATGTGCCTAGTGTGAATCTCTTATACCAAGGTCAAGTTTATTTTTCAATCCATGTGCTTAAATTGAGTCCAAGTGTTTTGAAATGTTTTATAGTTAGATTAAATTGTCTTGAAAAGCTTTTACATCGACCAATTTTGTTTCAAAGTGTATCTTTGTGCCTTATTTCAAAATACCTAGCATTTGCCTTTTAGTTTTTAGACCTAATTATTTTCAATTCAATATTTGTGACATATATCCAAAGACTTAGAATTTACCTTTAATTTTATAGATCTAGTTATTTTAAAATCTAGATTTATGCCTTATTTCCAAAGACCTAGCATTTACCTTTAAATTTTTTTACCTAGTTATTTTTAAGTCTAGCTTTGTGCCTTGTTTCCAAAGACCTAGCATTTTCCTTTTATTTTTTTATATCTAGTTGTTTTCATGTCTAGCTTTGTGACTTGTTTCCAAAGGCCTAGCATTTACCTTTTAGTTTCTAGACTAATTTTTTTTTAAATCAAGTTTTGTTCCTTATTTCCAAAGACCTAGCACCATTTTCATTTTTTAGACATATATTATATCTATTAAAAACACTTTCCCAAAACTAGGATTAAAATTTACCTTTTATTTTACCATTTGTGTGCAAGGCATTAGATGTTGGAGATATTTGATACCAAGTTTATCAATAACAATTTTAGAGAAGATCTTCATTGATAAGCCACATTTAAACTATTTTTAATAATAGATTGAGTTTGACATTTAAACTAAGTTTCTATACATACTAAGCATCAACCAATTCTTTTAAATCATGTTTTAAGATTTTTTAGAACTTTAGACCCTTTCTTCATAAGACATTAGTCATAGATTCAAATATGCCTCGCTACACACATGTAATGGAACCACGTAAAATTTGGTTTACAAAACCATAGTCATGAGTGATAACTTTATTCAAGATCCATATGGTGATGATTTAGTTTGTGAGATGGATCCCTATCCTCCTTACATTGTTTGATACGTGGAAAAAATCCAAGATCTATTAGCACAATACCCCATTAATAAACCTCCATATCCATATTAGGATCAAGAACAAATAACCCAATACCTTGATAGTGTGCCACCTATTGAAAAAGTTCAACAAAACCTTACTGTATTATCATGCCATCAACTTATGACCCATACTTGTTTGATCATCACTTGATTGAAAATAAATACAAAGTTTTATTTAGAGATATATAGGTAGGTGCCAAGTTTTTAGAATACTTTCCCCATGAAAACTTACCTATTCTAGTTAGAGTGCTTAGAAATGTACCTTATACCCAAACTATCAAATATTCCTCTATTAGTTACCCCCAATCACTCATGTTGATTTAATAACAATATCCAAATATTATTACAAAAGTAAAGGGCCCCATGGAGGACCAATTCATACAAATGCAATAAGCATATCATACCTATCTTAAACTAGCACATGATTTTAACACCATGACCATGTTAAATGCTCCACTCATAGATATAACTTCTTCAATAGGAATAAAAATTGATTCTATGTCATGATAATCCAAGTGTGGACCCATTTTTAAATTCTACTTTGGTAGGTAACATTTTTTATGTCCCATTTAGTAAGGAAGTGATTGTGGCCTCTACTTAGGACCATGTGTCAAATATAGTGGATAACATGAAAGTGTCTTGTAATCTAGGCCAAGGTGAGATAAATGCACCAAATAAAACTCAACAATAAGTTTCTCTTACCAATACCATGAGTGGTTCATAATAACAGGGAATAGGAAAGCCTATTTCTTACCATAGCAAGTTATTCTCACTCCTCAACTAGTTTCTTCTTCAAGCACTCAAAAATAGGGGATAAGTAATTAGGCACCAACCAATGTTGTACCTCAATAATTTATGAATGTTATCTTGCCTCAATAGGTTATGGATAATATTTTATAGCCACATTCATAGACCAATTTACCACCATAACTAAGGTAGAACACTACAACACCTCAATAAGGTAAAAAATGTTCCACCTCAATAGGTAGTAATAAATTTACCTTGACAATCGTAGACTAATGCACCTGAACAATCACAAACATTGTCAAATCAATGACTTATTTCTATTAGTCGGTGACAAATTAAAGACACCCAATAAGCATCTAATTCATAATAAGAGTTTATTAAATAAAGAGGTGTCAATGTCTAACAAGTACCTATTTGCAAACCATTACCTTTTACCCAAAAAGTGCCACATATTTAAAGATAGGGCCTTGGTCAACAATAAGTACCATTTATTCATCTAGGTTTGACTAGTTAGAAACAAGTCCCTATTCAAACTTAATAAGCATAGTACCTTCCAAAAAGTCACATACCTCCATCAAAAAAGTAATTCCCTCAAATCCAAGGTTGTATTCTAAATTTAAACCACAATATTTACCAAAAATGCATGTAATATAAGTACCCCCATCCTAATGTGTGGATGTATATTCCTAGTCAATTGGTCCATAAAACTAATGTTTTGTAGTACTCCATACCTCCATTGTACCCCAGTTAAGGTAATCCACTATTGACTGCCCAACACAACCACAACTAAATGTGCCATCAAGTTTTATGGCCCAATAACTACAAGAAATGAAGGATATAATTTTAGCCATTCAGAGGGAAAATAGACCAAGAAGTTCAAATTGGATGACATGTGTTCATACCCATTTAACACAAAGTATCTTTAGATTCCATTTCCTTAAGATTATGAGCCACCAAAATTTTATAAGTACAAAGGTAAAGGAGACCTTAAGGGGCATCTGATAAATTTTTTTTCCATTTGCCAACTAATGGCCTATAGTGACATATACCTACTCCTTTTTCCTTAGATTCTAGTTGGATAGGGTTTTAAATGGTTTCTCATGTTGTTAAAGGACTCAGTATCTAACTTTAATGATATATCAAACAAATTTATACAACTTTTCTCCTAAAATCTCAAACATGAGATTTAAACAGTTGATTTGATTCAATCCAAGTATAAAGTTAGTGAGAGATTTATGAGATACTTATAGAGATGGATATTGATTTCTAGTCACTTCACCAATAACTTACTAGATAAACAATTGCAGTTATGTTTACCAAAAAAATTCATAGTGAAATATCTTATCACTTGGAGTTTCATTATGCACAAACATTCAAAGAGATCATTGAGAAAGGCATGAAATTTTAAAATTCCCTTATTAACAAAGTGATTATCAAGCTGACTTCCTCAAACCAAAATTAGATCCAACCTCAAAACTTAGGCCCAAGTTAGAACCCAAGCCTAGTCCAAGTGCAAGCATCTACACTTGTTTACGCTAATAATTATGAAAACCTCAATCCATACATCCAAAACAATAAAATTATATGTAATGGAGTAACTAAGTCATGCCATGTTCAAATGGTTTAAACACCATCTACTTATCCTATGCCACAAATGTAGATTATTCCATAAATGTAGCCTATATAGTAAGCACATACTATGCCTCAACCCAAGCTATCACCTAAAATGCTACAAATACCACCTTTTAAAACCCCTCCTCCAATAATAATACCCACTCCTAGAGTCTTCAATGACCTTGATGAACCCATTGAAGTAGTGTTTCATAAACTAGATAGGCTAATATGATTAGTTGATTGATCCCAAAACACTTTCATGAGGGTATACATTATCCAAATTGGTACAAAAAGCATGAATTCTATTAATATCATCACGTTCATGTAAATTATATAAATTTTTATGTGCATTTGAAACACTTCATTAAAAATATGTTGAAAAATGGAGAGATCCAATTGGATAATAAAGCATCTACTTCCAATCAAAACCTGGGTATCTATTAAAATCATTTTCCACAACATAATAATGTTAATCAATAATAACAACTAAAACCATGAAAATAGTCTCAATAAAAATAACAATAACAATAGTATCAATAGTAAAAATTTCAACCATTGAATGAAAGGAGCCAATGCCAAAATGGCCCTAATATCCAATAGACTTATCATGTAGTTCCACATGACTAAAATAAATTTATATGTCATATTATAGGTGGTCATATTTTTACCATCACCATCAATCCTAGACCAAATACCAATTGACTAGGACTATTACCTAATAATTCTAATCAACCTACTAATGTCGATAATCCTTTCTTAACCTATCATTATAGCCAAACACAATAACAACCAAGGATACCCATTTTAGGAGCTTCTGCCAGTAACACTTCCTTGCCTCATGACCACAACCAAGTGCACTAACAATAAAAACTTACCCTCTCAAGCCCATCTCCATCATTTCTTAGTTATGAAGGTCTTGTATCTAATTTGTATTGTATAATCACAACTCGATGGTCTAAAATCACCATAATAGACCCACAACCTCCTACCAATGAGCTAATCCAACCTACTATGTCATCTAGGAGTAATCCAATTGCCATTGTTAAGTAAAATATGTATGATATTATGAAATAACTCCAAAATACACTTGCACAAATTTCCATCTTGTATTTGTTGTGTACATATACCATCCATAATAATATCTTTACAAAACTCATAGGCCAATCCTAAGTGCAAAATGACATAACCCCAGACAAATTTCAAGCTTTGGTTAGATACCTAGCCCTAGGTCAATAGTTGAACTTCAACCAAAGTGATATGTCATCCCTTGGCCCTCTACATAATAGCCTATTATACATTAAAGTTATCATTATGTGCCACAAAGTTAAATGTGTCCTCATAGATAATGGATTAGGCTTGAATATTGTGTCCCTAAGGCTTATCAAGCATCTAAGATATACAGTATCTAACCTTCTACTAATGACTATTAATATCAAGGCCTATGATAATGAAGAGTGGTAATTTTAAGGAACCATAAGTTTGCTAGTGATCATTGGGATTTTGACCCACAATACACTTGCCATGTGCTAGAACTAGATTTATCATATAATTTTTTTTTGTGTAGACCATGGATACAAGAAATTTGTGTAATTCCATCAACATTGCACTAGTGTATCAAGTTTTCTCACTCAGGGATAGAGGTAACTATCTATGGGGATTTACCACCATATGAATACTACAAGCATTTAGAGGTCAAATATGATAGTTTAAATTATCATTTTGATCTAGACCTAGTGCCAAAGAGAGACATAGATAAAGAGATAATTGTTAAATTACCAAAGGATAATTTCATAAGCCTTGATAGCTTTGCCTCATCTTCACATACACCTCCTATTGAAATGTCTAATCATTTTACCATTTCATACAATGGTCTAGGAGATTATTTTACCCATGACACATTCCATATTTCCAAGCTCTAATAGAATCCCAAGACTATGTAAGACCTAAGGCTAACCTAGTTTATATGGAATGGTAATGAAAAGGAAAAGGAAAGTTTCATATCCCAACACCAATTATGTTCACACTAGCCATTTACTAAGAATAAGACCCACTTATTAATGATGATTCCTAGTTATACAATGAGAAATTGGTTGATTGCTACTAGAGCACAAAATATCCCATCCCTAATAGGATCATGGATAACCAAGATTTTTAAGATAGATGCATAGGGTCAAACTATCAAGGTACTATTGAACCCATCTATATAAACAAATACAAAGGATCTTGTGATCTTAGATTTAAACCACTTGGGGGTGACACCACCTATCTTATTTGGGTTAATACACCAACAATTAGTGATAATGATGTCAAAAATGAAGTAGAGTTTGATCATAACATATATAAATACCTTACCAATACTAACTTATTTCATGCATATATCATTTGTACCATTATGATAGTAATCTAACATTTCTCGCTTACCTTTTATAATCCTAAAATAATAGATTAGGACCAACAAGAATACATAGTACCTTATAATATTTTGAAAATGATGAGGTATTTTTTAATTTTTTGGGCCTAAGAGATAATGTTCTATTGGGAGGCCACAATCAAGGGTTCTCTATCAAACTAGATCTTGTAGCCTACTTTGGAGAGTAAGTGAACACCCTTAGCCAAAAGAAAAAGAGTAAAACATTGAGGTCCCAAATTGAAAACCTCTTAGAGGAAATTTTGGACTAGGGTAAAAGTAAATTAAAAAACAAGTCTCTTAGTGAAAACATGTTTCAAGTGCCACTAGATAGGAATGTTCACTCTTCTTCAAATAAAGCTTGAGAGACCACCAACAATGAACTTATTTTTGGGTATGAGCTCAGTACATAGGAATAATATTATTTTGATCAAATTATTTGATAATGTTCTATAGTATTTGTTACATGGCCCTTGCCACCTTTAGGAGATTTAGATTCATCCTATTTGAGAGAGCCTAAAAAACTAGACTGACTAGAGGACTTTTCCATTTCATGTCAATTCACATCCTTGCCAATTATTAAAATATGGTCAGACTCTCCTAGTATAAGATACTATGAAAGTCAACATTGTTACTCTAGAAGACCCAAAGTGGATAAAATTAGGCGTGTCCCTCATTCAAGAGGAATGTGAAGTTTTTACATCCTTTTTGAGGGAGATTATTGACATTTTTGCATGGTCCTATTCAAATATGATAATTTTGGACCCCACATTAGTCATACACCACCTTATTATACATCATTATGCCAAACATATTAAGCTTAAACTACATAATATGTATCATCATATTATTGTGTTAGTTAAGAAAGAGTTGGAAAAAATCTTGGAAGCAAGATACATCAGACTGATCGACTATTTAGAGTGGATCTCAAATATTATGTCTATTAGTAAAAATATAGAAGGGATCAAGATATTCACTAATTTTAGAGACATAAACTAGGCTTACCCAAAGGATTACTTTCCTCTATCGAATATCGACATGATAGTTGACTCTACATCCATGTAAGAAATGCTTTCCCTTATGGATGGATTTTAAATATATAACCAGATCAGGATTGTGCTAGAATACTAACACAAAATAACATTCACCACTCCTTGGAGAACATTTTACTATCAAGTTATGTCGTTCAACCTCAAGAATACTAGGGCCACACACCATATAGATATGACCATTATATTTCATGACATAGTGTATGATATTGTCAAATACTATGTTGAAGACATATTGGGTAAATCTAAGACCTATAAAGATCATACAACCATGTTATGAAGGATATTTGAAAGGTTTCATGAGTACAAGGTTTGACTTAACCCCAAGAATTGCATCTTTAGTATCATTTTAGGAAAATTATTAGGATTCATTATCTCTCACTACGGTATTGAAGTTGATCCTGCCAAAGTACAAGTTATTACCAACATGTTGACACCTTCCACTTTAAAGTAGCTCCACAATTTTTAGGGCAAAATCCAATTTATTAGACACTTTATTTTATAGTTAGCTAATAAACGACATACATTCACTCATTTATTAAATAAAAGTGTTTAATTTATTTAGGATAAATAATGTCATAAATCTTTCTGAGTGCTTCAAATAATACCTTGCCAATCCACTTGTTCTATTACCACCAATGCCAAGAAATCCATTACTACAATACCAATCTACCAGTGACAATGCCATGGGGGCATATTTAAGTCAACATGATGAAAATGGGAAAGAGTATGTCATGTACTATATAATTTTTACATTGGTCATGTATCAACATAACTATACACCAATATAAAAAGCTTAAGTAGCTATAGTCTTTGTATCCCATAAGCTTCATCATTATATGTTTAACAACAAGACCATATTCATTACCAAAGTATATCCACTCAAGTATCTACTATCAAAAAAAATTTGTAAATAACCGCATGGCTAACTAGATCATGTTTTTGAATGAGTTTGAGATTGAGTATGTCAATCAAAAATCCATAAAGGGACAAGTACTTACTAACCAACTTATTAAACCTCCCCTTTTAGATACCTAACCACTCACTTTTACATTCCTAGATGAGTCCATCATGACCATCATATAAATACATCCTAAGGAGTATCACTAGAAGTTGTACTTTGATGGGTCATTCACATCTCATAGAGTAGGAGTAGCCTATTATTTATTACACAACAGGGTGACCTCATTCCAAAATCATTTCACATTAGCTTTCCTTATACTAATAACATGGATAAATATGAATCACTCATTGTATGTATTTTTCAAGCATTACAATGGAACAATAAACATGTCATGGTTCATGGTGATTCTTAACTAATCATCAATCAAGTTACAGACCAGCTCTAGACCAAAGATGATAAGCTAGTGCCATACAAGGTCATGGTGGACATTTTCAAGTAGAAGATTACCCACATTCAATTCAAACACATACTTAGGGCCAATAATAATATAGTCAATTTCATGGCTACCATTGTTTATTTGATATGTAGCACAATTAATGAAAAATACTATCAATTCCTCATTAAGCACCTTCTAGTCCCTACACATGAACTTTTGATCATTGAAATGATATGTGACATTATTGGTCTTAGTTATATTTGGTGTTCAAACCTATATATCTATTTTCATGACCAAGTCCTTCCATTAGACCTTTATCAAAAATAACAAAAAAAATTCACACACCAAGGCTCTTGATATACCCTACTCAAACCAACCCTTTAATATAGAAGCTTTGATATAACTTTGCTTCATTGTTTAAAATTGACAAAAGCCACAATAGTGTTGAGTAAAGTTCATGAAGGATATTTTATATCCCACACTATAGGGGTCATCCTTACCCAAAATCTCCTACATAGTGGTTACTATTGGCCAACCATGGAAGCAAATGTAACTTCTTATGTGAAAATATGTAACAAATGCTAGATTCATACCAATTTGATTCATGCTCTAGGTAGAAAACTCAAATCAATTCTTAAACCATGATTTGTTTCATTGTGGGGAATTTATCTCATCAGAAAGATTAACCCTGCCTCTTCAAATGGTCATAATCATATCCTTACTATCATCAAGTATTTCACTAAGTACCCTCACTTATGTGATTATAAAATAGATTTCTAAATTCATCTTCAACCATCTCATATGCCACTATGGTATCCCATCTGACATTATATCTTATAATGGTGGTCATTTAAGAACAATTATGTCAAAGAACCTTTTACTGAGTTGAACATTACCCAACACTTTTCCACTATATATTACCCACAAGGTAATGGCCAAGTAGAGGAATCTAATGAGACCATTATCAATATTATTAAGAATATTATCAATGATGTTGGCCATGATTGGCACCTACATATATTATACACCTTTTAGGATTATCATACTAATTACCTTACTCTAATAAGAACCACACCATATTCCCTTTTCTATGTCACTAAGTTAATCCTTCTCATTAAGGTCAACTTCCCTTCTCTACATATCTCATTGAGTCATATCTTGGATGATTAGTATTATAGAGTTGAATGCCTGAATGAGCTAGAGTTACTCAATGAAAAATGCATGGCCTTTATAAACATCCTTTAATCATATTAGAACTGGTTACGTGATCAATATAACTAGTGTGTTAAACATAGAGTTTGAACTTGGTGATCTTATCCTCAAAGAAAACTAGAATAACACCATGACTTAGAAAAATAAGAAAAAGAAATTCAAGCCTAATTAGATAGGTCCTTATGTCATTGTTGCTAATTATGGATATGAATCTTATAGTTTAGCTACACTATAAAAAGATGAACTTGATGACACCTTGGACATAATACATCCTAAAGGTTCCTTCACTTGAGAGACCCAAAGTATTATCTATAAAGATTGTTTACATTGTACCATAATGTCACCTTCCTTGTATCATATTATATATCATTCACTACATACCTTACCTATTTACCAAAGTTTTTTTACCCTCCCACCCCACCTTTTTTGACATTGGTTCCAATCCATTAGTTCTTTGGGCACCTTCAAAAGTGGGATTCAAATGAAGTTTCAATAGTTGATTCAATATTTTAGAAAGAGGTAGTATTTTGGGGCAATATGACAATGGTTTGGAAATTGCATTCTTCATTATTGTCACATTTTATCTCATTATCAATGCTACTAATTATAACCACCTTTGGGAAAATTAATATCACTAGACCATGTTATTATTTCCTCCTTATAACCACCTTTGGAAAAATTAGGAACAAGCCCATTTTTATCCACATTGCAAAATTCCCTATGCCATTTGCCTAAATTCATGAACTTGTTGTTACCTAGTGGATCCTTCCACTATAATGGAGGAATTACAGTGACTTGAGGTCTCATTTGAGACTATGTAGGTAGTGCTCAATTCATGTTGAGGTTAGCTCAGTCACTCTTTTCCTACACTCTCACTGTTTGCAAGCAATTTAAGTTTAAATGCTCTTATTATTTTATGAACAAGTGTTAGCCATGCTCTTGACATTTTATGAATTTACCCATTCTATGCCTCATAATTTTCCACTGAGTTGAGATGGAAAAAAAACCCAAAACATGGATGTATGGATGACCCCTTTATATTTTATCCTTACTACTTAAGACGTGCATATCCTAGTTGTCAAGTATACTTAAAGTGTTATAATCACTTCTATGATGACCATTTCCATTTTCCTATTCCATTTTTAAATCATATTTCATCCCATTTCAATAATAACTACATTTATTCAAAATTCCATTTTAGACCTTGTGTTCATGGGACTATGTAGGTAAAATCTAATTACCTAGTGCATTTAGAGTCAGCTCAACCATTTTTAGTGATTTATTTTATTCGCTATTTTCTTGGATAATTAATTTCTTTAGGTTTGTCTCCATCAATGCTCTCATTATTTTTAGTGTCATAAAACTTTTACGCTCTCACCATTTTACAAGCTCATTCTCATTTTGAGCCTTAGACATAGTAAACATTATGCGCCTAGTTCATGTGTAAGCACTTGTCTATAATATTTTAGTGTGGTTTTATCCTAAACCATACTCTTGTGCTTTCATGATTTGTTTGTGTTGACATTTTCGTGATTGTGAAATATCATCCCTTTTTTTCTCATGTACTCATGGTTTTGTGAGATCATTCCCATATTCCTCTACCTGATAATCATGTTTTCTTATCATTAATTTTCTTTTATCTCATATAGTGGGAGAATTAAATTTGGCCTGAAGTTCATATTGGATCTTGTGTCCATGGGATTATGTAGGTGGCATTTACTTGCCTAGTACATCTAGATTCAACTCTGCTACCCCTTTCTTTTCTTTTATTCCCACATTTTATTTATTTCTTTTATTGTTTCCAATAGCCTAGGGGCAATCTTTGTCATCTTGTTTGTGTTGTTTCTCCCTAGGAGAAACATTGTACCTTTTGTTCATGCATTGTTATACCTACATCATTGTTATCTAGCTTAGGGTTCTCCTTGTTGTCAAGATTAAAACCTATGTTACACATGCATGAATAATTTTTATTTTATTTTTACTAACATTATCATTAACCATTGTTTATATTTTGAATTTTATTGTTTAGAATGGTTTTCTTATTGTCATTTTCTTTGGCTTGGATTGCTTATTTATATTGTTTATTTTCAGCAATGTTTGTTTATTGATGTTTTATTATTTGTTTAGTGTTTTTTATTATTGTTTAGTTATTTTTTATTATTTGTGTTTGTTTATTTGATTGTTTTATTTTCTTTTACATTTTTGGCTTTGTGGTTGCTCAATTGTTTTAGGATTATTACAATTTATTTACACTTGAGTATTGATTACCCATATATTTTACTTATGTTGTGAATTAGTGTATGTTTCTACACTTAGTTTATTGAATTATACTCACTTGGGATTTGATTTTTCATATCTTGCACCTAACATATTTATACTTACATTAAAACTAAGTTTCCCATGCTTTGGATAAACATTGTCATTAAAGTTATCTATAACTATGATACATAATATCTCAAATTACAACAAAATCAATTCAATGGATCTTAAAAACAATGGTGTTGAATAAAATTCTCTTGGTTCACACTTGGAAATATTCCCAGCCTACCCACATACTACCTAAATATAGATTAATTAAATCACAAATGAATTGTAATCCTAGTTGATTATAATGTGTATCTGCATACTAGCATGTAGCCCAAATTCATGTTTCTCCTTTGTAACAACTTACTCTTACTCCATGAGTATGGATTTAGTACATAATCCCCCTTTCCTAATTTTCCCTACTAGGGCACATCCTGTGGGCCTTTCCTAATCATATTTGCCCTATTAGGGCACTTTTCACTATACCAATGATTATAACTTCTTTTGGACAAACCATTATTTTCAACTCTACCCTATTGGAATAGTTTCATGTGTTAATCATTATAACCACCTTTGGGCAAATCATTATCATTCATTGGATCTACTAGGGAATTTTTCAATATGTTAATGATTATAAATTCCTTTGGGTAAATCATTATCCCTTATCTTCCCTACTGGGGCATCTCACTATGCCACTAATTATAACCATCTTTGGGGAGATTAGTATATCCACCCCCTTTACCTTAAGTCCATAATTTCCTAATTTTTGAGGGAACTTTTACCAATCTTATTTCGTTCCTTGTTCTTTCAAGGGGGAATCCATGGCTCATCCATCACCTTCTGGTGTATTGGCTAAAGCATATTGACTTTTTCATTCTTTGAGAAGATGTTACTATGCCTACATCTTGTAACGCCTTCCCAAATAGGAGCAAACTGTAGACACCCCATTTTGGCCACAACTATGTTCCAATTTGACTTTAGATTAATTTCTACAAAATAGTACAAATTAAGCCTAAGAATCATCGAAGGTCTAAATTTTATTCCCACATCAAACATTAGTACTCAAAATCATGTTGAGGCATCCCTATTTGGAGAATTATCATGTACACAATAGTAACCTCTCACATATTTTTATTCAGACAATTTATGGCTTAACAAATTGGTAATTTGTCCTTTAGACCCATTAAGTGAGGTACTTAAACAATTACTAAAGTGAAAAATGCTAAGCAGAATGAATTAACTAAGTAAATAAATTTTAATGCTTGAGTGGAATTTACATGTGCAATTAGTGAAAATTAATTTTGTAAAAATGAAATTCTAATAAAAATGAGGTCATGATGATGTCATCATCCTCAAAGTTAAGGACTTAAAAATATCTCCCCTAAATCCTTAAATTCACAAATGGAGAGTCATGCTTAATAAATGAGATCTCTATCTCAAATATTAATTTCTTATCCCATCCTTAACTCAATAAGGATTATACTTAACTCAACTTGGGTTAATCTAAACCTAACCACTATTAACTCCAACTTAATTTCACTTGGGTTAGAGTTAGTTTGAAAAGATATAAATACAAGGCTCCACCCACTATTCAACAAGTTTCTTTTATGTAAATTTATTATGCTAAAATACCTTAAAATAGACTTGTCATATAGTGTTATAATGCATAAATGTTCATAGATTGATACATCAAAGATAAATCCAAACCCAACATTGCCAAGGTGATAAGGATATATGATGCAAGGAACACCATTTCCAAAGAATATTTGATCACACAACTGGGAACACCCATATATGGATAACATATTACTCTTGCTCTAAAAGAAGGTAAATAATGGTTTTTTTCTTTATTTTATATGTTACTTGTATTGTTCTCTTCCTCTTTGAGTGTCCAAGCTAGAGGTGTAAGGTTTAATTAGTGTGTTCTTGTTTGATTTTGATCATACTAACATGACATTAATATCCCCTCTTGGATTCCTATTGGTCACAAGTCTAAGAGGATTTATGCAATTATTGAATATATTTTCACCTAGTGCAAAAAGGATTATGGAAACATATTCCAAGGTGAATCAAATACTAAGCTAAGTTAAATAGTAGCATGAACATTAAGATCAAATAATCCAAAATCATAAAATGATAAATAATTCTTTCACAAAATCAATTTTTAAGAAGATTTTTCATAGTTAGAGGATGAAAACTTGTGCCCCCTATATTTAATACAACACTAGATCATAAGTTAACTTGAAACTATGTCAGTTGAAGTGATGTAGTAGTTGAGTATTGTCATGTTACTAGTGATCTAATGATAAAGGTTGTTATCTTTAAAGATAATCACACATTTAATTTGTGCCTTAGTTGATTCCTACATTAAATATTTTCAACCACATGGTTGGTGAATGAAACAAGAGAAAATCTATATAGGTCTAGCCATGAGACTGAATTAGGGGTTGGTTGATTAGTGCTAAAATATAGTAGATAACCAGACATTTTTCTTACATTTTATTACTTTTATAGGTTATATTTTATTGTAAGTAATTTTGTTGAGAATAATTTTATATAATTCCCTTAAATAGGGTGGGTCTAAACACTATTTTAAAGCAAATTTCTAATAAATTGAAAGGCATTAAAGATTATTGTTTAATATTTGTGCATGTATATGTTGATTTTGTCCATATTTATTCATATTTTAATGCCTTATAATTTATCACCATATTTTTCCATGGTTGTGTACTTATTGGCTAGGCTATATATTATTTCCTTGAGTTCATCTAAGTCAAATGAATCAAAAAAATTTCTAGCTACAAAATAGGCTTACATCTTTCTCTTTACCCTCTCCTTTTACTCTTTTTTATACATATGTTAGAGTAGGTATAATATATTTAAAGTTAAAATGCATATTCATAATATATATCTCGATTAAAAATCATTATCATTGTATTAACACTGTTGAATCCATGTATGCAATGAAAAATCATTGAATAAGTTATATCTTCATGACAAATTAATTTTTGTTGATTATATAAGTCATTGATCTTCATGGCCATGCTTGTAATTTATTTGAGTTTATTATAAATATGCCCCTTTAGATGGATTATTTTTACATCAATTACTGAGTTACCATGCAAGTCAAGACCTAGAAGATAGAGACCTTAGGGAGATTTTGTCTCCTTTTAGGAGAGGTTGGATGAATTCCATCCTACCTAAGTTGGTGTGCTAAATAAGCCATGAAAAATAGCCATATATTAGATCATAATGGATACATATACATTAAAGGCTTTTAAAAATTATAAAAAAATCATATGAGTTGAGGGACTTAGCTATGGGTGAATTATTTACTAATTTTTTTTAACGTTAAATTAATGTTTGTTAGGAACTTGGAGTTCAATTGATTAATTTTGTATAAGCAACTAAACATGGAATTGAACAATAAGTAATAAGTAACTAGAAATCAAAAACAATAAATAATAGGAGATACAAGAAACAACCAATCTTGCATTAAACTCTTCTAGAATACAATGAAGAAATCTCACTCTTCCTACACCTCTTGGGTGTACAGTATTTCTCTCTCAAGAGTTCTCTCTCTCTCTCTCAATCAATTACAATCAACTCAATAATCAAGTTGTTATTTCCACATTTCTTTCTTATTAATTACAATACTACCCCATGGGTCTCTTAAATAGGATCTAAGGAAAACAATAATTAGAAAAATAGACTCAAGACTAAAATTAGTCTTTACATGCAAACCAACTATTCTCCTAAAATTATAACAAATCTAGTTCTAGAAACACACACAAACACACACACACACACACACACACACACACACACACACACAGGTGATCAACGCCAATCACTGTCAACCTGCATATGACCAACATTGACTGATCCCTGACCGATGTCGGCCGATTCTGATTCATGCCTGATTGATGTCGGTGATACTATCGATGTCAGTTATTGGTAAACTCAGCAACCTCAATCTAGCTCATCAGTGAAGCTTTTAGCTCCACAACTCAACAATCTCCCACTTGGAGATAAATAGCTGCACTTATACCTATACAACAACATCCTCTAACTTATTTCTGGCTTGTTTTTCCATCTTCAAGTTCAATCTTGAAGACCAACAAAAGTTGAATGAAGATTTAACTTCTCCTTTGTTACCAACTTTGTTAACATATCAGTAGGGTTCTTATCCATATGGATCTTTTCTATCTTCAACTGTCCATCCTCTAATATTTGTCTAATGAAGTGGTACCTAAGCTGTATATGTTTGGTTCTTGAATGAAAGGCTGAATTCTTTGCCAAATAAATTACACTTTGACTATCACTGTACAATTTTCAACTCTCTTGCTCATTTCCCAACTCTTCCATGAACCGAGTCATCTAAATCATTTCCTTGCTAGCCTCTTTGACTGCAATGTATTCTACCTCTGTAGTAGACAAGGCAACAACCTTCTACAACTTTGAAATCTAGCCAACCGCTGTTCCACCAATAGTGAACACATATCCTGTGGTGTTTCTCCTGCCATCCAAGTCACATGCCATATCTGAATCTACATACCCATGTAGAGAAGTGTTTGACCCTCCATAACATAAATGCCTAATGTTGGTCCCTCTCAGATATCTGAGAATCCACTAAACTACTTTCCAGTGCTCCTTTCCTAGATTGGCCATAAACCTGCTAACAACTCCCACTGCTTGGGTAATATCTGGTCTAGTACATACCATTGCATACATCAAGCTTCCAACTACTGAAGCATATGGAATGTTGCTCATGTACTCAACCTCATCATGTGATTTAGGACATTGTTCTTTGCTCATCTTGAAGTGTCTAGCCATAGGTGTGCTTATCGATTTTACATCCTGCATATAGAACCTCTCTAACACCTTATTCACATAATCCTCTTGAGATAAAATCAAACTATGATTTTTCCTGTCTCTCTTAATACTCATGCTAAGGATTTTCTATGCTACTCCTAAATCCTTCATGGCAAATGTGTGAGCTAATTTCACCTTTAGCTCAGTAATTTCCTGCATGCGTGAACCTGTGATAAGCATATCATCTACATACAACAACATGATAATATAACTACCATTATCTAATCTGGTAAAATAAACACAATGGTCAGATTGACATTCACTAAAGCCATGCTCTGTCATAAACATGTCAAACCTTAAATACCATTGTCTTGGAGCTTACTTAAGACCATATAAGCTTTTCTTCAACTTTCACACAAGTTTCTCTTTACCTTTGACCTCAAAACCTTCCGGTTGATCCATATATAGCTCTTCATCCAAATCTCCATGAAGAAAAGTTGTCTTAACATCAAACTGCTCAAGATGCAAATCCTCAATAGAAACTAAAGACAATATAGTCTGAATAGAAGTCATCTTTACTACAGGAGAAAAAATTTCACCAAAATCAATACCTAGTTTCTGTGCAAATTCCTTTACTACCAACCTGGCCTTATGTCTCATTTGTCCATTCTCTCCTTCCTTTAACCTATAAACCCATCTATTTTTTAGTGTTTTCTTTCCGGCTAGCAACTCAACCAAATCCCACATTTGGTTCTTTTCCAAGGAATCAATTTCCTCATTCATGCCATGCTCCCACTATTTCCTAGATTCTACCTACGTTGCCTCATCAAAACTTTCTGGTTCTCCACCATCAGTGAGCAACAAGTAGTATAAATAAGGGGAATAATGAATTGGAGGTTTACTTACCCTTTTAGACCTCTTTATGGGTGTTTGAGACTCATTAACAGCGTGTTGTCCACCCAAATTTCTTTCTCTTAGTGATCGATCTTGGTCATCTCTGGCTGATGTCAGTCTGCACCTGACCGATGTTGATTCCTCCTAGTCATTGACGTCAGTTTCCTGACTGATGTCAGTTTCCTGACTGACATCAGTTTCCTGACAGACATCAGTCTCTGCTTGATCGACGTCGGTTTCCACCTGACCGATGTCAGTTTTTATGTTTTCCTGTGAGTGATGATTTTTACCCGTGAGCTCATTTTGGATCATAACCTTTTCCAAATCAAGATTTCCTTGCTCAAAATTATTTAGCCTCTTGAGCTGATCACTGTACATCACCTTCTCATTAAAAACTACATCTTGGCTTCTAATAATTTTGTTAGTTTTTAAATTCCACAACCAAAATTTGAAATCTCCAAAACCATAACCAATGAAAGAAACATAATACCGTGATCCTCCAATAGAAGCTACCTAAGCTGGTCCCCACACGTCTGTGTGAACAAGCTCCAACTTGTGCTTCTTCTTGGTTGACCCAGTTTTGAGAAACCTCACTTTCTTTTATTTCCCAAAAATACAATGCTCACAGAAATCTAGATCTATGCTTTTCAAATTCAAAAGCTTACCTTTTGACTTAAGAATATCCATTCCCTTCTCACTCATGTGACCAAGCCTATAGTGCCACAACTTTGTACCTACATCTGAAGTAGATAAAATAGAGGAGAATAATCAGTAATACAAGTAGATAGATAAAGTGTACCTACTCTCTTACCTCTAGCTAATACAAGTGCACCCTTGGAAACTTTCTAAGATTCAGCTGTGAGAGTTACTGTGCAACCCTCATCACTCAACTTTCCTGTAGAAATCAGATTCCTCTTCAAGATGGGTACATGCATGACATCCTTCAATACCCATGTGTTGCCATTCTGCAATTTCATCAGCATTTTTCCTTTGCCAACAATTTGACAAGGCTCATCATCCCCTAAATAAACTTTTCCAAAATCTCCATGAACATAATCATTGAAAATTTCTCTATTTGGGGTTGCATGGAAAGAGGTACCAGAATCTAAAACCCAAGATTCTATTTTATTATCCAAAAAAATATAAGAGCATCTTGTGCAACAATACCTGTAACTTTTGCTTCTTTATCACCTTCATGATGATTTTCTTTGTTATCCTTCAACCAACAATCTTTCTTTACATGCCCTTTCTTTTCACAATTCTAGCAAATTATTCTTCCATTTTTGGATTTGGATCTTCTTCCCATCTTTGACCTTGATTTCCCTTACTTGCCCTTCTCTCTTTTCCTTCCCCTACTTTCAAAACTTAAAGCATTACCTGATGTTTCCCCTGTGCTTTTCCTGTGAATTTCTTCATTCAAGATTACACTAACAACATCATCAAGTTTCAAGATATTTGAAGCAGATGCAGTATTACTAACTGCCATTACCAAGCTATCCCAGCTTTTAGGTAAAGAGCATAAGAATAAGAGAGCCTTAATTTCATCATCAAAAATTATTTTGACTGAATTTAACTGATTTACAATTCCATAGAAATCATTAAGATGACTAGATACAGATCCACCTTCTTGCATTTGCAAATTAAATAATTGCTTCATAAGATATACCTTATTCAAAGCTGAGGGTTTTTCATATAAATTTGCCAAAGTATCCATTAGCTCTACCATTGTCTTTGCCTGTGATAAGTTTGAAAACACAGAAGCTGCCAGGCTCAGCCTTATAGCTCCAAGAGCCTTTCTATCAAGAACATTCCATTCTTCATCCTCCATATCTATGGGCTTGCTTGTAACCCCACCCAATAATAAGTAAAGATCTTTCTGATACAGATAATCTTCTATCTACATCCTCCATAATTGATAATTCTTGCCATTAAATTTCTCCATTCTTAGTTTACTTTCTTCTGCCATTGCTTTACTCCCACTCATCAGAAACCCTTGTGAGTGAATTCTGTAATCAACAAACACTAACATGCTCTGATACCACTTGTTATGAACTTAGAGTATAATTGATTACTTTTGTATAAGAAACTAAACATGAAATTGAACCAGAAGTAATAAGTAACTAGAAATCAAAAACAACAAATAATAAGAGATACAAGAAACAACCAATCTTACATTAAACTCTTCCAGAATACAATGAAGAAGTCTCACTCTTCCCACACCTCTTGGGTGTACAGTATCTCTCTCTCTCTCTCTCTCTCTCTCTCTCATCTCTCTCTCTCTCTCTCTCTCTCTCTCTCTCTCTCTCTCTCTCTCTCTCTCTCTCTCTCTCTCTCTCTCTCTCTCTCTCTCTCTCTCTCTCTCTCTCTCTCTCTCTCAATTACAATCAACTCAATAACCGAGTTGTTATTCCCACTTTTCTTTCTTCTTAATTACAATACTACCCCATGGGTCTCTTAAATAGGATATGTTGGAAAATATGGAAGCACAATTGATTACCATATACAAGCAACTTGCATTCGGAATTAAACCAGAATCACAAGTAACTAGAATTTAGAAACAACACATAATATGAGAGACAATACACAACTTGTATTAATACTCATCCAGAAAAGAATACAATAAAGAAGATGCCACTTCTTCTCCACACCTCTCAGAGGCTTCCCACACCTCAAGTGTACATTACTTCTTTCCTCAAAGCTCTCTCTCTTACATTCCCAACACACAACTCAAACACAGAGTTGGTGTTCACCTCCAACCAGTTAGTATCTAGTACTTCCAGTACTCCAATGCTCCATACACTCCATAAGTGCTCCACGCATTCCAAGTACACAATCATACTCCAAGTAGATCTCCCCTGAACTTGCAACAACCTGCAACTCAACAAACCTTACTTATAGAAGGAATTGCCTTGCCTTCCTCTCTTGCTCTAGACTGGGTACACACCATACTCCAAGTAAATTCCACCTGATCCTACTCCCTATTGTGTTGCTATCCTCCCTGATCTTGTACACCTGCAAATCAATCTGGTTCTGCACACATGCAAACCTAGATCCTGCACCCACATACACCTGCAGATCAATGATCTTACTTACCATGCAGATCTCCTAACGTAGCCATGCACCCCTACTGACCAAGATCCTACACACCTGAAGAACCCTTTTGATTCTCCAAAACCAGCACCCCCACTTAGCACTACTGTGGAACTAGGAGGAACACCCTTGCTCACTTCACACATAGAAGGAGCTAACTTTTCTCAACTCAAACTAGAACACCTTACAATACAGCCCATGAGTCTCTTAAATAGATCTCATGCAAACAATAATTAGACACCTAATTACAATAATTAGATTCACAGCTTCAAGTCTAAAATTGGCTCTTAACATGCAAACTCTCAGTTAGTTAACAAACTGTTCATGCAACCGATAGTTTCAAAACCACATAGGTGACCGACGTCAGTCCCTATCAGGCTGGAGATGACTGACGTCGACTGATACCTGACCGATGTCAGTTGCCTTTCCCATTGTATATGATCGACGTCAGCTGATCAGATCGACGTCGGTTTCCCTGTCACTTAGCAACCTCTCAACAACCTCCTCCATGTCTGCAACAGTGAAGCTTTTAGCTCCACAACCTAACAAGATCCAAGGAAAACAATAATTAGAAAAATAGACTCAAGACTAAAATTAGTCTTTACATGTAAACCAACTGTTCTCCTAAAATTAGAACAAATCTAATTCTATAAATGCATGCAAATGCACACACACATAGAGGTGACTGATGCCAATCACTGTCGGTCTGCATATGACTGACGTCGATCGATCCCTGACTGATGTCGGTCAGTTTTGATCCATGCCTGACCAATGTCGGTGATACTGCCAATGCTAGTTATTGGTAAACTCAGCAACCTCAATCTAGCTCATCAGTGAAGCTTTTAGCTCCACAACTCAACAATGTTTGTGGTTGGTTCCATAGGATCTCTTTTAATGGTGATTATTTTTCCTACCAATGATAGGTTATACCCATTTTTTCTAATTTATTTTAAATTAGAGGTCTAACTCATTACAATTGTTTATGGAGATAAAAGATATGTTTATTTACCATTTTAACACTTTTCCATTGAAGGATGAAATAAGAATTTGTATGGTTACATCTTAATCTATAATATGGTAGACCAAACATAGATTAGCTACATCTTTCATATGATCTATAGAAGTGGTTTTTTTTTCATTGGTGAATAAAGGGAGTGATTTTAATGTGGTTGGGGAATATCATTAAATACCCATAAATTCAAAGGGATATTCTCATTCCATTGAGAAAAATGTTGTTTCCTTTGTGATGGATTACTATGAGCCATTGTGTTTCTTACGAGGATTCATAATGTTGTTAAGGTGTTGGATAGGCTATAAAAGTGATAAATTTCAAAGAGAAAATTTCACTTTTCTAGCCCTCCTTGGTGTAGTATCTTACATGATATTTATGGGATATAATCTCCTTGAGATACATATATATTTTGTATCCTTCTCATAATCCAATTGGGGATTCCCTTCCAATGGAGTCACTAGGTGATAATATTTGTGCTATATAAAACATTGCAATCGATAGTATCACATAAAATCATAATTAAAACTTTATAATTAGAGACTAGGGTATTTATGGCCCTACTAGACATACCATAAAAAATGTTATGGATATTCAAAAGTGTTTCATTAAAGCATGACATTTCACCAATAGATTTATGGAAACTTTACATCATGGAACTAATTTGTAGAGTGACCTCTAGATTGAAAGGTCAACTCCTACTATTGCATAAAATAAAATATTTGTGGGCTTAGTGGAAGGAATAACATAAATTAAATACTAAAAATATAGTGGGTATGCACCAAGAGAGTTAGGACTAGATCCTAATTAGCACCTCCAAACTAGAATTTAATAACCTAACCTCTCTCCTTAATAAACTTATTACTCATAATTTTATATATGTTGTGAGAGACAAATATTGAAAATAACTAAATCAAGACAAAGGGAAGATAAAATCTAGAATATATTTATTCAAATATTTTAAAATTAATTACATGATCACAACATATACTCCAAATGTATTACCCATCATGAGTAAATATATGAATACTAAGGCCTATTTTTGCACACTTAAATAAAATCAAGAATATAGCTATAAAAACAATTGTTGATTCCTTACTTCTACTGAGCTAATTATATTTATAACCATAAGTTTTAATAAGGGATCCAAAATATGGGTTATGATGTTTTTTTTGCCACCACCTTGTTCCTACCACCACCTTGTTCCATAGGTTATATCTGTCATGGATTCAATCCTCTATCTTATTTTTAGATTATCATGAAATTTCTAAGTAGATATTATTTGTTTGAAAAAGGCATGTAGGGGATGTTTGATTCACAAAATTAAATACTTGTAGTGTCATTTGATTTTATGGTGGAAGAGGTGACATTGTAAACCAAAATATTAGTTGACTACATGATTAGGTTTTTAAACATATTCAAGTCATGTTTTTGGGGCAAGAGATGCAATGCATTAATCTAGTGTTGTAGGTGCATTGTTTAGAGGATCATGATGGCGGTCATGGGTTTCACCATTAAACCACTTTGACATGACAAAACATGTAAATTTTGAGTGATTCGGTGTTATGTCATTTAGTCCACCATATAAATGGAAGACACTATAAGATGTGTGATTGGACACCTAGTCTAGGTCACTTCTAATTTGAAATTTGAAAAATGGTGATGTGAGAATTGTGTGATGTAGTGATTAGATGGGAGAGTTTCACCATTGTTATTATTTTTCCACTTTGTTATTTTAGTTATTTTTTATGACTACACAATGGGATACACCTCTAATTATTACATCTTGGGGGATATTATGCTTCATCGAATAACCAAGATTGAAGAATGCAAATATTTCAGGTTGACCTAATACTAATAATCTTTTTGAAGGTACACAATTGGCTAAATATTCTACCATGGTAGGCCCTTTATTTCATTTATGACTTAGGATAAAGAATCAACCTAAGGTTTAAACCATGCATATTCTTGGGAGAATCATCTAAGGCATTAGGACCTTATTGTAATTTTTCCACACTACCAATTAAATTAAAACATTGAAGTGTTGAGTATGAAGTTTTCATATTAAGGAGTAAGTAATTTCTTAATGAGTCCATTGTCCCATAAATATCATTATATTCACATTATATGGACAATATATAAAAATTATAAGTTTAATAGAGATAATATTATTGATAAATGTAAAAATAAATAAATGAGAAGTGCACACACTTGAGGGAGTAGAGATAAAAGAAGAGATGGCACATCCACCTCCAAATAAATCAAAACTTGAAGGACTACCTCCTAAACTAAATGAGAATGATTAAACTCTTCATAATAAGGTATAAATTAGGAATAAAGGTTTGGGATATCATGAGAATGTGAATGCATAAGAATTTGAATTATCAAGATCTCAGTAAGATCAAGGAAATAAATGCATAAAGTGCACATGGAAATCAAATTAATTTTCCACCAATGAAACAAATGGGAGAAATCATATGCCTAGGGGGTTCAACCTAATATGGAGACTCAAATATTAAATTTTCATATAATATTTAAATATGTGTTATTCAAAATCCTGTAGATGAAATTAAGAAACTTGTGTTTCAAAATGTCTATATTCCAACTTCTATCATCAGTTACTTGACCATAATATGTAAATGGATAAATGTGAAAAATCAAATTATACACCCTATAAATTACAATTTTGATTTGTATCTTTAAATAAAAATTCAAAATGGCATCCAATAATATTTCAAGTCCCTTACTTTACCCTCCATGATTCATTTATTTCATTCCTATAACATATCTACTATGACATTTTATTGAGCTCTGTCAATGTTGATGTGGCTGAAAAAAATACATAAGTTGTGGATGTTGTTGTTTTACCTTATTTTGGAGTAAAGTGTCCAAAAAATATGAAACTTTTGAATATTTAGAATGTCTAAGATATGTCTATTTTATCAAATATGAATGATACAAGCACATGTTGAATTACACTTTTACTCTTTATGAAAAGCATTAAGAAGACTAGGGTATGTAGCCTGTTACTAATCTTTTTCTAATCTAAGACTATGTATAGGTGACATAAAGGAGTATATATGGATCTGGATTCACTTATCTCAAGAATATATATATATATATATATATATATATATATATATATATATATATATATATATATATATATATATATATATATATATATCATGATCTAAACACTCTTTATATACATAGGCATATGCCTTTTACTATATCTATCCCTATAAACTACACCCCACTATTTTAACACAAGTCATTGTGCCTGCTTGTAAAATGATGTTCTTTGTAATATGAGCTCATTGTGTGTGTAGTATCCTCAATATTATATCCTTCACTTTGAACCCCTAGTTACACTTTTGAAAGTAGGTTAACCTATAAAAATAGGGATGATTGATGGGTTTTGCTGACCCTAACCACTCTTGAATGGATGGTTGAGCATTTCCTACATATATAATACTTTGAGGATGGAAATCAAATTGTGCATATTTATTCACTTAAGTATATGTGTACAATTGTGATCCACTAGAATAGATGCAACCTATAATCTAATTTTCAACACTTAAAAATTGGTATTTTACTTGGCTTATGTACTTTAGACTTGGCTAAGGTTTTCTCCTTATGATTGATTTATGATTTTGGCAATTTATGGCAGTCCATCTCAATGTGTAAGTGATAAAATATATTTGTTTAGTACTTATTTGATAAATGCTAGATAGGAATGGGCTTAGACCTATTTTGTATAAATATAGGAATCTTTGGGTAATTTCTTAGACCACTGACATGCATACCATATGGGCTTAGACCTATTCTATGATTGATGTTAAGAATGGGAAAAAGCCCTATCCTCTACACTAGGTAGTGATTTTCCTTATTTTTTAGTACTTTAAAGGTATAAATCTATCTATGTTATCCCTCATTCCAAGAATAAACTAGTTAAAGGAGTTTTAACACCAAAAAGGATTCTAAGAAGCTCCACTAAGAAAAAACCTAAGAAATCTCAAATAAAAGGTCTATGTGGTGATCCAATTGGTTTGGACAAGGAGGAAAAATATATGGGGTTTAAAGATAATGTCTATGAAGGATGGGAAAATGTAGGGGAGATGGAAATAGTGTTTGATAAACCTTAGAGAGGTAATGTGGAGGTGAATTTAAATTATGTGGGTGATGAAAAACTACATGATGTGGTGGAAGGTCTGTAGAAACTTAAGGAGAGTTGTGTGCTAAAAGGTTATGAAGAAGGTAAGAATGATGCATATGGAAATCAAGATAGGAATAAAGATTTTGATGATCTTATGGCATAATTTAAAAACAAGAATACATTTCTAAAAATAGAAGATGAGATAGGTTTGCATAAGGATTTATTACATTGGTTTATGAGGGAGCATGTTAGATTCAAACAAATTGTCAATAATTTGAATAAAAATAATGGTATTTATTATATAAGGAATTAGTTTTTGGAGCAAATGGAAGAGTTTGTTGATAAAATGAATAGAATAGAGCATGAGAATGAGAAGCTTAAGGATAATATTAGGATGATCATCGAGTTCAACATTGCTTCAATACAAAATTACCTTCAGAATATGGAGGGGCTTTGGATGGTGTCAAAGAAGAAGACTGAGCTACTTGAACAGGGTAGAGTGGACAAGAATAAAAAAGGAACCAGTGAGGAGAATCAAGATCCTCAAACCCTTCAAATGATGGATATAATGCTTAATAATATGAAGAACAACTGGGTTAATGTGATGAAAGGATGGAAGAATCTTAGTTATTAGATGTTTTTTGTTGTTGTTTATTGGTCATTTTTATGTTGTTGATAGTCCTTTTGTAATGGTGACTCTATTTTTAGGGTTTATATTGTAAATTTGGATATTAGTCCAAGCCTATTTTTGCTTTGTACCAGGGAGGGTCCTAGTTAAAAACCCACTTTTACCATAATTAAAAACATATGGATCGTCTCATAAAGATGATTTGAATTCAGAAAATGATTGTTGCTTGGCACACTAACATGATCGGTTGAGTTAAACAATTTCAAAAATATAGAACCTCTATAATTATGGCTAGAGGTGTCCAGAAAGAGAGGAACAATGATATGATGATCAAAAGATAGTCTAATTATGACAATAATTAAGTTAGACATACTCTGAGGAATTCTTATAAGTGACTGATAGTAAATTAAGAAAGTTAGGCCAATAATTAAGTAAATAAGAGAGAAGGGTATGTAAGAGCCATATGTATATACACAAGTTATATAAGGTAAAAAAAGGTAGAAATTGATATTTTTCAAGTATCTAGTGTCAAATTTTAGTATTTACATTTACTAGTTCATAAATGCCACCACGACATTAATGTCATGACCTTTTCAACTAAATTTGTTTTCATATATTCTTATCTAAATTATGATATTCACATATTCTAATAATATTATTTAATTTTTTAATTACTTAAATAACAATCTTTTATTTATGTTATTTATATTCATATATAAATTTAATTTTGTTTAATTTTTCTTAATTGATTTATTAATTTTATTAAATAACCCCTCTATAATATAATTTTTAAGAAGTAATCATTATATATCAAATAAATGATATTTATAAAGATTAAGTGTTAATGGAATTAAAAATAATCCACTCACTTAATTGATTAAACTACACATCATGAAAAAATGCTTTTATTTATTTGTACTACATATTACAAAATATACGTTCATGAGATTAAAAAGATCCAAATTTATCATGATCATTCAAACTATAATAAATAACAATCTAAGAGATTTTAATTTACCATAAAATTAAATAATTTATAATTTATGATAATACTCTAAACTATAATAGTTGATTATCTCATCTTACCACGAATGATGATAAACGTCACCACTTGAGTGATGCCTTCCACTATTCTCATTATGTTGAAGGTTCTTAAAAAGGATTTATGGATATATTGTATTGTCAGACATGAGTGTCAAGATGATACTTCTCTTCACCTCACGGACCTGACGTCACAATTTAAAATGGAAGTGGGCTATAGCTTTCTAACTAAAGTGAAAATTAGTCAAATAAAGGTTTACCTCTTTCCTTTATTCGTCATTTTTTTTTGGTTGTGGTCTGGTGGGAGTATGGGTTGAAATTTGGGGTCTTATTTTACAAGATTTGACGTTGAAAGAGTGTTTATTTTTAATGTAAGTATGTACATGTCAAAAAAATCGGTTCTTAAAGATAAGTTTTTTCATAAAATTTAGTGTAATATTATTTATTATTGTTACGATTTTTTAAGTACATATTATAATATACAAGTTTAGATGAATGATCAATTTTTCAATTTATTTCTTTAGATATTCACTTCAAGTATTTATATTATATCATTCATACAATACAAAAATGTATTTTAATTAATATGTCAAGTTTTTTGTTTTTCTAAACCTTATAAATAATAATATGGACAAAATTCCTCCTTATAATTTTTCAATTGATACGATAACATATATTTAAAGGGAGTTAGATAAAGGTCTCAAAGATGATATCTATATAGCATATTTATTATTCAAATAATTAGAGTCACAAGAACTTCCTTCCTCAATGTTTTAATATTATTATAATTCTTATCTTAATTTTGAGGATGGGCTCATCTAATCTTTGGGTTACACTAGGCTCAAATTAACTTGTGGTTCGAGGTTTTATTGGTATAATTTAGAGTTTGTTTACAATAATTCCAAATAGAGTCGGACCACTACTATATTCCTAAGTAGCCTTGTATATTTTTAAATTTATTTCATAGAACTTGAAATTGAGGATCATTTTGTATTTAGATGCTCTCGTTACTATGAGATTTGGGATGAATATTTTATCTCTTCAAATTCTTGTATAACTCTCTTTAGACCTTTATAACTTCTTAAGATTACAGATATTTGAAACTTTTTTTTCCAAAAATATTTGATCCCTGTCAATATATTGTTAGAAACTTTGCTTCTGCATTACTTTACATTAAAAATTGTTTCTTTTCACCTTATTTTTTCTTCACATTAAAATAAAAATTGGCCTCATAATAAACTTGTAAATATTACATAATTTATAATATTTAATCAAAATATGATTTGTTTTTACATATTTTCTCTTCAATATATATCCATATTAATTTTTATTCAAATATATTAATGTTAATGTCACAATTCGTATTCCTTTGGCCTTTTCATAAACACAATATCATTATTATTGTATTATTGTACTCCATGTTGCCCTTTATTTTAAATTTTAGTTTGGATTGGGTGACTTATCATGTCCAAAATTATTTTGGACAGACGAAAAGAATGAACCATCACAAACAATTAAACAAAAGCCGTGCACATTTTATTTTAATGTGCACATGGGTGGGTTGCGTTTCGTACAAAACCTTCAAAGAAACAACGAAAATTAAATATTATTGGTTATTTTCCCACCCAACAAGCAAACGATGACATATTATGGGGAAAACCCCAAAACCCACTTAATGCCATAACCATCAATGTTTACACATGAAATAACACTAAATGAAATAAGCCACCGAGAACCTACCCACGTGTAGAGGATATTCTAATATAAGGAAGAATGTTAATTCTCTCCTTATAAGTAGTTGCATCATACTTGCATGTCATAATATAAATTGATTCGAATCCAATCCATTTATGTCGTAATGAGGTTGATAATAAGAGAGTAGAATAACTAACACACCCTAAAGTTAGGGGTCGGATGATATTACTTGTGTACCTTATTTTTATAAGTTTATAAGGACAACTAAAATTTTCGGAGAGGGAGAGTAAATTTCAAAACGGAGATTGAAGGGAAAATTGTTGTGAAGGTTTAGTTGAATTTGAGAGGATGGATGGTTACAGAGCAATGGTTAGTAGATAAGTTGTTTGTGGGTCACAAAATGATAGATGTTGGGTTTTGTTTGTTGATTCTAGTTTAAGGGTTGAAGTCTATTTCAACAAGCTAGTGTGTTGGCTCTATTATGTGAGAGTTAAGTTTTGTATGCTCATCTAAAATATATAGTGAAAGATTGGTTCTCGAAAGTTTTGTAACACAATAATGTGTGTTTGTTCATCCTTCCCATGCGCTCCCCTAGTCTTTCACTTTTGTTTTGAGTTTGATATTCTTGGGTTCCTCGTGATGTTCTATTTTGACTAAGTCCTTTCACACTAGTTCTCTTGTACCATTTGTTAGGAATCTAGAACAACAAACATGCTCTGATTCCACTGTTAGAATCTAGGAAGCACCATTGATTACCATGTACAAGCAACTTAACATGCGGAATTAAACTAGAAGTAACAAGTAACTAGAATTCAGAAAAAACACAAAATATGAGAGACAATACCCAATTGTATTAATACTCTTCCATAAGGAAATACAACAAAGAAGATGCCACAGTCTTCTTCCTTACACACCTCTAGGGCTCCCACACCTCTAGGGCATAAACAATAAATCTCTTTAAAAGCTCACTCTCTCAATTACGGTCCCAACATTAACTCAAGCATAGAGTTGTTGTTCACCTCCAACCAGTCAGTATCACTACTGCCAGTACACAAGTACTCCACGCACTCCATGACTGAGTAGACACCGTACTCCAAGTACACAACTGTACTTCAAGTAGATCTCCCTGATCTTGCTCCTTGATATGTTGTTGTCACCTTTGATCTTGCTACCCCGCAGACCTCCTTTAACCTCGCACATACACACTTGCAAATCAATGATCTTACTTACACATGTAGATCTCCAAACGTGGCCTTGCACACCTGCCGACCAAGATCCTACACACATGAAGAACCCTTCTGATTCTCCAAACCAGCACACCTGTGGATCTTCTACCAGAACTTGCACAACCTGCAACTCTACCTGATCATACACACTCGGTACCCCTGTGGAACTAGGAGGAACACACCTTGCTCTCTTCCCTCTGAAGGAACTAACCTTGCTCAACTCAACTAGCCCAAATTACAATACAGCCCATGAGTCTATTATATAGATCTCATGAAAACAATAATTAGACATCTAATTACAATAATTGGATTTACAGCTCAAGACTAAAATTAGCCTTTCAACATGCAAACAACCGGTTCGTTAACTAACTATTCGTGAACTAGCAGTTTTGGAACCGCATAGGCGATCGACGTCGGTCCTTGTCTGCCTGGAGATGACCGACATCGACCGATCCCTGACCAATGTCAGCAGCTTCTTGTCTACACCTGATCGACGTCGATTGGCCTGACCGACGTCGGTGACTATGGCACTCAGCAACCTCCTCCCATGTCTGCATCAGTGAAGCTTTTAGCTCCACAACCTAACAATCTCCCACTTGGAGATAAACAACTGCACTGTACCTGTGCCTGTACACCGTCTAATTTGTTTCCTGGCTTGTATCCCTCTTCAAGCTCAATCTTGAAGACCAACCACCACACAACCTATGGTGCAACACCTGTCATCCAAGTAACCTGCCAAATACGAAGTACTTGACCTAGCATAACATGAATCCCTACGGTTGGTCCCTCTCAGATACCTGAGAACCCACTGAACTACATTCCAATGCTTCCTTCTCGAATTGACTACAAACTTTTTGACAGCACCCACTGCTTGGGCAAACTCAAGGAGTACACATGTACTCAACCTCATCATGTGATTGGGGACCCTGTTTTGTGAACTATCCATCCATAGGTGTGTTGCCCGTCTCTGCATCCTGCACTACCTTCACACAATCATCCTGTGACAACATCAACTTGTGATCTTCCTTGTCTCTAGGATTACTCATGCCAAAGAATTTTGCTCCTCCAAATTCTTCATGACACACCTCTGAACTAACTTTACCTTTAGCTTAGAAAAACCCTGTATGTGTAACCCTGCATCAAGCAAACACACAACATACAATAACAAGATGATGTTGCAATCATCACCCACCTGGTAAAGAAACCATAGTAGTTACAATGACATTTACTAAAGCCATGCTTTGTCATCCACCTATTAAACTTGTACCACTATCTTGGAGCTTCCTCAAGACCATATGACCTGGCCTTCCGTTTCACATGTCCATTCTCTCTATTCTTTAACCAAGGAATCCATTCGTCTTTCAGTGCTTTCATACCAACTGGCAACCCTACCAAATTTCCCATTTGGTTATGCATCCTATTCATGCCATGCTCCCACTGTTTCCTGGATCCTTTCTGCTCTGCAGTGAGCAACAAGTATAAAGAAGAGGAACAACAAATTTGAGGCTTACTTACCCTTTCAGTCCTCCACATGGGTGTTTGAGACTCCTTGATAGCTTGTTGTCTGCCCAAAATCCATTCTAGTGACCGACCTCGGTCACCACACAGTCTGCATCCGATTGACGTCAGTTCCATGCGACTGTCCAGGTCACCGATGCCGGTTATCCTACTGACGTCGGTCTCCACCTGTTGACACCACCAACTTTGCTTGTCTGCACATGAACAATGTCGGTGCCTATCTGTTCGATGTCAGTTTTCCCTGACCAATGTCGGTACCTGTATTCTCTTGTGAGTGATGACTTTTTACCCGCGAGCTTACTTTATATCAAAACCCTATCCAAACTGCCCTGCTCAGAAGTATCCAGCCCCATTCGCTGATCTCTATCCATCATCTCCTCCATAAACACCAAGGCTTTCCAATTCTTGAGTTTGTCAAAGACATCTAACTTCCTCTTAAGAACATGCATCTCCTTCTTGCTCATGTGACCAAGCCTACAAAGCCACATCTTCGCAACAAAAAAAGAATCAGTAATACAAGTAGGTAGATAGAGAGTACCTACTTTCTTACCACCAACTAATTCAAGTGCATCCGCTGTGAGAGTTCCTGTGCATCTCTCATCACCCAACCTTCCTAAAGAAATTAGACACATCTTCAAGACTGGGACCTGCATGACCTCCTTCAACACCCATGTGTTGGCCGCTTGTAATTTCAACTGCACTTCCCCTTTGCCAATACTTTGACAAGGCACACCAACCCCTAAATAAATCTTTCCAAAGTCTCCAAAGACCTTAACATGGAAAAATACTCTATTTCAGGTTGCATGGAAAGAGGCAACAAAATCTATAAACCAAGATTCTACTTTATCCAAGGAACATCCCAGAGCATCCTGTGCAACAACCCCTGCAACATTTGCTTCTTCAGTTCCTTCATGCTGATCTTCTACCAACCAACAATATTTCTTTACCTTCTCTTTCTTTCCATAACACCGTAATTGACCATTCGTGCTTTTCAATTCCTCCATTCTTAGTGTACTTTCTTCTGCCATTGCTATACTTCCACTCAATCAGAAACCCCTGAGAGTGATCTGTAACCAAACACAAACTTTCTCCCTGCAACCTTAGCTTTGATACCACTTTGTTAGGAATCTAGAACAACAAACATGCTCTGATTCCACTATTAGGATCTAGGAAGCACCATTGATTACCATGTACAAGCAACTTAACATGCAAAATTAAACTAGAAGTAACAAGTAACTAGAATTTAGAAATAACACAAAATATGAGAGACAATACCCAATTGTATTAATACTCTTCTAGAAGGAAATACAATAAAGAAGATGCCACAGTCTTCTTCCTTACACACCTCTAGGGCTCCCACACCTCTAGGGCATAAACAGTAAATCTCTTCAAGAGCTCACTCTCTCAATTACGGTCCCAACAACAACTTAAGCACAAAGTTGTTGTTCACCTCCAACCAGTCAGTATCACTACTGCCAGTACCACCAATCAGTATAACTACTACCAGTACATAAGTGCTCCACGCACTCCATGACTGAGTACACACCATACTCCAAGTACACAACTGTACTTCAAGTAGATCTCCCTAATCTTGCTCCTTGATATGTTGCTATCACCTTTGATCTTGCTACCCCGCAGACCTCCTTTGACCTCGCACATACACACCTGCAAATCAATGATCTTAATTACACATGTAGATCTCCAAACGTGGCCTTGCACACTTACCAACCAAGATCCTACACACATGAAGAACCCTTCTGATTCTCCAAACTAGCACCCCTATGGATCTTCTACCAGCACTTGCACAACCTGCAACTCTACCTGATCATACACACTCGGCACCCTTGTGGAACTAGGAGGAACACACCTTGCTCTCTTCCCTCTGAAGGAGCTAACCTTGCTCAACTCAACTAGCCCAAATTACAATACAGCCCACGAGTCTATTATATAGATCTCATGCAAACAATAATTAGACATCCAATTACAATAATTAGATCCACAGCTCAAGACTAAAATTAGCCTTTCAACATGCAAACAACTGGTTCATTAACTAACTATTCATGAGCTAGCAGTTTTGGAACCATACAGGTGACTGACATCAATCCTTGTCTTCCTAGAGATGACCAACGTCAGCCAATCCCTCACTGATATCGGTAGCTTCTTGTCTACACCTGACCGACATCGGTTGGCCTGACCGACGCCAATGACTGTGACACTCAACAACCTCCTCCCATGTCTGTATCAGTGAAGCTTTTAGCTCTACAACCTAACACCATTTTCCTCTTGTGCCCAATAAGTCCCATACCATGACACTTCTATGCTTATCAATTATGCACCATGGTCTTCATGCGCCATGGTCCTTCCACATCGTGCTGATCTTGTGCCAAAATGGGACAATGGTCCTTCCACACCATATTAGTCCCACATATAGAAAAATGAAACCGTAGTTAGTCAAAATTTAGTGGCCAACATGACCCCACACTATTCCCTTAGTCTATCCCAGACTAAGCCGCGCTAGCATCTTCAAAAATTTGAGTCCCTTCTGCTTGAGTTCCTTCTTTAGACCATCCCAATGGGACAATGTGTCAAGGACTTTGGAAATTATTCCTTCTGTTGGGGGATCAATCCAACAATAGATTACAATTGTGACAGTAATAAACGTAGAATTAAACCAGATTCACAAGTAATTAGAATGATAATATCAAGAACAAGAGATACAAGAAAACACCCTAAAAACTTGTATTAACAAACTCTTTACAAAAGGAATATAATTGAAGAAAGCTTCTTTCTTCCACACCTCTCCTAGATGTATTGATCTCTCACTAGATCTCTATTCCTCAAGAGCTCTCTCTGAACAATCAACTCCAACAAGCCTAGATTGATTCAATTCTGTACTGTTCTTCACACACAATGAATTACAATAATTCACCCAACTACAATAATCTACTACAAAACTACAATAAGCTAGGAAGATCTAATTCTACATATAGAATTAGGAGACTTGAGCATGTACACCCAACAAGCAGTTAAGCCACTTGAACAAGGGCTCTAAAAATAGTATTGCCAATAATAGAGACGCGAGCTTGAGACTTCAACTCAAACTTATCATGCAAACACTCGCTTATATCCATGGAGATAGCTTTTTGGACACGTAGGTAACCGACGTCGGTTCCTGCTGCTTGTCTATGACCGCCGTCAGCCGACTATCTGTCGACGTCGGCGTCTCTGCAACTGCCTGTGACCGACGTCGGTCACTCCTGACCAACGTCGGTGTCTGTGTAGACTCGAGCCTGATAATGAATGCTCCTTGGTGAAGCTTTTAGCTCCACACCCTAACAATCTCCCACTTGGAGATAAACAGCTGCACCAGTACCTGTACAGCAACATCTTCTAGCTCCTCCATCTTCAACTCAATCATGAAGACCAACAGAAGTTGAATGAAGATTCAACTTCTCCTTTGTAATCAGCTTGGTTAACATATCAGCAGGGTTCCTATCTGTATGGATCTTCTCCAGCTTCAACTCACCATCTTCCAATACCTGTCGTATGAAGTGATACCTTAGCTATATGTGCTTTGTTCTTGAATGAAAGGCTAAATTCTTAGCCAAATGGATTGCACTCTGACTGTCACTATACAATCTGCAACTCTCATGCTCCCTACCAAGCTCATCCATGAACCGTGTCATCCATATCATCTCCTTGCTAGCTTCTGTGGCTGCAATATACTCTGCTTCTGTAGTTGACAAGGCAACAACCTTCTGCAACTTAGATATTCAGCTAACCGCCGTTCGACCTACAGTGAAAACATAACCTGTAGTGCTCCTCCTACCATCCAAATCACCTGCCATATCTGAATCTACATAACCATGTAGAGAAGTATCTGAACCTCCATAGCACAAATGCTTATTACTGGTTCCTCTCAGATATCTAAGGATCCACTGAACTGCTTTCCAATGTTCCTTACCTGGATTGGCCATATACTTACTTACCACTCCCACTGCTTGGGCAATATCTGGTCTAGTACACACCATTGCATACATCAAACTCCCTACTGCGGAAGACTATGGAACCTTACTTATGTACTCTACCTCATCATATGAATTACGACATTGTTCTTTACTCAACTTGAAATGTCCAGGTAAAGGTGTCCTTACCGGTTTAGCATCCTGCATATTGAACCGTTTCAACACCTTGTCCACATAATCTTCTTGAGACAATATCAACCTGTGATTTTTCCTGTCTCTCTTAATGCTCATGCCAAGGATTTTCTTTGCTGCTCCCAAATCCTTCATAGCAAACATTTGAGCTAATTTCACCTTAAGCTCAGAGATATCCTGCATGTGTGATCCTGCAACCAGCATATCATCTACATACAACAATAGAATAATATATATACCATTATCAAATCTCTTGAAATACACACAATGGTCTGATTGACACCTACTGTAGCCATGCTCAGTCATAAACCTGTCAAATTTTAAGTACCATTGCCTAGGAGCTTGCTTGAGGCCATACAAGCTTTTCTTCAATCTGCACACAAACTTCTCTTTACCCTTGACCTCGAATCCTTCTGGCTGTTCCATATAAATTTCCTCATCCAAATCTCCATGAAGAAACGCTGTCTTAACATATAGCTGCTCAAGATGCAAATCCTCAAAAGCAACCAAAGACAATACAACCCTTATTGAAGTCATTTTAACAATAGGAGAAAAAATCTCACCAAAGTCAATACCTGGCTTTTATGCAAATCCTTTTACCACTAATCTAGCCTTGTATCTCATCTGTCCATTCTCGCCTTCCTTCAACCTGTAGGTCCATCTGTTCTTAAGTGTTCTCTTACCAGCTGGCAATTCAACCAAATCCCATGTTTGGTTCTCTCTTAAGGACTCTAACTCCTCAACCATGCCACGCTCCCACTGACTCTTGGACTCCACCTGTATTGCTTCTTCAAAACTCTCTGGTTCTCCACCATCAGTTAGAAATAAGTAAAATAAAGAAGGAGAATATCTAATTGGAGGCTTACTCACCCTTTCTGACCTCCTGATGGGTGTCTGAGACTCGTTTACAACATGTTGTCCACCCAAATTCTCTGACAGTGACCGACCTCGGTCACCTGCAGACCTGTTACTGGCTAACATCGGTTCTTCCTGACCGACCTCAGTACCTGTACGGCCGACGTCGGTCTCTGTCCTGCCGACGCCAGTTCCTACCCTGCCGACGTCAGTCTCTATGTTTTCCTGCAAGTGATTATTTCTTTTTTCCGTGAGCTCATCTTGGACTTTCACCTCATCCAATTCACCATTGCTCTGCTCAGATTGATTCAACTTCCTTAGCTAATCACAATACATCACTCTTTCATTGAAAACAACATCACGGCTCCTGATTACCTTGTTAGTTTCTAGATTCCACAATCTGTAACCAAAATCATCTGAGCCATAGCCAATAAACGTGCATCTCATAGACTTATCATCAAGCTTCTTTCTATTTTCCTTATCTATATGCACAAAGGCTTCACAACCAAAGACTTTGAGATATGAGAGATCAACCTTTTTACCTATCCATGCCTCTTCTGGAATACCACCATCCAGAGTTGTAGAGGGTCCTCTGTTAATTAGGTATACTGCAGTGTCAACAGCTTGTGCCCAAAACTGTAAGGGCAAATCGGCATGCAATCTCATACATCTTGCACGCTCCATTATTGTCCTGTTCATCCTTTCAGCAATTCCATTCTGCTGAGGTGTCCTTGGAACTGTCCTTTGCCTATGGATTCCATGCATGTAACAATAATCTCTAAACTTATGACTGCAAAACTCACTGCCATTGTCTGATCTCAGGCACTTTAATCTTTTACCTATTTCATTCTCAACCATAGCTTTCCAACTTTAAAAGTATCAAATACATCAGATTTCTTTCTAATACAATAGATCCATACCTTCTTTGTAGCATCATCTATGAAAGATACATAGTACTGTGATCCTCCAATGGAAGCAACCTGAGCTGGTCCCCACACATCTGTGTGAACAAGCTCCAACTTATGCCTCTTCTTAGTAGACCCAATTTTGAGAAAACTAACCCTTTTCTGTTTTCCAAATACACAGTGCTCACAAAACTCTAGATCTATGCCTTTTAAATCTGAAAGCATACCTTTGGACTTAAGAATTGACATCCCCTTCTCACTCATGTGGCCAAGCCTTGAGTGCCACAATTTAGCATCCACATCTGAAGTAGATAATACAAAAGGAGATTTGTTAGTAACACAATTACACAAATAGAGAGTACCTTCTCTCTTACCTCTAGCCATAACAAGTGCACCCTTGGTCACCTTCCAAGATTCTGCTGTGAGAGTTACTGTACAACCCTCATCCCCTAACTTTCCTGCAAAGATCAAATTTCTCTTCAAGCTAGGAACATGCATCACATCTCTCAACACCCATGTGTTGCTATTCTGCATCTTCAGCTGCACTTTACCTTTGCCAATTATTTTACAGGGCTCATCATCGCCTAGATACACTATTCCAAAATCTCCATGGATATAGTCACTGAAATATTCCCTGTTAGGAGTAGCATGAAAAGATGCACCAGAATCTAATACCCAAGATTCTATATTATTATGCAGAGAGAAAATTAAAGCATCCTGTGCAATACCTGCAATCTTGGCTTCTTCCTTTCCTTCGTGCTGATTGTCCTCCTTAGGTTTTGACCAGTAATCTCTGCTTATGTGTCCCATCTTTCCATAATTCTAGCACTATGGCTTTCTACCATTTTTGGATTTAGATCTACCTTTCCCCTTTAACTTGGATCTTGATCTGCCTTTCTTCCTCTTCTCTTTCTGCCTTCCCCTGCTCTCAAAACTTAAAGCGTTCCCAGATGTCTCTTCTGTGCTTTTCCTATGTATTTCCTCATTCAAGATAACACTAACAACATCCTCTACTTTCAAAATATTTGATGCAGATGCAGTATTACTTACTACCATTACTAAGCCATGCCAGCTTTCAGGCAAAGAACATAATATCAAAAGAGCTTTTATTTCATCATCAAACACTATATTCACTGAACTTAACTGATTCACAATTCCATTGAAATCATTCAGATGAGTAGAAATAGATCCACCTTCATTCATATGCAAATTAAATAACTGCTTCATAAGATATACCTTGTTGGAAGCTAAGGGTTTTTTATACAAATTTGCTAACGTAGTCATCAACTCTACCGTAGACTTTACCTGTGATAAATTGGATATCACAGTGGATGCTAGACTCAGTCTTATAGACCCCAGAGCCTTTCTATCAAGAACTTCCCATTCTTCATCTTCCATGTCTTTGGGCTTCTTTGCAACCCCACCTAATGGTAAGTAGAGATCTTTCTAATACAGATAATCCTCTATCTGCATTCTCCAGTGTTGGTAATTTTTGCCACTGAACTTTTCCATTCTCAATTTACTTTCATCTGCCATTGCTTCTCCCACTCAAACAGAAATCCCTGTAGAAACTCCTGTAAGAACCTGTAATCAATACACACTACACAGATCTCAACCACCTATTAGTGAACCTGAACTTTGATACCAATTATCAAGCTCTGAACCTATAACCAAGGCTCTGACACCACTCGTTGGGGGATCAATCCAACAATACATTACAATTGTGACAGCAATAAATGCAAAATTAAACCAGATTGACAAGTAATTATAATGATAATAGCAAGAACAAGAGATACAAGAAAACACCCTGAAAACTTGTATTAACAAACTCTTTACAAAAGGAATACAATTGAAGAAAGCTTCTTTCTTCCACACCTCTCCTAGATGTATAGATCTCTCACTAGATCTCTATTCCTCAAGAGCTCTCTCTCAAGAACAATCAACTCCAACAAGCTTGGATTGATTCAATTCTGTACTATTCTTCACACACAATGAATTACAATAATTCACCCAACTACAATAATCTACTACAAAACTACAATAAGCTAGGAAGATCTAATTCTACATATAGAATTAGGAGACTTGAGCATGTACACCCAACAAGCAGTTAAGCCACTTGAACAAGGGCTCTAAAAATAGTATTGCCAATAATAGAGACGTGAGCTTGAGACTTCAACTCAAACATATCATGCAAACACTCGCTTCTGTCCACAAAAATAGCTTTCTGGACACGCAGGTAACTGACGTCAGTTCCTGCTGCTTGTTTGTGACCGCCGTCGGCCGACTATCTACCGATGTCAGCATCTCTGCAACTGCCTGTGACTGATGTCGATCGCTCCTGACCGGCTTCGGTGTCTGTGTAGACCCGAACCTGATAATGAATGCTCCTTGGTGAAGCTTTTAGCTCCACACCCTAACACCTTCGATGGCCTCTTTTGATTCTTTCAACTCCTGAAATTGGGTTAGAGTCTCGATCTTTTTTACCTATTCATCCAGAGTTGCATTAGCTTCCTTCTAGATGTCTTCTAGTGTGGAGACCTCCTTATCAACCTGTTCTCAAAGTGTGGAAAAACTTGTGTTTAGTTGTTGAAGATGGTTATAATGGCATCCTCCATCATTTTGACATCCCTAAATGCCTTCACGCACTTGGTGTGGTCTTTTATTAGAAGAGTAACATCAGTCGCTTACTACCTCAGGACCTTTGCATCATGGAGCCGAGCCTCCAAGATTTTATTTGGATGTGCAAGGCACATAAAAATGCCATCCAAAATGGGGATAATTTACTCAACTCTCTCTAAGGTACTCTTGTAGACGTCAACTACCATGGTGAACTGTTTAATTTCCTTCCCCTCATTGCTTGGTGTAGGTCACTCCTTGCATTTCTTAAGTAGCAGTTCCACCAGGGTCTCTAATTTTCCAATGGTGTTCCCGTCTAGAGGTATGTCATCTACAAGTACTAGATCATCTTTCAAAATTATTTGACAAAGGGATAAAATCCTTTTTCCTCAGTGGCCTCTTAGATCTTTTGTTTCATAGAGACCACTTCTTTTATGAGTACTTGCTTCTCTACAAGCACTTTATTGTACATGTTCACTACCTTGGCATGTCTTCATTCTATTGTGCATACATCAAAATTAAAAAAAAATGTTTTGGCACATTATTTCCATGCCCAATTTCAAAAATGCTACACTTACCATAATTGGGGTGAGCCTTTGTGGGTCAACCCTCATTAGGTCTAGTAGTCTTAAAGCATCTGAGACAGAAAAGATGCTATCTAATAATAGGTCAAACTCAAGCTCCTTACTATACATCTATAGTAGGAAGGACACTTGTTTCCTAGTGTTTCAAGTCACATCCCTGGGGTGGAAGTGTGACCAAAGGTAGAGGTCCTTATCTCCTATGCCAAACTAGTAATGTTCACATGTAGTGGTCATCATTCTCTCTTCGTATTCTTCTAACTTGATTGGTCCCTTTCCCTTGTTAGGGTCTTGCTCAAGCTCAACCTCTTATTGGCTTCCTATGACCATCTCACTAGCTCTCACTCCATCAATATCAAGTTGGGGATCATCATATGAGGCCTCATATACTAGGGATGGGGTATTTTTAGAGTTTGATCCTGAACTATGGATGTGCAGCTAAGGGGACTCCTATCGGGGTGCTCTCCTTGGAAGCTATTATGGGGTAGATCCTATGGTAGTCCTTAGAGATGGTGAGGGTGAAGGTGGAAGTGGAGGTAGATAAGGTGGGGGAGTGGGCTGAGGAGATAAAGGGTTATGAATAGGTGAATGGGGAGGAGTGGAATGAGTAGGGCATGGTGAGGTAGGAGGAGATGAAGTGAGACAAGGGGATGGAGATGGATGAGGTGGTGAAGGTAAAGGGTGAGGTGGAGGAAAACAAGGCACGAAGGGGTGAGAAGCAATGGGTTTGGAGGGCTACACCTTTGCCATCCTTTACCACTTATGTGGGGCATGCTACCCACTTGAACTTGTGCTTAGTTTCATTTGCTTCCTCTATAGTTGTGGTACCTAGGGGATTATTTCTTTGGGGTCTCCATTATGAGGGTACTGGTAGGGGAATAATATATATAACAATATGTAAACTTGCTCCCCAACCAAAATATCCTTAACCTTTATGTTGGTTAAGTCCATCTCCAACCTCTCCACATAGGCTTTCATGCCTATATATACATACATTTTTTAGAAGGTGTGAAGCTCCACATCGATGCTTTCTACATGCAAAATGATTGACTATGCATCATAAATACAATTAACAAAGTATATGAAGTACCATATAGATAAGGCATATGGCAGCTTGAGCCATGCTAAAAGATCTCTCGATGGATTCATGCAGATATGTGCAAGGGAGTAATGTTGCTTTACATCAAATTTTGTTTAATCTGTAGCCAAGGTGGGTAAATCCTTTGGGATGCACCACTCATTCCTAAATGTCACCTTCATCTCATTAAACCAATACCTCATCTTTACCTTGTATGAGGGGGTGATATGTAGGGGACAAGTGAATGCTTTGAAGTGCTTGGTAGGGGACTTGTGAGTGGGAGGGTACACCCACTTTAATGAACCTAAAATGTAATCTAGTACCCTAATTTCATCGAAGACCATTAATAAAAGGATTCCTCCCTAGGAAAACCTATACTTGGGCATCTTATGGGCCCTCTCTACATATTTAGTTATTTTTTGGATAAAGTACAGCACTAAGTTGTACTTTAGTCCTTGTGAGACTTGATGAACAATGTATAGGTGGGCCATGTCCACCTCCTTCTAGTGATTGGTCCCTCCGATCTTGGTGGAAATGATCCACACCATGACACTAAGCACATTATCTTGTAGGTTCTTGATGTGCATCACATGCCCCTACTTCTGATACATTAGCACCATGTCAGTCTTTTGTATCTCTTCTATGTCAGCCAAGTCATCAATAACACTCAACCCTGAGCACCAAAGTCATGTGACTTTGTTGATTCTTTCTAGGGTGATCTTCATGCTATTCCTAACAATGTAGATATAGTCTTCATGGATGTGTGAAAGGAGGAACTATACCACCTTTGTAGGTTTACCAAAATATGGTAACTAAAATATTTGGAAGAGGCTTGCTTGGTCTGGCTGGTTTTTTATGGACAAGTCATATACCACTTTATTTCTTGTATTAGTGGTCTTGACCTGGTAATCATTTTGGATCTCCACTTCATTCCCTAGTTGGTGGTGGTTATAATCAAATATGGTGGCATTTGATACTTTGAAGACCCAATTCTCTACATGCAAGATCAAATTTGGGTATTGCATCTCCTCTATCAATAGAGATAGAGGTAGAGATGTTGGGGTGTTCTGCATTATTGATGTTTGGACCTGCTTCCCTCTTTTTACCATCTTTCCAATTTCTTCTTCCACACATTCTCTCACTTATACTTTCATGTGATGTACTCATTTCGGTCTTTGTTCTTGGTTCTTTGAAGCCTCTTCTCTAATGGGAAACTAGTCTCTTCTACTCACATCTTCTTCCTCTAGTATAGTTGGTAGTTTTTCAAGTCTTCTGGCCTTTTTCTTAGGCCACATTACTCTTCATGGAACCCGAAGGTTAATGCATGGTTGTCCCACATTTATAAATGAATACATGGTGGTAGACCAACTTACTTTGGATTTTTGAGCTTCACACTTCATCAACGGAGAACTTACAACCTGTAACTCTAAAAACTCACTTCTTTCCACCAATCTAGACTTAAAAATCTCTTCTCTTTCCTGGGTAATAACCTTCATGACTTTTCCAAAGACAAACTCTCTACTCTGCTCAAGAATTGAGTAATTCAATCTTGGTGTGATCTTTGGTTTTTTGGTTCATCGCTCATTCTTATCACTAACACTTAGAAAATTATCACAAGGTAAAGTGTGAAATGGATTTAACATTATTATTTATAGGCTAATTAAGGGGGGTTACCTTCATTAATTGCTTCCCTCCCTATCATTTCATAGTCATAAATGCAGATATTTTAATGACCACCATATTTCAAACCTTGCTTATGCATTTAATGTCTTAACGATTTTGTCCCATCTCATCCTTGGTATGCTCTTTGCTATAACTAACCTTATTGCATTAATGGCATGTCCCTTCTCATGTTTTTCTTTGAAGTGTGTGACAACTATATCCCACACTTTTGATGTGGTGCAAGATAGCTGTCCCTTTTTAAATTTTTAATATATGGTGGGAACCTTACTCATTAGTGCCTTAAATGGCTCTTCTACCCTTAATAACTTGCACACCTATATAATTTGTGTTCCCAAATCTCTTACATGCCCATTTACTTGCACAATTTTTATTTTTAACCTTACATGTAACTTCTTACCCCACACTAAAACAATTCATGGTTCTCCATGAAAATAAAAACCTAGAAACACAAAAATGTCATAAATAAAGAGTAATGTGTAACAGAGACAACACTTTTATTGAAATCAAGAAATTTTAATCTAATGGTATAAGCCTTATTGATTACAAAATTCAGTTATTCTAATGTGAAATATGGTCTAAGCTGACTCTCATTATAGTGCCCTAGGAGGAACTAACCATCCATGTGTTGTAGCCAACATGCCCCTATAGGTCGAATACTATATATTACAAATGGGCCATCCCAATGGATACAAAGATTTTTGGGGTGGTATGCCAACTTAGAATCATATAACAAGACATTCATGCATAGAGATAAAATCTTGTTCCTGATATGGCAATCATGCCATGCCTTCTGCTTGCATTTTTTGGCATCCTAGCTCTAGTGAGTGAGGAAATCAGTCTCTAATTACGTGTGTGTGTGTGTGTGTGTGTGTGTGTGTGTGTGTGTGTGTGTGCACGCATGATTTTAATGATGCCTCATCATCCAATTATCCTACACATGAAATATGAATAGATGGTACCAAGAATTCTACTATCATCATTACTTCTTTACCACACACCAAATTGAATGGTGTGCTTTTGTTTAAGCATTTTTAGGTTGTTCGATAGGTCTAAAGTATTGCTGACACCTTATCATCCTATTCATTCTAACCAACATTGCATATTTTTATTAAAGTGGTATTGAGAATCTTATTAAATGCTTCAATAATTTCATTGGCCTGTAGGTGGCAAGGTGTTATCTTTTGGTGTGTGATCATGAACTCAACTAGCAAGATGCAAATGGTTTCATTCAAAAAGTGGGTTATTTGATCACTAGTAAAACTCATAGGATACCTAAACTATGTTATAAAATTTTCCTAGATGAACCATGTAGTAGTCATTATGGTACATTCCTTTATCAACATCACTTTAGCCTAATACATGAGATAGTTAGTTGATGCAATGATGTATCAAGAACCCATTCATCATCCTGCTAGAGTGATGGGCCCCACAAAATCAATAGCCTATTTTTCAAATAGTTCTTGAGAAGGGATGGGCCATAAAGGAATAACATTTATTTTGTTAGGTTTACCTATGCACTGGTAGATGTCACATTACCTAACATACTCCTTATCATCTTTGAATAAAGTTGGCCATCAAAGTCTAGCTAATAACACCTTGCATACAATGGACTCTCCAACATAGTGTCCTCAAATAATACCTTCATGATCTTCTTGTAGTACCTCAGAGTGCTCATGTTACATCAAAGAGTGATGGTGCACCTCATCCCGATCCATCTTATAAATATCTCCTGCTATGAGCTGATAAGGTGCAATGTAGACTAAAGTTGGCTTTTCTCTTGTGTGGTGAGAGAGTCGGGCATGAAGACATTATTTAAAAATGTTATGGTATCTTCTGGTTCTTTTAGTACCTGTGCAACTTGAAAGATTTGTACATCAGGAAGATTATCTTTTATAGAACATAGTGGTTCTTTATTCTCAATCTAGGATAGGTGGTCAGGTTCGTAGTTGGCCTTTCTTGGTTTTACCATTAAAGAAAATTAGAAGTCTTGGAATAAGACAATTTAGTGGTGAATTCTTCCATGTACCACTAGTTTATTAAAAAGGTATTTCAAGGCCTCATGATCTATATAAAATGTAAAATGAGTGACTGGAAGATACTGCCTAAACTTTTTTAAATCATAAATCATAGATAAATCTTCATGCTCCATGGTGGTATAATTTATTTCAACTGGTGTCAGTTTCCTACTGCCAAAATGAATGGGGTGATCAAAGTGACCATCACCAAGTTATGAAAGGGTTGCAACGAAAACCATGCTAGATGCATCAACATGGATATGAAAAGGCTTTGTCCAATCAAGTAATTATAGGATAGAAGCAGTAACCAACTTTTCTATAAGTGTTTCAAAAGCTACCTTACAAGAATTGGTCTATATGAACTGATCATTGTGATTTAAAATTTCTTCAAGGGGCACAAAAATCATGGCATAACCATGAATGAACTTTTTGTAATAAACCATGTTCCCTAAGAAGGCATACACCTTGTGTTAAGTCTTGGGTGCTAGCAGATGAAGAATCATAGAGACCTTCACTAGGTCCATGAGGAGTCCTTCTTTGCCTAAGAAGTATGCTAAAAGGTGTCATGAACAAGCACTTTTTGAAATTTAAGTAAATTTGTAACACTCGACAATGGTCAAGAATGAGTATGAGATTAACACAATGATCCTTGACCAACCCATATACCATCCAGTCATCCAAGTAGACTTGGAGGAATTTGTGAATTAAATCTTTAAAAGCTTCAACTGCTATCCATGAAAAAACTATTGGAGCATTTTTCAACCCAAAAGGCATAATGGTATAGGCAAAAGATCCCCATTCTGTATCAAAATTTATTTTAGACTGGTCTTCCTTAGCTATTTGGACTTGATGGTACCCTAAGAATCCATCCATGAAAGAGTACACTTCACAACCTGTAAAACCTTCTACGATTTCTTCTATGAAAGGCATTAGAAAGGGATCAATCACATAAGACACATTGAGCAATTTGTAGTCTACACATATATGGATACATCCATCCTTTTTGATATTGATTACCATGGGATTGACCCAATCATATTCATCCATAGGAGTGATTACTTTGATGTAGAGCATATTTTCAATCTCTTCCTTAACATGTGCCCAAAGATTAGGATTCATTCTATATGGTCATTTTTTCACTGGTCGAGCACCATTGACTAGCTTGATGTGCATTTTCCCTAAAGATGGGTGGACTCCCTTCATTTCACTATAGTTCCTCAAGAAAACATCTAGGTATTATTTAAATAACTCAAAGATTTGTGAGACCTCTGTATCAGTCCAATAGTTATTGACTGTAGCCATCTTTAGTTCTTGATCCATTCCAATATTATGTTACATAGTTTAAATAGGTCCATGATAGGGGTTATCTATTTTAAGACTTGTATCCTAAATAGTTGATGTACTAATGCTTGTAGGAACATGTAAATGGTTAGTCAAAGGGTCAAGTGAAGTAGATCTGTCACCTTCATCTACTTGGAAAATTAGTTTTTACTTTCCTAGGTGAATATCTTCACATCATTCTTCATCAATAACTAGAGTAGGCACAAAAACTATAGTTGTTAAAGGTTCATCAAACAAGTGTAAAGGTTCCTCAAGTTCCTAATGAATGTTCCATAGGTGGTCTTCTAGAGGAATTGCGTCTCTGATAACTACTTCACACATGACTTGGAAAGTAAGGTGTAAGTCCATCCTTGGTGAGGAATAGGAGAGTGTCGATGTCATGGTTTCCTTTAGTAATTTGCAAAATCCTATTCCCATGTGGCACTCTTCATGAATATACTAGGCATGTGCCCATGTGCATAAGGTTTCATAGAATTCATGAACCTATAGGTACTCTATTAGGTATATTTCTTCGTTTTTCCACATTATCTCACAAGCTTCAATGTGAGGTTCAAGTACTTGCACACCACTATAACTAAGTGTTTCCCTAACCTTATCATCATGATGAAATCTATGGTGTAGAGTAGATCTCACTTGTTCTAAGTAAAAGAGGTGATCTTTGAGTATGCCACCATCTGGTAGTGGTGCCATCAAAAATGTGATCTAATTACCTCATCTGATCATTCTTGGTATCATAGAACTCTTCAAGACACTAGACAAATCCATGTACCTCCATTTGTCCTTGGAACCATGGGGCTTCATCAAGTCTCTCTAGTGGTGGTCCTATCAATGGCCCTCTCATTAATAAACCCATGAGGTGAAAAAAATTATGACATTTATGGAGTGGGTGTGGTAGGTTCTCTCAACTGTTGATAGTGCTACATACTCTCTTAGTGAGATCAAAATCACTATGGGCCCAACAATTACATGCATTGCTTGTAGTATCAAAAATTGATTGGGTATCTGTCCATCATAAAATACCATCTAAATTTGGATCACATTGATCATCATTTTGGGATATGAAATTGTCTAAGTGGTTGACATCTTCCTCCATATTGATGGGTTCTATATAAGGGTGTCCTTGTGCTTGATCTAGTGGTATTATACTATGTTAATTAGTGTTGTCAAAGCTAATGTAGCACTTTCTAAAGATCAATTCTACATTATTCTCATAGCACCAAGACCTTCCTAGTAGGGTTGGGTAATCATCATCTTTAACTAACTTAAAAACTACAAAATTTGCTTTGAATGGTACTCCAAGTATGTCAACTGTGGCATTTTTGAAGACCCCAATTGGGTGAGTGCAAGTTTTATTAGCCATGAATAAGACATGAGGTGAAGGTTGTAGTGATGGAATAGACATTTTGCACCAAGCATCCTTGGTGAGGACATTAACTTCTATGCCAATATCCACTAAAATGTCCCTAATTACCCATCCATCGATGATAGTGTTAACCCAAATTTCTCTATCTTTTGGGGGAGTAGATGAACTAGGAGTGTCCTATTACTAGGTATGATTTAAAAAATAGTTTTAACTTTGTCAAATGATATGAGGGTGAAACTAATTTGGTAGTTGAGCCTAACTCTTAATCCAAGCACTAAGCTATATAATGATATATGCATCCAACATCCACTTACATAGTTCCTAGAAGTCATCTTGGGCCATAATTTAGATTTCAACTTCTCTTTGCACAATAGTGTGCTACATTACATCCTTGCATTTGAGGTATTAAATCTTGGATTAGAGATCTTGTATGAGTGTCATCATATCTTGAAGGACATCCTTTTTCTGTTGAGCATCAAGGTACTTTCTACTTTATGGTTCTTCCCATTGTACCATCTCCATCGGATTGGTTGTCAACACAGTTTGTCCCCCAATGCAGGTGATAATGTTTAGTTTTTAAAAAATGGGGATGGTTGGGCATGAATGCCATTATGGTTTACCAATTCCAATCATATCAACACCCTATTCATTTCACTCCTTGGTGATAGCCATATATAGATCAAGACACTCTTCCAGTCAATGGTCCTTTTTGTAAAATGCACATGTCAGGTACTCTAGGCCCTCTCTTTGATAGTGATATAATGACCCAAAATTGTAGTAAGTCCTAGGTAAAAACTAAGAACCACCTCATCTTATCCTCTTCTTCACCCATGGTAGTCATCATTTTCTTGTGTATTAGTGACTAAGGATTGGTGTGTACCACATGCTTGAGCTTCATGGATATCATTGATCAATTGACAATCGTTGGTGTCATGAGTGTAGACATAAAATACTTAGATACCTTAGTATGCATATCTTATTACAAAATAAAAAAATAATGGACATCATGTTCCTCATGGAAGATTTCACTAGTTTTTTTTAGTATTATGTAGATGTTCTTACATGGGTAATTACTCCTCATATGCCCTTCAGTTTCACAATCGCTACACCAAACACCACTACATGTTTCATTTGAATTATTGGATATAAAATTTTATATCTATGATTCCATTAATGCTATATAGGCCTCCATGTAAGGACTAATCCTTGTGTCAATGCTTCCAACTAATTTAGCATAAAGAGTAGCTTTTAAGGCCTCACACAGGCTAGTGAAGGTTTTTTGTGATAGGGCCCACCAAAAAGGTATCAGTATTCCTCCCATAAACCATTGTGCATATTGAACAACATTTATTTCAAATGATAATTTAGAAATCAACATTTTGAACCATGTGTCATACTCACATACACTCTCTATAAGTCCTTGATTTATGTCCTTTAAAGCTGCTATAATCTACTACTCAAACTTAAGAATGTCAAATTCTTGCAAGAAGTCTATTTTGAAATGATCATAATCAACCACTACTTATTGAGGATTGAAATTTTGATACCACTTATACACGTGCTCAAGAAGAAGAGTTACAAACTATGTAGCCTTATGTTTAGAAGACATGATGTTGCGTACTCTCAAAATCAATTCACACTTGTGGACATGATTAGCTATATTATCTACCCCTTGGTATTCAAGTAAATGCAAAGTCATCTCATAGTAGATCTTAGTAGGTTTTGTTGGTTGAACATGTGGTTTCTGGGAAGACCTAGCCCCTATTCCTTAAGGAGGAGGTCCACTTCCTCCTATGCCTCCTCTCACTCTTCCTCTAGTGCCTCTAGTAGTAGTGCTCATGGGAAGAGGCATGGTAGTAGGTTGGTTACCCAAGTTCAGGCATGTATTCCACTAGGCATCCCAAGCTATGCCATAAAACTCCCTTGAAGAGGGAAATATATTGTAAAATTTGAATGAATATCTAATGGCCTATTTCTAGTCTCCCTTATCAGTTTAGTCTCTAACTCCGAACTATCTATATCCCAATTTCATATATGTACTTTGTTCAAATCAAGGGCATGATCACACACTATAATGGGGGAGCTTGGTTGATTTAGGCTTGGCTCTTTGACTCTTGTAGTCTAACTCTTTTCCCCTTTTATAGGATATAAGTGGCAAAGAACATAGTTTAAAAGTGATGGGTTCCTCATGCGTGTTTACTTCCCTATAGCTCTTCACAACACTCCTAAAGGTCTCCCAATCTTTTCTCGTAATGCTAACTCCCATGATCCTTTATCAAGATTCCTCATACTTTTGTTTCTATAATACCCACTGACTTACTACCACATTAAACCTAAAATCTTCAATCAACCCTAGTCTCCCCTTCCAAATATGTGATTCATGCATAGAAGAATTTATCCCTATATAGGTATTGTTTCCAACCCAATATCAACAAACAAACTTTTTATCTTAAATGAAAAATCCTAAGATAGTGACCCCTCAGCTCTCAAAGAAATTAGAATTTGGCTTCTTCAGGACATGAATAGGTAGTCATAGTGTACTCCAAAATGTAGCTATTTTGAACTCCTTTCCACCAAAAGTTAATTGATCACATCTATATAACTTTAAATTATGCTAAAATATTCTATCATTTGAATGTCAAAATTTGTCTCCTTCCAAAATATTTGGATCATCTTTGAGCATAGGTTATTATCCAATCATGTAAAAGAACTGGGACCTCAAAAAATAAGGTCTCATATAAGGGACTGTAGAGATTCTTCTCTACCAACTATTATGCAAAGATTCTTGGTTCAAGATAATAATCACAAAGTTGTCTTTGACATTGGTGAACCATTTTTCTATATTATCTAGCATAATGCACTCAAACATTTTCCCATGATTATGCTTTAAGTGCTTCATGTCTCAGCAATGGAACTAAAATGTGGGTTTTATTCATTGATTCTATCTTAGGTGCTAAAGTCTATCTTAACAATCTAGTGTACTAGCCCAATCACGTGAGAGTTAGGTCTCATGTGCTCACCCAGAGCACGCAAAGAAACATTTGTTCTTAAATTTTTTGTAACATAGTAATGTGCATTTATTCATCCTTCATTATACATCTCTAAAGGATTATTTAATAACATAAATATACTACTACTATCCTTCTAGTCCTAGATGTAACTACCAATATTAGAAAGATCACCATTATTATCTAATAGTAGTGATTTAAAAAAGAAAAAACCACAATAATAAGATGAATAAATAAACCATATCCATCTCTAAAACTTAGTGTATTTCATCATTCATAACACAATCTAGTAAAAATTGATCTCCCATTATATGCTCTCTAGATTACAAGGCAAAGATGTATTATCTATTCTCCAAAATGACCATCCCCCAAATGATTAAAATAGGGGTATATATACATGTTTCTCCTTGACCAAGTGTTACTTATCATTAATGCAAAATAAAATGGTATACGAACTCCCAAAAGATTGAGATTTGTGATGCTTTACAACAAGTTCTTCTTAAAGACTTGGGGTCCTGTGCCCCTTGATCCTTGCTCTATGCTATATAATAGTGGCTATTTGCTCTATTATTTGTGGGATTATACAAAACCTCTGATAAAAATGGTTGAAGTGTCCAATATGATTCATTCTTCTAACTACTCCCACTTCCCACATGCTCCCCTAGTCTTTTGCTTTTGTTTCAAGTCTGATGTTCTCAGGTTCCTTGTGATGTTATTTTTTGATTGGGTCCTCTTGTGTTGGTTCTCTTGCACCATTATCCTCTTATGCCTATCAAGTCTAATGTCACGATGATTTTACACCTATCAGTTAAATGCCATGGTCCTCCCATGTCATGGTCCTTTTGTACCATGTTGGTTTTGTGCCAAAATGGGATAATGGTACTTCTACATACTATTAGTCCCACACATAGAAAAAAAGGATAGTAATTAGTCACAATTTAGGGGCCAACAATAGACAAAGATTATTTAGTGGTGGATTGATTACTTGTAAGCAATAGAATGTAAATAAATATGTTTGGCAAGGGTTGACTATGAATGGTATAATGACATGAAAAGAATAATGAGAGATGAAATGTCAATAGAAATAATAGAAAAGCCATTTAAGAGTGGTGGTTTTATTTTCCCTAAATGAGGGAATGGTAAATAGAGATTGATGAGAGAACTAAGAATAGTAGGGGGACATTGATGGTATTGTTTGAAATAATCATGGTAGAGTCTGATGATCCTACAACAAAAATCCCTATCTCAGATGATTACTACAAAATCAATCCATATTATTTTGAGGACAAAAAAATCTACACGGTTAGAGGAATAAGACCAAACAAGGAATATTTAAGGAAATTAGTCAAGACTATTTGGACAAATGAAGATTTCCAAGTAGTTTTGCTTGAAAAAAATATATTTGTTTTTACTTTTTCTTCTCTTGAGGATAGGAACCATGTTGTGGAAATTAGATGGTTCTTGGGACATAGTGGCCTTTTTTTACAAAACTTATGGTCAAAAAGTTTCACCCCCTAAATAAAAAACACATATATCATCCATGTTTAGGTCAACCTCTATGATCTCCCTATTGAGTTTTGTGGAGAGAAAATATTCACAAATATTGGGAATATCATTGGCAAGTTCATGTACATGGATGACCATATAGAGGAGAACTTGAAACACAAAAACAACATGTGAAAAGGTAGATTCACAATTTTGATGAATATGACTACTCAAGCACCAAAAAATATTACCTTTCACACTAGTAAAGGAAAATGGATTCAATAACTAGACTATGAAAATATCAACATCCAATGCTCTGAATGTCAACATTCATGTCATCTAAAGAGTAATTATCCATTAGATACATCAACAAAGAGAAAAAAGATATTATCAATAAAGGGTAGACAAACATTGAGAATTTTCTTAGTAACTCTAATGTATAACAAGAGTATAAGGCAAAAAAGATCACAATTTTTCCATTTAGATCAATATAAGATCTATCTTCTTACAAAGGGTTCATTTTAAGACTACAAAAGGTTGATGACAAAACTTGAAATTTCATATTAGCAGAAGAACCCTTCCAAGAGGATGGGGAGGTTCTCTCCTAAGTTTCACTTAATATTGACTATGACCAAATCCTTTTGCTATATTCAAATGAGAAAACTCTGAGGGTTTATGGATAGCTTAAATAATGTATAAATTTGGTTGAAGATCCACAAAATATTGAAACTCCAAGATACTATCTTCGAAGCTTGAAACGTAAAAATATTTTTTCCAATCTTATGTATCTTGAATAAAGTGAACTCATTCAAAACATGAAAAATAAGCATAAAAAACACAAAGTGTAACCTATGTATTTATTATTTAGGAAATTTGTAAAAGGGTTGAGGCCCTTTCAAAATCCCCACTTTTTACGCAATATAAAAAAACACTAATATCACCCATGTTATCTTGTTGTGTCAATTGTTTTGAGGTGATTGAGACAAATTACTTGCCACATGTAAATGAATTTGTATAGGGTGTCTAAAAACATATGTTTTGAAGTGAAAATTAAAATTTGAAACATCTACTTACCCACTTTAGTTTAAAAATGAATAGGTATAGATAACAAACCTTCCCTTGATTAATACACTAAGATGTTTGGATAGATAAGACTCCACCTTATAAATTCCATTAAATGCCTTTATCACAGATCAAGGGGAAATTATTTTGAGAGTATGCCTCCATGTTTTGTGTTTCCATAGATTTGAGTACAACCTTCAATTTTTTAAGGTTCAATGAATTTATGCAATGTCAAATATCAAAATTTTCTATTATAAGGTGGTACTCACTTATTGAGGTGGATGAGGAGCATGTGAACATGGATGAACTTAGTATCTTAAAATGGCCCTATTACTTTTATTTTATGTTGATTAATTATGGATTCACACATTTATCTATACATATCTAACCCAATTCAAATCAAGAAATATCGATCCTTTGTTCAAGTTTAATTCTAGTAGTTGGATGTTGGGACATGCACCAATTTTTCAAAATTTGAATTCATAATGTCCTATAAATAGACAAGTTTTGTAGTTCTTTATATGGACACAAACACTATCAATTATATAGCTAGCATTTTATCAAGGATCCCTTTTAGTGCACATGAAGTTATTTGCTTTATATAATTTATTGTGTTTTGACGTATTTGTTCCCTTTTAATGGCCTAATAAAGTATTGGAATCCTATAGAACATAAGCCTCATAATAGACTTTGTTTTCATTAACACTTTAGGCCAATGAATAATTAGTCATTAAAGGTATAAAAGAGTTTGGGTGAAAAATCTAAAGGCAGTGAAGTGAAGAGTGAAACAAGTAAAAAAACCAAGTGAGATTTTTGTTTTAAACACTTTGTCTAGATTTTAGAGCTCAATATAACGACTATCTAGAATGAAGTGTACAATCCTAAAAACTTCCTCTAATCATATCCAATTTCTAGGTGAAAATTGTCTTGGTTTCATTTGCACATTTTCATGTTAAATTTTATACAAGTAGTCTTATAACATTGTTGCACACATGTATATATCATTTATATCATTTTATATTTACCATTTTTAAAAATTAATTAAGCATTATTATTATATTTTACATTTATCTAGATATTCATTTATTCTAATACATTTGTTGGAATGCAATTTTGTAAACCAATATTTTCTTACATGTCCTAGAATTATATTTATTCATTAAGCTACCTCATACTGTGTTGAATCAATTATTTCATGTTTCTGAAGATTTATTCTATTAAATTATTCTAGATTTTAATAATTTCCCTATTTGATGCTTGTTGGGATAGATATCTAAATCTAGGCCATTCTAATTTTTGAAAATTACTAAAACCCTTATGTTCTTATATAGTTTATTTTTTCATATTTGATTTATGACACAAAATTAAGTAGCCATGTTAACCTAACTAGAATAAGTTCTAGACTAAGTTTAAAAACACCCTACATTATTCAAAATCATATTTTTAGATCTTTAATTTAGGTTTAAACAATAATTCCAAAAATCTAATAGTGTGAATATTGTTTTTGAAATTAGAGTTTCTTTATTAATGATGTGAAAGATGATGATTTTGATCAAGATGAAGATTTGAATTTAAAATCCAATACCATCCACATCCTAAGATGACTCAAAACATCCTTACTACTAAATTTAATAATTTGTCAATAAATAATCCTCAAGAGATCTTAAGAATAATGAATGCTTTGAAATAAATTTTTCATGTTGGTTTAGTTATTTCCCAATCATACCAACATCCCATAATTTATTCTAAAACCTTATCAATTTAATTTAAAACCCCTTCAACATATTATTTAAACCCTATAATTTCTTCTCATAACAATCCAATTTTTTTTGAAATTTCTCTAATTTATTGTCAAACTATTCATAACCCAACTCAAATTTATCAAAATGTTTAATTTCTTCTCCATTTATTCAAACTTGACAAATGTATGGAAACAGTTCATCTCATCAAGCCATAACCGTCCTTAATAATAATTACATGCTTATTTACCTTTTATATCCACCAAAATATATGTGACTTCTCCACTGAAACAATTCATCCCATCAAGCCATAACCGTCCTTAATAATAATTACATGCTTATTTACCTTTTATATCCACCAAAATATATGTGACTTCTCCACGTATCACTTCCATTCCATCTTCATCTTCATCTTAACATCCAAAAATGACTACCATGATGTATACCCTTCATAGCATGTAAAATAAAAAAAATGCCTTTTCTTTGAGTGTTACTTCCACTATTATTCTTATAAATATAGTAGCATATGAAATTATTTTTCATCCTCTTCCAAGTTATTTAACCTATGCAAATTTAATCATAATAAGGTGTTTAGCATGACTTTCATGAAATTCTAAAGGATTGTTCCCTTGATTAGTTTTATGCCATCCCATGTGGATCACTTCATTGTTTTACTATACTTATGGATTATTTATTTATTCAATTTAAAATTAGATTTGGTATTAATATTTTATAAGATAGATCAAAATATATAACAAATATTAATGGATATGTACATTGATCTAAAACTATGGTCACTAAGATGATTAAAGAGCCACTAGATAATGATATTCATATTCATTTTTTAATTTTTCTTCCAATTATTAAATAAAAACAATATTAAATTATTCTCCTTTGTAAGATTTATCATGATGTTAAAGAATTCAAAATTAAGATTTTATATGGAAATATTATTAATTATTCTCCCAATGTCTATTCTTCTTCAAATGTTTGTAATTTATAAACAATTCAAACATAAAAATTATGGGCAATGACAATGGATTTCCAATAATGAATGATCCAAAAAATGTAGTTAATACTTGTTTACCTTAGTTATGTTTTGATAGAAAATAAAAAATAAAATAACTACAATAAATACATCTAAGAATATATAAATTAATGTACAAAATTTAATTCTATTTAACAAGTTATAGAGATTTTAAAAAATGCAAGTGCCACAATGAATCTAGTTTAGGAATGTAATGACAGAGGCATACCCAATAATTACACATGTTTGCTATTCTAGAAACTTGATATTTTATTTTGGATATTCTAATTTTATGCAACCTACTTTTAAATTATGTAAAATGTACACTATTCATAGACACACCCATGTATTGTGCAGGTGTGCCCCCTACAAACTTGGTAATGGTAGTCTTATCAAGTCATACTTATCAGTCCTTGGTCATTACTATCTTGTTAGGATTTTGCATTCTATTTTTTATTCACCTATCCATTATCACATTTGTGTTATGATTGTTCCCTCCATTAATATATTTATCATGTAAAATGTGCATAACGTTATAATGCCATCTTGAACTAGCTTGACACTCTAAAAACAAACACAATGGTTTCAAACAATCCCTGATGTAACATTACAAATGACATATCTCACATACTTAAAATCAAACATCTACATAGTTCTAAGAGTATGTGGATGGAATAACTTGAGTGAGTTTTTTAAACCTTCTCTTCCAAAGAATTTATAATGAAACTAATATAGTCTACTACTTTCTTTTGACACAAGTGAAAATATTATATACCAAGATAAAATGATAATATTGAAAGTATAAATAATTTTATGCTTGTCTCTAGGTTTAACCTTTGGTGCTACTTATCTTAAAGAATTTATCTTTTTTTGGATCTATACAACTCCATTATATTTGATATCCTCTTTGTAATATCATGAAAATACTATGCATATATTTTTTAATCTAGGATAACTTATACATGTTATCTAACTTAAAAATGTAGAATAAACAAATTAAAGGTAAATGATCAAAACAAAATTATAAATTGGCCTAAATATATAAAGGAAAAAAAAATAATAAAGTGTGTGGATTTATCCAAGATAGACTTGCATAGTGCATGTGTTTGTTCATGAGATGAATCAAGACCTATTTTTAAGGTAGGTATGGATAACATGCAAGGCCACATTCCTCACAGTGTTAGTTTTGTTGGAGTTCTTATTATTTTACAATTTCCCATTATGATACACTCTTTATGTATTTGAAAAAATAATTGTTTGTTATTACATTAACACTGAGACACCAAATATTATGTTCTTGATTTTATTAGTTTTTTCATGAGTATTATTCATATGTTGGTTATGGATTATTTTAATTTGAATGTTGAGATGCACACTACATTATTGTAGTGGTTTAACTAATATTTTTTTACTATGTGATTTGATATTATGAGTATATATATGTTAGCATATAAATATTAGTTCATGTCGATTATTGAGGTGTTATGCTTTGAATGTTTTATGAATACATTTTATATTATTAGATATGAGTTGTTTACATTCAACATCCTTAGCTACCTAACATAGTGAAATTTTATGTGTGAATTTAAGTACATATGCCATGATAGGCAAAGTGAGGGTACTATGACTACAAGAATAATAACATCATTGGTTTCAATAGAATAGTGGCTTCATGACTCCCTTAGATTAAAATCCAATCTTATTATTATTGTTTAATCTAGTCTTGATTTTTGACCCTAAACAAAACTCCTAACACTATTCACACCCCATTGACACTATTCATTAACATTTATTAAGACCTCAAAAGTCATATTTAAATTAAATTCATTTATAAAGGTAAGTGTGTAAACCACTTAAGTGATAAATTTAACCAAAACTTGAATGGGAACTTAGACCCATGTTTTCAAGTGGATATAAAGTGTTTTATAGGTAGGTGCAAGTGAACTTAAGACCCATTTTGATAAAGATATGGGCTATGGTTTTCATATTTTGAGTGTTGAATAAGTTATAAGATAACCCATGTTACATTTATGGCATGAGAAGTGAGAATATTAGTGAATATGGTAGATTATTGTTTTCCCACATGGGTTTTTAAGGTGAGTTAATGCTAATAGAAGAATTTTGTAGAAGAGATAAGTAATGGGAATGGTGAAGTGTCACCTTCCCATTGGCCATTGAGTTAGAGTGTTTTATTTATAAAAACAAGGAAAGCCTTCTTTTTTAGAAATTTTTGTTCAATTTTAAAATTAAAAAGTGAAGGAGAGATCTAGGAATGAAAGGAAGAGCTTAGAGAAGGAGGAGAGATTAGTTCAGGAAGGAGTTTGCTTGCTTCCATAACTTATAGGATATCCCTTTATGTTGAGTCAAGTTGAGAAGCTAATGTATGAATTCATGTCACTAATGCATGAATCATTTAATTTTTTTTATATAAAATAACCTATATTCCATTATTTCCTTGTGATTCCAAGAGGATGTAAGGCCATTTGGATTACCCTATCTTATTATTTTCCATGGTTGTGCCTATGGCCATCAATTTTTTTGTTGCATCATTTATCTTAGAAATGAAAAATTCCTCCATTTTTAGCTGATTTTAATGTTTATTTTAATATTTAAAATCATAATTTTATGCTGCCCAAATGACATTATATTATTCTATATGGTATGTGCCTTTATGCATAGAGTTTCTGAAAGGGAACCAAGTTCCATGTTTTACTATAAAGATCCAATGCATGGGATGTTAGAAAATGGAAACCCTAATATTTTTTTAAACCTTTTTTGGATTTTTTATTTAATATTAAAATTATACAATTTCCTATACACAAGGATGAATAAAACTATTATAGAGTAAGCCAATTAATTGAAAACTTAGATAAATGAATATTTTGAATTAAAATTTTGAGTTATTCTAACTATAGAAACTAATTTTAAAATATTAGTTTGATAACACAAAAATTAATAAGGGATAGTAATTATCTTATTTATAAATTTGAAGGTATATCTAAGAAGTTAAGATCTATAAAAAAGTGAAAATAAGATTAATATCCAATCATTAAGTTTTGGAAATATTTTTTCTAGTGGTATAGACACTTGCATCAATATTGGGACACTTGTGTCAATGAATGTGTCCCAATCACAATGAAATTATATGGTATGTAATATTAATTATACTATAGATTGACCACCTAGAGCCTTCTAAGTTTTATGTCACCTTTCTACTAATGTCTTTTATTTGCATGCATAGGCTGTATATTTTTGTTTATGGATCAAACTCTTGTTCTTCTCCTTTGGTCTTTGTACCTTTCCAAAATTTAATTAGTGGGATCATGAAGTAGTGATGACCTCACAGAAACATGTATTAATGAGTGCTATCTACATAACCAATACTCTAAAGATGGCCTCAGACATATGTATTTATCCCCTATGTATTGGCTTGTTTATGCACAATGGTGAAATATGATATATACAATGGAATGAAATGATATAGCTTGTAACTTGAAAAATATTTCTCATGGATTTTTATTTTAATGTTTAATAATTTTAATATGTCCATTCCTATGAATTATATGAAAATATGAAAGAATAAGGTAGTGAAATTTAGTTTTATAATCGATTGAATATGTGATTGTTTGGTTTTTTCTAGATGAATAATGAATTAGCTTAGATTTGTATTTATACCACACCTTTTGAAAATATATCACTATAGGGTCAAATAAAACATCAAGAATACACATAAGATTTAACATATTTCCAAATTAGAAGACTTTTGAGGACTAGACACTTGATAATAATATGGATACTTGCATCAAAACAAGTGTCCCTATGTGGGATGTAAGTGTCTGATAGGATAGGAAGCTACTGAGGATCTAAAACTGATAGTGAAGGAAATATATTAGGTTTTAAGTTTTTTGATATGGTGTAAAAGATCTTGGTCATCATAAATGATAGGGTCAGACCATAAGATACATATTTAAGCATAGTGAGATTACAAATGTAAGCCTTTAAGAAGCATGAAGGTCTAGAATTGAAGGGTAGATCCTACTAGGATTTTATCAAGTATATAAGACTGAGATGCTATATAATTTAGATTTTAGTATCTACATTTGCCACACCTTTAATCTAGTACTTTTTAAGGATCAAATTACTAGTTTAAAGGAAATAAATGCATAGTTGGGTGTGTATAATACATATTTTCCTTGCTTGATCCTTGGTGAATTTTATTGTTGGTGTAGGAATTATAAAAAAATAACATATTAAATTATAAATCAATGTATATAATATAAAATTTGAAATATTGTAAATTCTTGTAAAGAAAGAGATCAAGGAATGATTACACTTGTGTGTTGATGCAACCATGTATCCCCTTGGTACTTTGACTTGGTAAAGATGATTAATTATAAAACATTGGAGATGAGAGAGATTAAAAAACAAACATCAAATATTTTTAAGAGGGATATTGGAAGGTAATTATTTCCCATTTCGATACAATAATGAGTTATGAAATGGCCATTGGTATCATTGAATCTCAATCGCACAACTCAAATAAAAATACAATTAAATATAAGTAACTCAACATATGAAATGGAAGTAGTGCTAGGATATTGAAATTGTTGAATCTCAATCACACTAATAAAATGGGCCAACTACTAGAAACATAAAAGTCTCAAAACATTTGATCCTAGTGAAAATGGTGCTTCTTAAAGTATCAATACTTTTTAGTAAATAAGTTTGAGTAAGCATTTGTAATTTTTAGTACACTTGTATGGAATATTAACCTATAATGTGTCTCAAGTTGAATCACCTATCAACATATAACCTCCGCTCTATAATTTTGTATAATATCTCTCATAAGTATGAAAAATGTTGTCCCAAATCTATAAAAATTGGTGAAATATATAGGATTTTGACTCAAGTGTATATATGAATAATGTAAAATGTAATGAATTTATAGAAATTATGAAATTTTATATAAGTATGGAGGTCATGTATCTATGATATACCCCCACTAATATCCCCCCTTACAAGTGATGGGAATGCAATCTAGTAGTTACCTTACATCAAACAGATAAGATAACTATATAAGCTATGTATGAATCATGTAGCATATAATAGAAACATGTCTAAGTAGATATATTAATGAAGCTCATAGTATGTGATCATAAAATCCCTAAGATGCATGATATGGATCATGGTAATTTATAGAGAGTAATAGTACAAGATCATTAAACAATCAAACCCACACACACGAACACTCAATGTCACACAAAATGGGTCTAAATAAACCACAAATAAGGAGCATATTCAAATGACACACACTCAAAGGAATGACATAATTAAATGTCCATATATCAAAATAAAACAACATAAAATGACACATGAACCAACAAACAAGCACCATATTCAAATGTTACACAATAAAGATAATAGAAAACAATAAAAAGACACTCAAAGAAGTGAGAATGTGAATAAATAATGGATAAACAACTAGCATAAGCATATCTTACTAGTCCCTGCATGTATATGTTAGAAAAAAGTGTCATGTAACATAGCATACAAGTACATTGTGAAATATGTAACATGAGTATATGCATGTGTAAGTGTTAGTATATAATATCAACATGATAATGTATAAACGATCATAAATTAATATAATATCTATTAATCATGACCAAGGAAGTAGATGCCCCCAATGTAGTATGCTACATGGGAAGATAAAAGGTTCAACATGTATATGTGCATGTATCATGGGTCTGGTGTATGAATGCATCACATTAAATTATGCATGAAACATATATGTGTATCCCTAAATGAAATGATATGTTATCTACTAAAAAAATTAAATATAAATGCCAATGAGCTAGTAAACATGTGAATTCTAAATATTTTTGGATTTTTTAATTTATTTCATATTTTTGTATTTTCTTTAATATTTGATTTTTTTTATATTTTTGGAATATTTGATAATAAAAAAAACTAACCTATGATCCAATCCAATCAATGCTCATAGGTATTTATGAACTCAGAATATGGTACTATTAGCAACCCAAGTTGCACCCTATCAAGGAGGCTGTTCAATTCTACTTTAAACTTGGACTAACATGGGAATGGCCTATAGGTTATGGGTGACCTTATAACTAGACTATAACTCTAGATTATGGGGATATCTCCCCTGGTATGTCACTTGTAGCTCAATTTAATAAGACGTATTACTTTTTGGGTGAAAAGGGACAGAAAGTTCATACATAAATCTACTCTAAGGTGTGGTGATGTACCAATGTAGTAATTCATCCACTGAATTTGGAATTTAAAAAACTCTAGTAAGTAATACAAGTGATTGAATATTACAACTCCAAGGAATCTTATACGAAATTGTTTAACATAAAGGTTTCACTAAATGGTCAAAACATGAGGGTAATGATGGAAGGCCTAAATCAAGGCACTAACCAATCAAATCTTCACTCCAAGCTTAGCCACATAACATTCAAACACTATATGTGACCTACATAATATCATATACTAGTAACTAGGTGAGATTATGACCCACCAAGGAAGAAAAAATACCACATGTACAAATAAAACTAATAAAACACACTAAACCTATATCAAAGAGTCTAAAAATAGTCCTTTTTATTAGCTTAAGAGGTTATAAAGTGAATATATAGGTAGAGTCTCCTCATGCCTAAGAGAGGGATCTAAAATTATGCCTTATAAACTCAATAAATATAAGTACACAGAGATGAGAAGAGGGAGAGTGGTGTAAATGTCTTGGAGTAAGCAAAAAGATCACGACTTTTTACATATGATAATTACAACAACCTTCCATGCATTAAAGTATCTTTAAAGAGTGTCCTTATGATGTTCAAAGTCTATTTTTAGTAAAATTTGACCCATGAGAGGTCTATTAATGCCATATTAAATAAATTCCCTCTCTTTACATTTAAAAGACATTAAATAAGTTCAATCAAGTTGCCATGAAGAATATAACAACCCACCATTTCTCATGTGTATGTTGACTAAATCAAAAAATTAACTTCTTTCTCCATTATGACTATGGAATGTTCACTTGAATTATTAAATTAAATAATTTAACAAGTGTGATATCTTGTATTAACCCTTCCAATAGCCTCTCTATTCCATTATTCAACTTTTCATGCTGACCAAGTAGGCCAAATAGGCCACTAGATCTAGTTGTTTGACTGTGTGTGTTTGGAAACCATGAAAGTTTGTATTACACCTTAAGATCATATGAATGGGTTATTTTTAAGTATGAAACAAAATTATATACCTTAAAATAATACTTTTTGATAAAGAGACACCTTCAATTTTTCCAAACTAGGTGACTAAGTCACCTTCTCCTTCATTTCTTTAGACTGGCTATTTAAAAGAGACTTATAGAGGAATTTATAGGAAGATGTTTGGTAATATAGTGACTTGAGGATATAAAAAAAGTACCAAACAAATACTTCCAATTATTTTCAACTTCTTAAACTACCTTGTACCTTATTTTCTACCCCTTTTCCTATAAAAATACTATTTTTTTATAGGACTATATAATTTATGTACAAAAAAATACCATGCTTAGGGTCTTTTCTAAGTATACTATATGTTATCTATGTTTATCAGGTCTTTCATGAGTGTTTGAGTGCAAAAAAACTTCACTTTTCTTAAAATTGGTCTATTTTATGGTGTAAGTAGGATTTTGGAGCTCTACCATCTTAATGATGGTCCATAAAGATGAGACCTTCAAACCCAAACTTATGGTCATGGATGTTTAGTCCATAGACCCCCTTAAAACATCTAACAATCTTTGGTTCTTTTTCAATGTCTAGATTTCACCCTAGTTGAAAGTAGAAGTGTTCAAGTCCTACTCTCAAACCTAGTCCAACATGGGAATGACCCTAGGATATGGGTATCCTATAATGGGGTCAGACCTCTAGGATTTTTAATGAGGTGAGATCCTCTGATGAATCATTTTATCTCATTTACACTAAAACCTACTAATGACTAGGGAAAAGGGAGAGAGAGATAACTTGAAAAGGAAACCTAAGCTAACATTGGTGATGCACATAAAGGATGATTGATCCACTCCATTTGAAATCCTATTAAACACTAATGAAACATGAAAAATACTAGATCTAAGACTCCAAGTATCTATCATTCATTAGTATTTCATGCATGAAATAATCAAAAGCTGAGGGAAATGGTGGAGAGATCTAATGCAAGACAATAACTAGCGAATGTATCCACATGCGAGCCTCAATCAAAATATATTTGGACACTAAACATGACCTACATAATAAGATCAACAATAACTAGGTGAGATCAAGACTTGATAAGGGAGAAAATCTCTACCACATATGCAAAGCAATTGACATGAACACACTAAATAAGTAAAATGAAATTTGAATATAGTCTTTTATTCATTTAAGGAGGTTACAAGATCAATTTTGGTATAGTCTAGTCATGACCAAGAGAGGGAATAGAGGGATCATTTTCAGGCTCAAAAACCTCTATATATATTATAAAGGGAGAGAGAGAGAGATAGGAACAATGTGTTGGAGAGTGGAGAAAGGGTCCTAGTCATCAAAAAATGTGGTGGTAATTCATTGATTGATTTTTTCATGCATGCCTTTAATTAATCAAGAATAATAAAAAAATATCCTTTAATTTCTCCCATAGCCTTTGAGATCCTCCCATTGGCTGAGAGATCGACTAGAATACAATGGTTTTTTATGCATGATGACAAAGTCTATTTGAGCAGAATCAATGCCCTAACTACTTCTTCAAACTCTAGTTCACCACCTTGGGACCCTAAGCCCACTTGACTTGTTCATGAGGATCAAATCCTTAAATATTTAAACTAATAGATCCATGCCATGAATGGTGGTTGTTACATATTTTTTCAATGATAAAGACACATTGACAAATGAGACCCTTTGTATTAATAATATATTTTCTCTATCACCATATCTGGATCATAAGTCCATTCTATAAACTAAAAACCAATCTAAGATTATTGGTTTTCCTATAGTTACTGTATCAATGAAAAACTATAGATTGTATAGCCTTTTTATTGATCCTAATAGGTCTAAATATCCCCATTATGTCATTGCAAGAACCAAGGATTCACCATATGTATGGATATTTCTTTTAAGAATGGTGAACACAGTCATATAATGAACCCTACATGTTATAAATCTTTGAATCAAAGGTCTATATTTAGCCTTAATGATGATCCCTTTATGTTATTTATACCCAAATGTAAGACTATGTTCACTCCTTAACATTTGATTGAGCTCTAATGGTGGCATGTGCTATTTGAAAAGCTTGCCTTAGTTTGACCTTATTCATGTGTTCGATCTCCATAATTCCCTTAACTTCTCAAACTTTAATTTCATTGGTCATCGATATCTAACTCAACCTATTAAATTTTTAACCCATCCATGCACCATTGATCTTGATCAGTATGATTGAGTGAGAGCCATCGATCTTACCCTTGACTTGTCAATACTATCTAAGCTAGTGCCACTTGGTAGTCACTCATTGCTCTCAACATCTTGTTATTAGTCTGTTGATTTACGTGCTTATACCATATGGTGGCCACTTGAACTCCTTTGAATTTTGAATCATCTAGTACCATTGATCTCCCTTGGTATGAATAAATGCCAACCATTGGATCTACTTGCATTTGATAATAAATAATTATTTACCATGGTCTAAATTTGACATCCACATGACCATCATTTGATGTTCATGCCACCATCATTGACAACTACATGACCATCAAGTTTAAGACCCTAATGGTTGTTTCCATATCTTAAAGTTGATGTTTACATGAATGTCTACCATTTTTTGATCAAATTTGAAGGCTTGAATCTAGAAACAAAAAGGTCATGGAGGAAAAAAAATTACAAGAGATGTTCTTGATTCTAAAATGATTGTGCCCTCTTGATCTACTGGCTCTAAGATATTTCTAAGTGTGTTTACAAGGTGTCTAAGTGAGATGAGCTATGTGATTTAGATGACATCCACATACCTGTCACATATCATTTAAACCTAAATGGCTATTTTTTGAGGCTTGAAATTGACACTTGTGAGAATGTCTTACTCTGTGTGACCAACTTTACAAGATTATAACTTTATCTAGAAAGGTCACATGGGAATTAAATTTTTAAGATGTGATCTAGGCATGAAGAGCTCCATTTAGCTATAATCCTTTAGCTCATGTGGCTCTCTGAGGTGTATTTATTAAATGTATAAGTGAGATGGTTCATTAATTTATGCATGATGTATTGATGATGATTTGACTTCTCAAATCTTGAAAAAATCATTTAATCATTTGTCCAAGGTTTAGATGGATTATTTAAGGATCATGCAACCTGATTCATGCTCTTGAATTCTTAGACACCATGAAACTTTCTTCGATCCTCTTTTTTTTTAACTTTATACCTATTTCAAACCTTTGGTCTACTCATTCCATCAAACCATGTAAAACATTTATATGTGGGCCAAATTTGGTTGACATTTTTGGTGACTCATATGGGTTGCATGTCTGTCTAAGAAAGAGAACCCAAACATAATCCTTATCTAGACTATTCATAATGGAGTCTCTTTCTTAGGTTTATTATATTGACTTAGATCTAACACTGGCTACCAATATTTGGATAACCTCTTTTTAAAATAATACAAAGACAAAAGGAATAAAACAAAACAAAGTTCCTAATGCACTTATTTAAGGGAAAATAACCTAGGACAAAATAGGGACAACAAATAAATGTGATAGAACAACACTTAGAGGAATTTTAAGAACTAACCTAATATATATAGCTTGAATTTACATGTACCTTTCCTCCTAGATCAAAAGGAAAGTTTGACAATTACATCATGGAATGAGGAATTAAAATAGGCATGTAACTGCTTGACCCTTAGCCTCGATGCCTCATTTTTATTTGTTATATCTACCAACATCATTGGCATGATGTTTAATGAGAACCAAATAACTCCAAATAGGTCATCTATGTGCATCTATATAGTCTCAAATTTATCATTTGGCTCCTCAACTATGACCTCCAACAGTGGTTTAACAAGGCATACCTTCCTAGTTTCCCTAGTGATCTTAATAATATTGGGTTCCTATTCATCTACAAGCTCATTAAATAATTATGCATATTTTTCCCAATCTTGGTCATTATATTTCATGGGAAACTCTTTGTCCACAATTTTAATTACTTGACCCTTAATTTGGAAAAGATATTCAATCTCTTGAAAGAGATTTATTTGCAACTACCAATCATCTTTGTCCTCCTTATCATCTAGAACCACTACTTCTTCAAGATTTTTTTCTTGATGTATGAGGTCATAAAGTTGGTGTTCTTACCTTTGATCCAATTATATAAGATAATTTTGAAGGATATCTTGATCCTTTTAAATATCATATATCTCAAACTCATCCATGACTTCAATTTGTATCAATCTCTCATCAATACCAACCTTATCATTCTTCCTTGGCATCTCTAGAGTAGAACTATCTTATTGAAGTTCCAAAACATTAATGGAATCCTCAAATGAAGATTAAACCTAATTTACTATCTCATCATCCAATTCTTCCATCTTAAGTTTATCAATCTCAATCATGAAATCATGGTATAACTATTTCCAATGGTCCTCTTCTTTAAGAATGCTCTTTATCTCAACAATGGTTTCATGTGAGTTGTCTTCATGGCTACCTTCCAAAGAAATATGAGCCTGTACTTGACCTATATCAGCTACCACAAGATCATGAAAAAAATATTGATTTTGGATATCTGATATATAATCAAGAGCTTATTTAGAAATAAACTCTTGATGTACATTAAAAACTTCTTCCTATTGGATCTCATCTCCAACTTGAACTTGTTCCTGAAACTCATCTTATTTGACATTATGAAAGGATGAAACATGATCACTCTTACCAAGTGGTGTTCTAGTAATGATTTCCTCTTCTTGGTCATTTAAGTCATCATTATTTTTTGTCTTCTTAGCTTCATCTTCTTGATTTCCCTCACAAAGTAAGGATCTTTCTAAAAGAGTGGGATAGTATACCCTTGAAAATATTTAGAAAGATGAGAGGTCCAAAGAAGTTACCATAGGTACCTAATTTTTCTCATAGAGTTATTATTATTGTATTACCTTTATCTCTTATATGTATTGCTTTGATTTTTGAATGGCTCTCCATGAAGGATATGGGCCTTTAAGGAGGAAGGAGTAGAGGCTGAATCATCTATGGTTTGACTTCCATAATCACCACTTCCTCATTATTTTGGATACCAATCTAGATGGATTTATAAGATGGAAATGACCTAGATTATTGAGGAAGGAGGGGTGGGGATTGAATTTCTTTGGATTTTATTTATTTCATGATTCGGTTCCAAGATGGAAAAGATAGAATATCTTCTTTACCCTTTTTATTCTAGTTCACCTCCTCCTTCCTTGTCTTCAGATCCAACTCTTTGATCTACCTCTCTATAATATCTTGGAATAACTTCTATTTAATATGGTTAGTGGATTCATGATAGGTAACACAAGAGGACTCTTGAGGGATACCACATCTTAAAGTAGATTGTTTAAAAATAGTTTCTTTCTTTTTTTGATAGCTCTCTTAGATAGATATCCAAGAAGGGAAGGTCTGAAGAACACATGAAGAACTTGAGATGGTATCTTTGGGAAGGATGGGTGGCACATATTAAGGTTGAGGTAGTGTATATGAAGAGACACAAGGTCAATAGGATTAGACTTACTTCTCTTCAAGGATTTTTAGCTTCAACCACCAGTTCACCACTTTAGGACCCTAAGCCCACTAGACTTGTCCATGAGGATCAAATCCTCAAATATTGAAACTTATAGATCCATGCCATGAATATAGGTTGGTACCTATTTTTTCAATGATAGAGCCAAATTGATAAATTATACCCTTTTCATTAATCACATATATGCTCTATCACCATATCTAGATCATAGGTCCATTCTATAGATGGAAAACAACTCTAATATTATTGGTTTTCATATAGGTTTCATATTGATGTAGATCTATAGACTATATATCCTATTTTATGATCCTAATAGGTCCAAATAAACCCATTATACCATTACAAGAATTTAGGATTGATCATATGCATGTATCTTTATTTTAAGAATGGGAAACACAGTCATAGAATGAACCCTGTATGTTACAAATATTTTAACTAGAGGTCCATATTTAGACTTAATGGCATTCCATTTATGTTATTTATACTTGATTTCAAGGCTATTTCCACTCTTTGGCATTTAATCAAGTTTCAATGGTGGCATGTTTCATTTGAAAAGCTTACCCCGGTTTGACCTTGGTCATGTGTTCGATCTCTGTAAGTCCCTTAACTTCTCAACCTTTAATTTAATTGGTCACTGATATCTAACTCAACCTATTGACATGTTGAACCATCCACATACCATTGATATTAATTAGTATGATCAAGTGAATGCGATTGATCCCACCCTTAAATTGTCAACCCTATCCAAGCTAGTGATACTTGGTAGTCATACATTGATATCAAGATCATATTGTCAATCTGATACTTTATGTTCTTATACCACATGGTGGCCTCTCAATCTCCTTGACCTTTTAACTCATATCAAACCATTGATATCCCTTAGTACAAATGAATGCCAACTATTAGATCTAATTATATTTGAAAATAAATGACTATTTACCATGGTCTAAATTTGACATCCATGTGACTGTCATGTGATGTTCATGCAACCATCATTGAAATCTATACAACCATTAAATTTAAGACCCTAATGATTTTTTCATAGCTTAAAGTTGATGTCTACATGAACATCTCCCATTTCTAACCAAATTTGAAGGCTTGGATATAGATATAAAAAGGTCATGGAGGCACCAAATTTACATGAGATGTTCTTGATACTAAAAGGATTGTGCCCACTTGATCCACTAGCTTTGGGAGCTTTCTAAGTATGTTTACAAAATTTACAAGTGAGCTAACTTGTGTGATTTATATGACATCCACATGCATATCACTAATAATTTGAACATAAATGTCTATTTGATGAGGATTAAAATTGACACTTACAATAACATCTTGCTCTATGCAACCAAATTTTCATGCTTATAACTTGAGCTAAAAATCTTATGCAAGCATTAAATTTTTAGGTTGTGATCTAGGCATGAAGAGCTCCATATCACTATAATCCTTTGGCTCATGAAGATCTCTGAGGTACATTTATTAAATTCATAAGTGATCTAGTTCATTCATTTATTTATGACGTCTTGATGATGGTCTAATTTCTAAAATCTTGAACAAATCATTTGATCATTCATCCAAGGTTTGGATGGATTATCTAAGGCTCGTGCAACCTAGTTCATGCTCTTGAATGCTTAAACACCATGAAATCTTGTGTGGATCCTCTTTTTTATATATATGAACATGTTTTAAGCGTTTGGTACATTCATTACATCAAATAATGGAAAATATTTATATGTGGGACAACTTTGGCCAACAGTTCCCATGTAATTAGTGTGGAGAGATATGAGTAGAAGATAATAGACTTATATGTATCTACAAGTCTTTTGGGAATTCTTACAATCTTAAAAATGATTCATAACCCTGGGATCCATAATCAAACTCACTCTCTTATGTATTTAAATTACATAGGGTTTACTAACTCTTGATAAGATAAATTTACCCAAGTCCTTTTCCTATGAAATATCCAAACATTTTAAATGATGGCTTGAGCTGGCTATATACACTGTTGAATTTGAAAAGGGCGTAAAGACTAAATTGACCCTTATTGTGTAATGCAATATTTGAAATAAATTTTTTTGGGCTTTAATTATCCCCTTATACCTTCTCATGGAGTCAAATTTTCTTAGGAGGGTCTGGGCATACACCTATGGTGATGTGGGTATTCTAGGCCTAAGATAGGATTTTACGCCAAATAGGCCTGGATTGAGTGTTATAGGTCTAGATAGCATTTAGGATACTTCAAGGGATTAAAATAATTATAAAAAAATATTTCCCAGCTATCTCCAAATTTATTGAACTACCTCTAAGTTATAAAACTCTACTTTGCCTTCACTATCTCATGAGTACCTATAGGTGATAGTGCTAGGACTATTAAGTCTGAGTGTTTGGTAGTAGTAGGGGGTTATGAGTAAGTTATACTTACCATTACCCATATGATGATGTGTTTTTAAATCCCATTAATGATCTTGGATTTGATAACACCCTTATATCAATCATTTTACCAACTTTTCTCTTGCATAAGACAACATAATTACGCTTAGGGTTTCTAAGAATTCTTGCTTATATAGCCCTAGGGGCTTAGTTTAGTGCTCTTTCTATCTTAGTTGATGATTTTAGTATTCATGTAATTTTATTGTGTTTCCATCACTATCCCCTTAGGATATTTTCATCCTCAAATACCTTTGATATAAGTGGGCACTTCTAGTTTACGCATATGCCTATTTAAGCCTATTTAGGCTTAATAGGTCTATCTAGATTGCTAGATTCCTTCCCTCAAGGGACCAGTATATATTAATGTATAAAATATAAAATGGTTTTAGGGGATAATTAGAGAATAATGTTCTCATCTTTATGCTTACACCTTACTATCTTATTGATGACTTTGTCCATGAATATCCATCTTGTATTTTGATTATGTATAGTGACTAGGTTTGCTTAATCCATTGGTGGAGACAATTCATTATTGGTACCTTGAAGCACTAGTTAAATATAATTGTAACAAAATGGGTTTCCTTTAATGGTATAAACACTTTAAAAACACTTTTTAGGCCACACATATTAATGAGTTACCTTATTTTCTTATGATTGCCTATATAGGCTTATGTGCATCAATTTTAAGCCCTTTTAGCCTATTTAGGCCATTAAGTGATCTCACTAACATGTGAGTCTCATTTTAAATTTATTAAAAATTATTACCTCTCTCTCTCTCTCTCATATGCTTATAACTTTAGATAACCTCTAAGTCTGTATACACCCTCAACTAGTCTACACAGGCTTGTTCTAGGCTTATTTATGTCTCTTTTTAACCCTTAAAGCTCCACCATATCAATATGATACTAAATTTAATCTGAGGAAATAAGATATTTTTGACTTTTATCTTTGATCCTCATTCTTTCTATAGGGTTCATTTCTTTAATCCTCAATCTGTCTGTGGGTGATTTCAAGCCTGTAGGACTATGAGTGAGAATTTTGAGGGATAAACCATGTGTGCTGACTAGGATATGTATAGTGTATTGATACCTATACACTATTATTTAAAACTCTTTAAATATCCCCTTAAATTATTTATGTTATTTCTTGACCATCCTTTTTTCTGAGAAACAACATTGCCTAAAAGATAAACCTTAGGCCTCTCATTGAGTCACTTTAGGTTTCTTAACTATCTTATCTGGGGTGGTTTGAGGACCAATCACTCAAATATGATCCTAATCATAACACTTATGGATAATAAAGGATAATTAAATACTTGTATACATGGATTAGGTATTTTGAAACCTTTAGACCATGTGAAAATGATTTCAATGTTACTACCATCCACCTATAGGTTTGTAGACCTATGCATGGATAAAACAATTTTAAACCTTTCATTAATAGATCCTAGGTCTTATCTCCTTCATAAAAATACTCAATGCACTAAAAAAATCCATGGAGTTATGAAATTTAGTATGAAAATTGTAATCATCTTATACATAGATGGCAACCTTAAAGATGACCACATGATCCTTATGCAAGTTTCATACCTCTGTATTCTATCTGCCAACTATGTGCTTGATGAAGATCATAGATCAAAATCATGATATGGAGGTATTAGCTCATGAGGTAGTGAAATAATGTTTAATAATCTCAATAGTATGTGTGGAATCTATGGGAGCTTCATCAATATACTTTCAACCATTGTGAACCCCAAAGCAATGAGAAACCATAGTTGTCACCCTAAAAACTACTTCCAATGAAGCTTTATTGTCTCCATGGGTGCACACGTGTGAGATGAGGTTGCATAATGTTGTGTAAAATTGGTTCAAAATCTTCATAATATCTATAACCTCCTATTTTTCTATCGCCATGCTCTAGAAAGGAGAAAACATGGAAAACCAATACCCTACCTGAAAGGAGAAGCCATTGTGAGTGCCCTACATTGTTAATGATTGTTCATAAAAGAGAGAGAATCAAATTGAGAACAAATTACCAAATATGTAAGCTATCTAAGGTCCCATTCTCTGGCCAAGATTTTAGACCTTCATCTTCTCTCTCATGTTCATATAATCTATAAATTTTAAGGGCTCTACCAAGTTACAAAGGATCTTAATAGAGTAAGAGGATCAATTTTGAGTTTTTATTGAAGCCTCCTATCATGAAAATTCACCAAGATACCTGACATGAACCCACATACAATCTCCTAACTTCCACTATACATAATTACCCATACAAGTCTGTACAACTTATAAAAAATAGTTGAAAACACCTCTTTTCATACATTTTATCCATACTTTTGACCTTGAACCACCATTGAAGGATGAAATAAATGAAAACATGAGTTAAATAAAAATTTAAAATAATAAATATGGTAGGGGGAACTGGAGAGACCTTTTGGCATGTGTGGGGTCCACTTGGTGGGTATGAAGTGGAAATGCGTTTTAAAATAGGCCCTTAAGGATATGAAATGCATAGTGAGTGACAATATGATTAAATTTGGAGCTTTTAAAGACATTTATAATGCAATTTCATAAAAACACTTTCCCTTTATCCTAGATTTTAAATGCAAATATACTTATATGAGGTGATTGATGGCTCAAAGGGGGTGTGATGAAGGTTTGAAAATGCTTGAATGGATAAACTAGGGACAGTGATATTAAACACATCAATAAACCTTCATATCACGATAGGATAAAGGTTTTAAAACCCCTCACAATGCTTAAAAATAATCTCTCACAAGGATTATCTTTAAAAAGTCCCATATACCATGAGGACCAATAACCTCAAACTTTTCAAGTTACCTTAATTTTATCAAATGATCCTCATTTTTAACAAATAGGGTTAAGACCACTCATTAGACTTGAGAAGGACCATGAAAAATTTCTTAATCAGTCCACGATCACTATGGCCACTATCACATCATCAAATATTCCAAATGCATCCATGACACAAGTTCATAAGTATATTTTAGAACACATAATGATACTTCTAATAGTGATACCAATGCTCAAAATAGGATCAATAAGGGAATGACCATGCGAGAGAATACCATGAACATTCTTAAATGATTGTCACATAAAATGTTTTGGCCATAGGGGTTGAATTTATCATGGTAATCCAAATTTACAATAGGTACATCATACTTGTGATAATGCCAAGGAGCATGTATTTGTGTCATATCTAGACATGTATAATTTATGGCAATTTGTATATATCACATATGATTCTATGTCCTTTAAGAGATAATATAAAGATTAGTAGTTTTTTGAAAACATTTTTTAATGATTTGTAGTTTCTTCATTGGAACTATAATTGGAACATATTACTATGCTCTTAACAATTAAATAAACCATGTAGGTGTAGACAAGGATTGTGTGGAATCCACTATGTATCTTTGGTGAAATAGTATCTCAAGTATGGGTTTGATAGGAAATGGGATTACCTAATACTTACCATTTTTTAGATTATTAATCTTAGTAGGTTTTATAATTAGTTTTATTATAATAAAGTTCACTTGTTCAAGTGGATGTTTATATGAAATTCTATAAATTATAACTACCCTGGTGGTGTGAATGTATTTAATACACCCATGCACTATGGATGGTAGAGCACAAAGTGTATGTATCCAAGGTCATCCCAATAAAATATAAAAGACTCTAATATATGATATAGCTAAAAAATAATTAACCACATATCCTAGACCAGCTTGTAAAGGTAAATCAATCTCACCAATACTATGTTATGTTGTCTCATTGAATGCTTTAACTATTTTGGTTGAAGGGTATAAATAATCATGTGTATATACCAAATGTGTAAGTAATTTCATAGTAAATACATTATAACTAGAATAATTATTTATCATAAAAATATTTATAAGATGATGATAAAGGTATGCTCAAATAAAAAATGAATGAAGATCTGAGTCATCATTCAAAATTTTAATGTCATAAAATGTAATATAAGGCATCTTAACCATAGGCTGTAGTGTGCATGTATAAGTGTGAATAACTCCATATAATGGGTGTCCATAATGTGATGGATGGGGATGTGAATTATATTCCATTTTCACTACTATATATTTATAAAATAATATTATAATGGATTGTTGAATATATTCTAGTAGTGAAAATATATTCTAGATGTTACAGTATAGCTTGGTTTGATATGAAACTTGGTAGTAGATTTAGTAGGTGTGTTTTCTACATGTTTAAGCTTGTTCGAGTAAATAAGTTTAATTTCATGATCTTGAAAAATGTTGCATAATTCATAAAAATATTTCAACTTATTTAAAATAATGGATTCATGTAGTGGGGAAAATAAAATTTACTTAAAGATGTATTAAAACTCTTTATCTACCATTGGATTTATCATTTTGGCCAACATCATTTAGTACCTCAAAACATATTAATTAATAGGTTACTTTTTTCTTTGTTTGATCTTATAAATTTTTAAATATGACATATTTTCAATGATATTGATAGATAAATGAACTAGAAATTGATATGTTATGGATTTTAATGCTTTCATTGATTAGATTGGTAAGTCATAAAACCATCTTAACGCATAGTCATCTATGCTCCTTATGAATAATTTGGTGAAATTTTATCATTGGATGAATGATCAAGACATGTTTCATATAATGATCATAAATGTTATTTATGATCATCCTTTCCATAATAAAATGTGAACTAGGGTGCAACAAAACCAGTTGACAAAGGGTGCACATATATCTTGGGTACAAAGATATCTTAGGTGCTAAAGGATACATATTGTGAATAAATAATATAAATTGATTTAAAATAATTCTATTCAATATTAGTAACTTTATCATCTAAAAATTTTATAACATGGAAATGATTTAACATAATAGACCCTTTGGGATTTAGGTCTGAGCTTTGAAAATCCATCAAATGGGATATAAAACCATTTGTGTTGATGTGAGCATTGAAATCAGTAATTGATTTAAAGTATTAAATTTTCACATGGTGTACATTGAAATATTTGTTTGAAATTTGGGGAATAGTCATTTAAAAACATATCTCATGACCCCACTAAATGTAGTATTCAATATTATGCCCAAAGAGAGGGAGATTAGAATGGATGTGTAATAAGCATATCTAGCATCCTTGGTATTTGTATCAATAGATAGCATTGGTTATTCACTAATAAATTTTCATTTTTTTTAGTTTTCAATATAGTATTATGGATATTGTGGAGATCATCAGGGTTTACATGAATGAGTTCTTGAAATAATGTAATATATTTAACATGTTTTTGATCTATTTGTTTGTGTTAATTGATTTCATGTGTTTTAGTATCCTAATGATCAAATTCATTTTAGATAAGATTTTTTTCATTGTTTGGCTCATTATAATTATTATCACTCTCATTATTATAGAATTTGACATAGTATTATCTTGAGACATTTTAGGTGGCCCAAGGGGTAGTTTAAGATATTCAATAGGAACACCACCTATTCTAGGATTATGCCTAGAATACATTAAAAATGACAAAATAAATGTGAATAAGTAAATCAACCAAAAACCTTAGGAGGATTAAAATTGTAGAGAAAGCTAGGATTTACATGTGAAGACATAATGGTCGGTTTCACAAAATGTTTAACCCTTTTTTAATGTATTTTTTGTTTAGGATTAAATAGGTAGAATTTCTTATACATAAGAATGAATAAAAATATTATAGATTATGATGATTAATTAAAAAATTAAATAAATGAATATTATGAATTAAATTATTGAGTTATGTTAAACATATAAATTACATTCAAAACATTAGTTTTATTACATAAACATGAATACAAGATAATACTTAGCTTATCTACAAATTATTAGGAAAATATGATAATTATATAAATGGAAAAATATGATAAAAATATTAGGATATAATTTTTATGTTATGTAAATATTATTTCTATAGGTTTGGACACTTACGTCAATTGTGGGATAATTACATAGATGTAGTTGTCTGATGTTAATGGAATTATCTGGTAACGAATATTCATAGCATTTCAAATTTACCACATGGAATCTTCTAGGTTTTATTTCTCCTTTTTGATAATGTATTTTATTAGTTCACATAGGTTTTATATTTTTTTTATGGATCAAACTCTAGTTCTTCACCTTAGGTCTTTGTACCTTGTTAAAAATGGGTGAGTGGGATCATGAAGTCGAGCTGACCTTAAGGACCCGTATATCAATGAAATTTTCCTACATAGTGAATAATTTGAATATGTCCTTAGACATATGTTGTTATCTCATATATGCTAGCTTGTATTACACAATGGTGAAATATGTTATTTAGAAGGGCATGCAATGATCTAGCTTTTAACTTGATAAATACTACTCAAGAGATATTGTTTGAATGCTTCAAACCTATAATATTATTGTTCCTATGATTGATATGAAAATAAATAAGAAAATGGATTTATAATTTAGTTATGAAATCAATTTAATGAGATTGAATAATTGTTTTCTTGGTGTTTGCTAAATGAATAATAAATTAGCTTAGATTTATATATATACCACATCTTTTGAAAACATAACATAGAAGGGTTAAAAAAAATAAATGGGATAAACTATAGGATTTTAAATATTTTAAAATTATATGATTTTTTAGGACTCAACACTTGATAATAATATGGACCCTTGCATTGATGCAAATGTCCCTATGTGGCACACAAGTGTCTGACATGATAGGTAGATGCTAAAGATTTGTAAATTGATAGTGAAGGATATATACCAAGTTTTAACACTTTTACTATAGTGGAGAAGCTATAGGTCATCATAAATGATAGGTTTGGACAATAAGATAAACTATTATAAAAAATGAGATGGTAAATGTGAACCTTTTAGTATTAGGAAGGTCTACAATTGAAGGTTAGAGCCCTATATGTATTTGTCAATTATAAAAGACTGAGATGATATATAGTTTAGACTTTAGTATCTATAATTTTAAATATCCTCCCATATAAAGGGATAATGGTTTGTGTAAGGGATAAACTCCAAGTCCTCCTGCTCCCACCCCCATGGTAAGTATAATGAAAATTCTCATCCAAAATGGGTGAGTGCAGACTCATGATAAGTATTGATCATTTATGGCTACCATGTGGGTTTTTTACATGTTCATATGAGATTTATTTTATTGATGCTATGTGGGATTTTTTTTTATTGAATGTGTAATTCTCTTCCTATAAATATATTTTTAGTTGAGACTCCTAGTCTACATTTAGTCGAGTTGTTATATTTCCATGTGTATACTACCTTTCCTTGAACCTTTAGGATAATTATTATAGAATATGGGATTCATATGCTTATGGGTTCCTAGGGAATCCACCTGATGATGAAAAAAGGATGGGAGGTGAGCTCCTCCTTGGATTGGCCTCACAAGTACACTTGAAAGATTTATTTGAGATTTTTTATATTCCATAGCTTTGTAAATATAAATGATAAGCAAATGATAATTGGATGGTTTTAAAAAAAATATATGTAATATTATTTTGTAATAAATTTTAAATATAATGAATGAAAAATATAATTTAATAATTTTATGATTTTATGCATTAGTTTTTATTAAAGTGCTAGTTAGAAGAAGGGTAAATGTAATGATTTTTTAATGCTTTGAATCAAGCTATAAATTTGATATGAAAAATATCAATCACTATTTTATAAATTATATCAAGAAATAAAGTTAATATATTAATTCATATGGGTCATTTTAATGGATTTTGTTAATCCCAAGAAGTGATAATTTCAATTAAATAATTTTTATAAGATTTCAAAAGCCTTAATTTTTCCAAACTTTACTTTTAATGAAAAATAGGGTTAATCAGGGTTCTAATGCATTTTAAATTTAATTTTTAGATTCATCTTTTATTGTTATGTTTTTTTGAATTCAAGGTACTAATTTTATTATATTCATTCAAATTTGGTTGTGAATATTAGATAATGTCAGTTTTGGCCCACTTTTACTTTAATTGACTTCATCATTTGATCTAGACCTCTTTCACCAACTCAATCTATCATAAGAACTTGTAAAAAACTATCCTTTTTTAAGTTGTTTTCTTACACCTACATAAATGTTTTTAATTACTAAAAAAATTATAAGCAATTGTATGGACCCCTAATATCCCTAATATCAAGAATTACCCTTAGGGACAAAATTGACCAGTATGGGTTAGGAGTGGTAATCGGTTTTGACCACTATAGGTCACTCCTATTATTTACCTTAGAAAAACTATCTTTAAAATTTAAATCTTCCCTTATAGTTTGGTTTATATATTTAGGATAGGTAGTGTGAATGCTTACCCATTTGGATTGCTATAAATATGCATCTACATTGACTACCCCATTTATTTTATATAATAATCATGAAGCATTCAAGTATTTATTAAATAATCCAATATTGCATGGATGCATCTATCATTGGATTATCATCTTTCAGGAGATCTAGTTCCCCATGGTTATGAAACCGAGTAAATTTAATTTTGGTCTAGAACACCTCTCATGTGTTTAATTTAGTGAGCTAACACATGCCATCAAGGATGATTTACCTAATTTAAAAAAAATAAAGTTACACATATACCCAAAAAAAGGGAGGAAATTATGGATTTTCTTATAATAGGCTCAATGCTAGCCCACCTTAATACCTAAGAGAAAAATTAGTTGAATGTCTACACTACCTATTTATAGACTATTGGAGGATACCTATACAAAATAAGATGGGATGAGGTATTATGAATATGCATAATGTATTATGAATGTGTTGAATTAGTTTAAGAGGTCCATGAGGGTGTCACAAGAAGACATTATACTGGTAATGTAATGACACAAAAAGGTTCTACTAGTTATGTTGTGGTGGCCCACCTTATTCAAAGATGTCAAAGTTTATGCATGCCATTATGATATATATATATATATATATATATATATATATATATATATATATATATATATATATATGGCCCACCTTATTCAAAGATGTCAAAGTTCATGCATGCCAATATGATATATATATATAAAGTGCCATGATCACTTTATAAAATTAAGTGGCATCCATACCTTTTGATGATATTTTACCATAGAAATATGGTAGTGGTAGTATAAGTATAATCCTACATGGGTACTACTTCATCCTATCATGTGATATAGTCCATGTAAATAATTATGTAGTGTGAATTATATATATATATATATATATATATATATATATATATATATATATATATATATATATATATATATATATATATATGGCCCACCTTATGCAAAGATGTCAAAGTTCATGCATGCCAATATGATATATATATATAAAGTGCCATGATCACTTTATAAAATTAAGTGGCACCCATACCTTTTGATGATATTTTACCATAGAAATATGGTAGTGGTAGTATAAGTATAATCCTACATGGGTACTACTTCATCCTATCATGTGATATAGTCCATGTAAATAATTATGTAGTGTGCATTATATATATATATATATATAATGCACACTACATAATTATTTACATGGACTATATCACATGATAGGATGAAGTAGTACCCATGTAGGATTATACTTATACTACCACTACCATATTTCTATGGTAAAATATCATCAAAAGGTATAAATTCCACTTAATTTTATAAAGTGACCGTGGCACTTATTTTATAAATGAAATAATGTTAATACTCTTGGCTAAGTTAGTGATTACACACCATAAGACCATAACATACCACCCTCAAGCCAATGGCATAGATGGAATCATTTAACAAGGTCATTGGTAATACCCTAACCAAGATTTGTAATATTGGGCACATTGATTGGGATGATTAAGTTTCAACAGTCTTGTGGGAGTATTGGACCACATATAAAAGGTTAAACAAGAGTAATCCTTTTAACCTTGTCTTTGACATTGAATTATTTTTATTAGTGGAGTTCTTTGTGCTTTATCTATGTATTGCATGCATGGGAAAACTAGATGAAAAATAATTCCTCAAATCTCTCCTATATTATTTACTTCAATTGGATTAAGTGCACATTCTCACACATTGGAGTTAAGGGGTTTAAAAACAAAAACAAAAATCTTGGCATGACCAACACAATAAAGCCAAAGTTTTTCATCTTAATAAACATGTATTGGTCTATGACTAAAGGTTTGTGTTCCATCTAGGTAAAATATGGATCCAATGAAATGGTCCTTTTATCATCCATGATATTCTTCCAATGGGCACCTTTAAGATAAATATATTATATGGCTAGTTTCTACTAGGACATCTCCATGGTAGTCATCTTTGGCTCTACCATTATATGTAATTCTTCAATTCCCTAAATATGGAAAATGCCAATCATTTAACTTAGGCCATAGTTTAGTTTTTGAATAAGTGTGCCATTGGTTGTGCACCTTTTTTAATTTATTTTTGGAACTTTTTTATGCTCTTTTGTATTTATCAATATCTTTCTCTCTTTATTGACATGGATTTCACTAATCTATGATGTGGAAGAATACACACATCTTTTAATTTGGGATAGGTTCTAAGGGTGGATAATCTACTGAAGCTAAGAATGAAAGAATAAAAGGTTAGTAGGAATCATGCATAATCAAAGTAAATCTGAAGATAAGGAGGAAAGTAAGATATGACACATAAGGAGATTATGAAATAGGTATATCTTGAAGGAGGTGCATAAGAGGTGTCACATGATCAAGGAATGTGGAATTAAGATGACAAAAGAAACACCATTATAAAGTTAGGTTAAAATGAAAAGGTAGTTTCCATGAACAAATTGGGAAATTTGAATTGTTATAGCTAGCATGCACTTTGATAAAGGCACAAAAACTCTTATTAGAATGATGGGACATGGTATAAATGCTAAATGTGTGCCAAAGTACAATAATTTGAGTTATTAATGGTTGAAGTGATGGATGGTGGCATGAAAAGTGTTAATCTAAAACATTTATCTACCTATAAAATACTTTAAGACATTAAATTTTCATTTTTATTAAAAAATTATAAGCAATTGTATAGATCAAATAAAATGTGAACAAGAAATAGAGAAGGTAACTACAAAATATTTTTAGTGATAAAATGTGAAGCAAAGATTGTGGCAAATAGCATTCAATGAAATAAATAGTAAAGTGATCGTAGGAGTGGGTGTGAGAGAATTTATAATTTGTAGATGCTACAACCACCATTAAAAGAGGATAAAGTAGGGAGACAAACAATTTTATATTTGGGAAAAGGGATCAAGACGTATTCATTTTGGAGAATTAATTAGATGCACATTAAACTTTGGTGACCCCAGTTGGTAATGCAACCAAAATAAAAATGAAGGATCCACTACCAATCATTCCTAAAGTAGAAGAGTGTGAGGGTGTGGAATAATAAACTCTTATTTATATCTAGGAATAAGGACCAAGTGTATGTAAAGTATAAGGCAAGGACACTACCATGCTATCAAAATAATGATCTAATGTAGAGGCATTAGGGATGACATGGGTACAAAATAAGGTAGCTAAAACATCACCCTCACCACCAATTATGATTGAGGAAATTAAATACCCCAACATGGCTCTACATGTAGATAATTGGGAGTCCAAAATATCTAATTTTTAAGTCTTAGATTATAGCCATCACCAATATCGTAATGAAGATGACTTAAACTAAAACTATTAGATGGTGTGTTAGAATACAAGGAATGAGATCACTTATGATCTCATAATTTACAACCTATTAGAGCATGTGGGTGTGATCCAACTTTTAAAATTACCTTAATTTAGAAACCCTCAGGTGGTAATTCAATTCTTGACCTTGTGCATTCACTAATATTATATCTATTTCATAGGGCACATAATGAAGATCACCCCTCAATGGGTCAACAAGGAACCATTTTACTCTGTTCTAGAGTAGATGTTAATGTATATCTCAATGATCAAGTAATGATTGATTAAATAATGATTGATCAGGTAATGATTGAGTAGCACTAAAATACAAGAAGGAAGGCCATACCATGTTTATAAAAAGTATAATAGATCCCACCATTCAGGTAGTTGCATGCTTGAACACAACTAAGATAAGAGAAGTAGACAGGTGGGTAGATATGGCCCACCTTCATGTTGTGAGCCAAATGGACAAGGGAACCAAGTACAAATATTACCAATTATTTCCAAATAAAATTAAAGAAGAGGCTACAAAGGTGCATCACATACCTAACCATAAATTCCCTTAGGGTGTAATTTTATTGTTGATTAATTTGGATGAGATTGGTGTACTAGAGTATTTTGGAAAAGAATTGAAGTAGGTGTACCCACTAGAACATAAGTTATCCATCAAAGGATTCAAATAGTTCACCTATTCTTGCACCATCACACCCTCTTATAATGAAAATATGAAGAGTTGGTATGAGGAGATGAAGTAATTCTTTAAAAATGAATGGCTCATGCTAAAATATCTACCTGAATAGACGGGAAGATATGTCAAGTTTTTAGTAAATCAACACTATTCACTCATGTGGATTAGGTTAGAAACCATGGATAATTTATTAGGTTGGCTTAAGTTTCTTTATACCTTCATGGATAAATATTCAATGTATTTTATCAACTATATTTTAGATATGTGCGTAGTCAATATTGATGCTAATAATATTAACATTTAGATTCACACTCATCATAATAATTATGTATATCCAAGAAGGGAAGTGTATATAAGAACATGATTCAAGTATAATTGAAATCAATACCTTTATAATAATTATGCAAGGTAAGATTTGGTTGGTCTATTGTATGCTTAGGCCATGAATGAGATTATGTAGTCAATAGGCAGAGAGGGAACCTCTCCCTCAACAATAAGAAACATGTGTAGAATAAAGGCCACATAAGAAAGAGAAAAGGCCAAGACCTAAGGCTACTAGTTCTAGTAGGGTGTAAAAATAGCCTAGGGATGTTATAAAATGAAAATGGTAGGCCATATCACCAACAAGATCCTAAGGGCTACATATATAACAAAAAGACATCACTACATCCTAAACATCTACCTCAGATCTTGAGCATGAAGCACCCTGAGTGATGATTCCTAAAATAGATGAAGCATCTCCAGAAGCACAACCTATAGAGGAATCCACTCTTGAGCCAAAAAAGAGCACATTTCTATTGAGTAATAAATGTACATTGAAAGTACACAACTAGAAAAAACATAAAGAGGAGAAGGCTATAACATAGGCCTTAGCACTAGTACCAATGAAAAATAAGAGAAGAGTCCTAAATTTATGGATTTAGAGCACAACCCCATAAAGGGTAAAGAACCTATGTAAGAGGTATAACATCAAGAATAGATAAATCAAGACCATCCTGCTCACACCTTGTTTTAACATGACATATTAGTCAAGGAATTATATTTGGGGGAGTTTCTTTCTGAACATGAGTCTACTAGAAACATTGATGTGAGTTATACTTTATGATGGAGATATATCATGATGAAGGCAATTTTGATATCCCAAAATCCAACATTGATAGAAGCCCATAAATGGCAGATGTTCTTGATGTGCTTTCAATAGATCCCACAAAATTCTCTCTAACTCAAGCATGCACAACCCTCATAAATTTTTCCCTAGAGGTTTCTAGGCAAAGCATTTTTCATAGCCATAGTGTTGGCTAACTTTGATATAAGAATTTTGAGGTTGTCTATATGTATAGAGAAGAGAATGTGAACTGGTGCAAGTTTGAGGAAAAAATTGAATCACTCAAGCACTAACATGACACAGTCAATGTATTTGACTTAGGATATTAGGCCTTTGTTAAACAATTTTAAGGAGAGAACAAGTGCTTATATATGTTATTCATATTACTGTTAAGTCCATTAATAAATTAGAGATGCTCATGGACTCTGGTTTAAGAAATGTTAAAACATGGTGAAACCTCAATAGGATACGTTATGGGAAACTGAGTAGTTTATAGAGGAAATGTGTATTGACCATATATTTTTAAATAAATTAAGAACCACTACTCACATCATAGATGAGGTTTTTGTCACCTTGGTGTAGAAAATAAATTTTTTAGATGTGTGACTCTTGATTGAATAACAATAACACCAATAATTGGTTGAGAATGCACTAAATATCAAGGGTAAGTCCTAGTGCATGAAAGTATTCTAGGACATTGGAGAAATAGAAAAACAAATAATCATCTATCGATAGGAGTTAAATGCTAGTTATCAACACTTCAAAGACATGTTTTGGTAGAGTTCGATGCACTCAAGGATTCCCATAAAGTTACAATTCTAGTAGATGGTTTTATTGAGAAAGTTGAATACATGAAATAATTGAGATAAAAGGTGGAAGTTATTAATTCAAATATTTAGAAAACCCTCAACTAATGGGAGGAGATCAAGAACCAAGCTTAACAGTAAGTTCATAAGTTTTTGATAATTGAGGATACTATATCATACTCTGGGATGGATTATCAATTTAGTCTAGGGTGATTTTGGACCCAATTTTTTTTTAATAATATACTATAATTACTTTGGATTCATGGCATAAAGATGTAAGGGTGTGATAATAGCATAGATGACCTTGGTATGGTAGATAAAATCATATAAGAGAGACATGGAATAATAACATGGAATGGAAGATTGAGTTGTGAAAGACAAGGAAATTAAGAACAAGGAACATAAGATGCAGGACTTATAAAAGTGCAAGATTTGGACAAGGGTGAATAAAGATGAGATAGTTGAAGAGTAGTTCACAGAAGCATCAAAGATTACTCAAGCATGAATATAACACCTATCCATAAGAGAATAGGAATACAAAATCAAATATCTATCATAGAAAGAGTATATAGAGGTTTTAAAGTTCAAGTTAAAATGGACTTAGATTTAATGACTTTTCATGACTTCTTTTTTTGAAATAGTTGTTAGCTTGTCATCTATAATGTATTAATGAGGAAACCCAAAAAGGGGTAGATTATGTATAAACACCCCTTATATTTGGTTATAAAGTGGTTATAAAGTGTTTTTGGATGTATATGTGAAGTTTTTTTCAAGATAGGTATCTAAATATAATGTGTATTGAGTTAAGTATCTTGTAATCTTATAAAATGAGATTAATGAAACTAATACTTTGTCTATTTGTCTAGGAGTCTTGATGTGTTAAATCTCTTTGGTGTTAATTCTAATTTTATGATACTAGATAAGTACATGGACTATGTAAATGAATTGAATGGCTAAGTCTAGAGTGAAGTTTGTAGTAACAAAGACTAAATTTTATGTCTCAAGTGCCTAAGTAAGATAGAGTTAAGTCTATCCACCACAGCATGACATAATCTATGGGAACTAGTCTAGGCTCCATGCTTCAATTGAAAAAGTGAGGTCACTACTCATGTGATATGCTATTTTACTATCTCGTTATCTTCTTCCTCATTTTAGGAACATGACTAGTACTTAGTAATGTAAAATTAAGGATAAAATAACCCCAATAGTTAAATTCAAGTATGACATGGGAACAAGAACAATTATACATTCAAGATGTTATAAGGATTAATCATAAGCAATTGAAACATTTAATCAATTATTAATGTTTAAAAATTGAATCATATATTTTATATATTAATACTATATGACAAAGGGCATATATGACTATTTTCATTGATCCTCCTCTTATACCTCAGGGCTGTAAAAGCTAACATCTTAATTCCATTATTTACCCATAGTTTATACTAGATTATGTGTTACATTATATAAATAAAACACAAATTAGGTCACACCATCATGGAGGATGTCAACATGTTCCTATCAACCCCTCCACCTCCCGCAAAGAAATGAAATAAACACTAAGGGTATAATATCATGGATCAACTAAAAAACATCCATGCTAAAATTTTTATTTTATAATTACTAAAAATTTCATTAGTTTATAAGGATATTATATATGTTGTATTGAGAGATATGACTATTTCTAGTGATACACAATCTACTTATTGTCATTTAATAATGATCTACTTTAATGATATTAAAAAAATCACATTTGAGGATGAATAATTATCAACACAAGATGTAATCCCATAAAATCTTCCACTCTATCTTCTTGTTAGATTAAAAAATAAATGAATAAAATAGTATTGATTGGTGTTTTTTTTGGAGTAAATATTTGTAGTGGTTCTTTCTTACATCAATTAGGTGTCAACATTAAAAGTATCCAATCAACATATGAGACTATCAAAGTGTTTGATGAATCTTAATGATAAGTGCTTTGAATGATATCTTTAGATGTAGCATTGGTACCTAAAAAAATATCTACTTTATATTATGTTATCCCAAATCATCTAAAATATAATATACTATTGGCTTGGATTTGGATACATATGATGGAAAAAATATCATCTAGATTACACGTTTCTCAAGTTCATGCATAAAAAATTCTCATATGAAAATGGATTATAACCTGTTAGATATTGTAAAATAAAATCATCTCAAACAAAGTTAGATGATTCATTTATCATTAATCCTTCCCATGTTGTCCCTTGGGATAAAAAATTCACATTTCAAATTTGAGATTCAAGTGTCGATAAAAATCAATAAAAAAGAGAGTTTATGAATGGAACCAAGAGATCGAGTAATTGAGAATAACACAAGAAAAATTATAAATAGAGATCCAAAAATTATAATAAGAATGATCAAGATTGCATTAAAAACACTTTAAAAATGAATATTCAAAAAGTAAATAATGGTAAAGAGAACAACTTGAAGTAATAAAAAGATACAAAAAGAATTAAAAAGGCTCCAATAGGAATAAAATATGATATATAAGGCACAAAATGAACTAGAATGTATGAAAAAATGACATAAATATAATATAGTTCAACCAAATCCTATTCATGATCTCCCTTTGTTGGTTAATTCCTAAGTAAAAGATGACCATGTTTTTTATTATTATGATAGTGATGATGATGAATGCAACATGGTTAATATGAAATATGATCAATTAGGGAAGCTAAACTTCAACCCTTCAGATGAATATTTATCTCAAAAATTATTCACCCCTATTGGTCCATGGGTATATTGTGGTAATTTAAAATTAGTTACTAAAGATAAGATATATTCAAAAGGCAAACATATTTAAGGTATTCCTAAATAGGATATTGTGAAAAAATATTACAACTTTAGATCTTCATGGTATTTTTGAAAAATTATTGCATAATGTGGAAATATATGGTACAAAGGTCTCACCATTATTACAAATAATATATCATTAATATAGCACCAAGGTATAAGGGAATAATAATTTTGTAAATTTTATTGGATAGGAAGCTCATCACATTACCTAATACTAAACACTAGTCAACAACACATAGTTTGTATAAAGTTGAAAAACCAAATTGTGATTACCATATAATCATATGGAATGATACATATCATTTTGGGAATTTTAAAAATAAAACTTAAAGTTAAAATCATGAGGGAATTATTATATAAATATAAAATTAAAAAATATATCTTATTTTAGGGGTTCAAAAGACATCATCTACAAAAATGACATGAAAAAAAATACTCAATAACAATACTTAACTATTATAGTAAAATGATGCACAAAAGTATCTGTATCCCACCCCACATCAATAAATCTATTTAAAATAAATCATTCATGTCTTATCAAGTGGTGGAGTTAGATAGACATGCAAAATATACACCCCATCCACTGTGCCTTAACACTCATTCTTAGTCATCATCATCAAGAATGGGAATTTAGTCCATTGATAAGGGAGAGGGAATTTAATTTATACCCCAAAATCATCAAGAATATTAGACAAAACTATAAGAATGTGGATTTATCTCATCATCTAAAAAACTTAATTATTGGTTTGTGTAGCATGAGAGGAGATAGGGATAGGTTGGATCTACTCTCCTACATGGAGGCTCAGGTTAAAAAATTATGGTGGAAGGTACTTAAATCAGGGATTATTGAGTACATGTATTACATCACTGGATGTGATGTAGACCTTGATAAAGATTTTATCTCATCCTAGAACAAACAAATGGTGTAAATGAGAGGCATCAGAATCTCTATTATAAAAGAGATCACTTGGGAGGTTATAGGGATGTCATTTGAGGGATAAAAGTCCTTAAAATACCAATACAAAAGTGGATCTAATGTAAAAATTCTTTTTAATGAATGAGGTTTATAACATAGACAAAAATGGGTTCTCGAAGATGGGGTCTCTAAGGCACTAGCCATACGTTTACCTCCAGATTATGAAGTATTTAACATTGAAAGGTAAATCATGCTCATATTATCACATCATTTTATTTTATTAAACCAATTATAAGGTTATAAAATTAATTTGACATTTTTTGTTGAAATACCCATAGAGCACTACCCTTGCCTTCCAAATTAGCAAAGCTAAAGCCATAACTCATCAAGGGATCATCTTTCTATTGGTTAATCATGGGGAGACCATGTAATGTAAATAAACCCTACTATGGGGATATATTTTAGAGGAGGAATCCCTAAATGAAGACATTAGTTTAGTTTTTCCCCACCCTCTTTTCATCCCCTCCCTTGTAATACCTATTATTAAAAGCTTTATAGAGGACACCCCCATTCAACTAATTGTTAACAAGCCTACACCCATTTTCATAGAAGAGGTGGATGAGGATAAGTATTTATGGAAGGGGAAGGCCATTTTGACTAAGTTGATTTGGAAAAATAAAAGACAACTAGAGGAATTCAATCATAAACTCCACAAAGTGAGTATTGGTCTAGGTACCCTGATCAAGGAATGTACTCAATCAATAGAGAATATAGGAAGGTGGTATAAGAATTTTTGTAGATAAATGAGATAGATGACCTCATAATATGGAGGGTGATGATAAGGTAGTCATTCAACACACTTCCAGACCCTCACCCAAACCCCTTCCTCTAGCAAAATTTCCTAAGAACTCATAAAATGAGGCTCAAAAGAAATTGAGGATGATTTTACTGAAGAACACTAATGAAGTCTTGTGAAAAATGACTTCATCCATAATTTTCAAGGAAAACATGAAGGATAAGGAGGATGATAAGGCCCTCAATAAGTAAATCATATAGGACACTATGCCTGATAAGTAATTACTTTTTTTTGCTATTTATGTTTGGTCTATTTCTTTAGGTTTTTTCTCTCCCTTTTGTTTCATTTGTAGTATATTATATATCCCTTAGGGCTTATTATACTTTACTATGATACCTATTTAACATTTCGATTATAGGATCATTGTAAAATTTGTTTATTTAATTGATCAAATAAAAAATATTACGATAGAAATGGAAGGGGCTTATCATAAACATAATCACATTAATACTACTAAATGGGAAACTATTTTTAGTGATATAAGATTACAAGAAAAGGGATATAATATCAATGAAGTAAATCATAGTGTAATTGGAAATAATCTCTTAGATATATCATAAACTAAGTATATTTTAGACCAAAAGTTTTCAATACACAAGTATGAATTATGTCTCATGCACATTGAGTATCATTAACATTAGGAAGGTAATGGCTATAAAACATGCAAATGGCATTAGATACAATTAAATAATGCATCACTTCTTCATGTGAAGTAAGAATATTCCACATACCACATGATGGTACCATTGAACATGATGATGAAATATCTTTAAAAATAAAAGATACAACATAAAATACACATTCAAAAGGTGAATAGGAAGATTCCATGTACTTTCATAACTTTACGGATTTAAATGTTGATGATGATGAATTACTAGATGACTATTGACTACAAGTAAAGAATAAAAAAATAAAATAATCAAATAATTAAAAAATTCATTAGACATTCCTTCTTGATTGCTTCACCATGTTATCCTTCCAATTATTACATATGCAATTGATTTGATAAATATTCTAGCCTATGGAATTTAGTGGATATTTATCCTAGTAGCTCCTATATTTTACTTCCCATATGTGAATATTCTAATATAGTGACCTATCATGTCAGGATTTTTCATTTAATTGTTTTTTTTATAGTATTAATAGAGTAGAACTACATTTTTTATCACAAACAATAATGCATATATTAGTGAGGATCGAATTTCATTATTTTCTTAATCTAGTTGATCTTATCTTGTAGCATTTTTCTTAGTCAAGTAAAAAAACATATATAAAAATAGAGTCTTAATACATCTGATTTTTTTATATTAAATGTATTTATAGTTTAGAAAATAATACTTATTCATGAAAAATATTTTGTTTGTGTTATATTTCTCATACATACATTTATTATACTTTTTCAAGTGGACATTTGATGATATGAGGATGTACAATCATTCATCTTCATATTTATTCTATTTCCCACTAGCTTTTTAATTAAATTCACATATACAATGGGGAAATATTTCTCATACATGTCCATGCCATAGTTTTTAGTACATACTTTACATCAACACATGTTTCAAATTATTCATATCCCTTCCATTTCTACTTTCAAACCCATGGTTTTATTTCCTAGTTTCTATGTTTATTTTTTTAAAAATTTATAAAAGTACAAAAAATAATATTATAAATATGTAAAAACATTCAAAATATTCTAAAAATACAAAACAAATACTTAATCATGACTAGACATCTATTTTTACATCATTTTTATAGGTTATTTATCTCATGAATGGTAGATAATATACTCTTTTTTTTCACACATTATTTAACCCCAAAATGAAATATGGGTTGTTTTCACTTTATAGCTTAGGGTTAAAAATATAAAAAAGAAAAGACATAAGGGTGATAATCACATTTATAATATTCCAATTAAATTCTAAACTTAGGTACAATCATACTTCTTATTTATTATGTTGAGATAGTCCAAATATAGAAAGTATAAATAAGGTATATGTATATATATATATATATATATATATATATATATATATATATATATATATATATATATATATATGAAAAGGAAGAGTACTTAACTTGTTATGATGTTAATGCATTTATAAATCTAGAATAGGCTAAAATTAAGTGGGAAGATAGTTTTGGAATAGTTGTTAGATTTTAGATCTAGTTCCTCTAGCTATCTATATAACTGCATCAACCTTAGACAACTGTATCGATGCTACTAAGTCTAATGATAGTGCCTTATACAAAATATCTACTAAAATAGGATGTAAAAACTTGGATATGTCTAGGTTTACCTTGACCTTCTCTCTAATTTATTAAAATCTAGGTCATGGATAGTTTCTCCTTATGAAATGGAAAAACCCTAGATTTAAATCTTTAATGCGACCTTGGGTAAAAATGAGTTATTGGGAACACAATGTTGAGTTGACCCTAATAAGCTCACTATCAAATGGTGTTGTCTACATATCCAATACTCTATAGGATGTAATGAGACTCACGTAGTTTTACCCAATGTATTGTATTGTGTTTGAATCATGAAGTGTGTGTAAAATAAGTAAATAATGACCTAACTTGTAAATTGGTGAATCAGGCTCTTGGGCTATTACTTTAGCACTTTAGACCTGTAGATGTGTTGTACTTATGACTGATATGAAAATAGAGAAGATTTAATCAATTGAGTTCTTGATAGAGTGGATTTTGATAAGTGACTTGGTCTCTTTGGTATTTTTATAGGTGAGGAATGAATGAGGGTTGATCTTATATTTATATCAATCCCTTTGGAATAATAACTCACATTAAAGCACTTAGGTTGACCATTGGAATACACTTCATTTTTAAATTGTATGACTTTAGGGCACTGGAAATTTGTATCATTTCAAGATAGTAACATCAAAAATACTTTATGTCCTAAACAATAGTGTTTAGGGAGTAGTAAAAGTTGTATAGGCTCAGAACTTATAGAGGTGTAATTTAAGTACATCTTAAGAATTATGGGCAAGATAAAATGTCTCTGTCATCAATACAATACTGGTCAAACTAAGATATAGTCCAAGGGGCACAAGATAGAGAATATGTAAGGCTTTTAAAATCAAAGAAAGTGTAGAAATAATATGAACAACCAAGGTTTGAGTTTTCCAAGTGTACAAGACTAAGGTGTTACCTAATAGTAGAATATATTCTATATTTCCCCCTCTAATCTAGTAATGAAATTGATAGTTTAAAAGAAAGGAATACGTACTTGGATGTGTATGCACAATATATTTTAATGAGTTGAATTTGAGTGATTTTTATGGTGATTGAATTGTAACCATGATAATTTTATTTTGTAAAATTAGTGCATATAATTTGGGTCAAAAGTACTTGAAATAAATTGAAATGAAAGAGCAAGGTTTAGGAGTACACACATATCAATGTAACTAGTTTGCTTATTAGAAATTTGTTTTGAAGAATATGTATCATTATAAGGCTCTAAAATTTATATTAGGAAAAATATATATAAATCTTTAAATTTCATATATCTAAGGAGATAGATAGAGAGAGAGAGATTAGAAGGCACATACCCACAACTTGGAGCAAAATCAAGTTACCACCTAAAAGTTGAGATTAGATCAATCATGCAACCTAATGATACTGATAAATTAGTGAGGTTGGATTATTAAGTCTAGCTTAAAAATGTGGTAAGATTAGTGATTTGATCACCTCAACCATATCAAAAGGTTAACAAGCTATTGTAGTAGATTGGATCAATATGGTTTGTAAAAGCTTATGAAGCATCAATACGTGCAATGGTTTTAGAATCTAAAATTAATTTAGATTTTATAATATTAGGCACATGTTGCAAGCATATTCACCTTAGATATGTCATCATGTTCAAACTATGTATTAAAATGGTACCAATGTATATAATTTTTCCACAACTATGAATCTAAATCATATAACTGTGTACTTTAGCCAATTCAGATAAATGTGTAAGTGTGGAGGAAATGCCTCCAAATCATGACCCCACTATATATGGAGAAATATGAAATTTGATATAAATACCAATGAGGACATTATTTTAAATTATTCCCCCACTATAAACAAGAGATGTTTAATATTGAATAGGTGTCAATAACATGCTTCCAAATCATGCCCCCATTGAATATATGAACTGATATAAGTAAAATATACTTAATAAATGTGGAGAACTAACTTCCAAATAATTCCCCCACTAAATATGAAAATATTAAATGTGTGGAATCCATACCCATATGAAATTACACCACTAAGTATACAAACTAATATAATTACCAAATACTGAATGAGTGTGGAGAACATGATTCCAAAACATGCCCCCATTGAATCTACTAATTGTGACAAGTGTGGAAAACATGATTAAAAATAATGACAACAATAATATTCCCCATTTTGAGGTTATGGAAAAAAAGGAATTGGGAGTTACCTCACCTCAAAAAGGTAAGACGACTATAAAATATGTGAATGTAACAATGTATCATATAGAAAGAACATGCCTAGGTAAATGTATCATTAAAGCACATAGAATTAATTTGATCAAATGTAGGCATAAGATACATGATAAATATCATGGAAATTTTTAGATAGTAATAGTACAAGATCAACAAGAAAATAAGTACACCCACAAGGCCACTCAAAAGCAAGTCAACAAGTAATGGTCCAAAGAGATTGTAAATAAAGTGTATATTCAAATGCCTCACAATTGAAGGGACATGACTTAGTTGAATGCCCATGAAATACATAATGACATATAAAAATTTATATATGATAAATAATGACATATTGAAATGTCAATGAAAGCATGGATAGGCATGGGGCCCACAAGCAAATTAGTATATTAAAATTCTTGAACAAGCAAGGCAAGACACTTAAGAACTTGCATAAAGTAAATCATACATAACCAAAATAAACATGTCATAGTGGTCCATGGATATAATGTGTTAGAAAATTATGTCAAGTGTATTGCATATGAATTACCCTATGTAAGATATAGTCATGGATAATAGGCATGTGTAAATACATATGTAAGCTCAAGAATGATAGTGTATAGTGATCATCAAATCATATAACTTGTGTGTATCAAGATCAAAGAAATGGATGCCCCCAATGTCTATATGACATGAGTAAAGGGAAATCCTAACATTCTAAATATGAGTGTATCATGTATTTATGTATGCATATATCACACCTACTGTATAATAGTGACACATATGCATATATAGTAGTAATTGAGTAAGTGGTTCACTAATATGAAGTAACATATGGATGCCAAGGATCCAATAGAATAAGTAAGCGCTAATAATGTTTTTGGTTTTTTGAATGTTTTTTACTTTATTTTTTAAATTTTTATTTTTATTTTTGAAGATAGGAAAGATCATCCTATGATTCCATCTAATTGATGGTCATATATATCTCCCCAATATATATATGGTGTAATACCCCATGTATACTTCTAAAGATCATATAGAGGTGTAATATCTTTCACTATGGTACTAATAGTGATATGCATATGTGAAATAAGACTTTGTGGTCGTGAAGAAATAATAGGAGTAACTAGAGTAGGGTTTTTGGAACCCATCATTGAGTGCTTGTTTGTTTCTTTGGAATAACATTCATAAGAACATGTGTAGGTGTTATGGGTATCTAAACATGGTTTTTATTAGAGGATTTATATCTTGTGGAATTCATTTTATGTCTCTGATGTAATGGTCTCTCAAATAATAACCACCTAGTAAAGGGGATTACTTGCTGATTAACCTTTTATGGTGGATTAACCTTAATAAGATTGATAACTAGTTGTCTAATTGTAAGTTTATTCTATTATAGGATTATCATATGGAATTTTAGAAACTATAATTACCCAATTAGAATGAATGTAGTTGACATTCCCACACACTATATAAATTGCTATGCAAAGAGTGTGTATCAATTTTCTTCCCAATAACATATCAAAGATTCTTGTGGAAGGGATAAATCAAAACGAAATATCCACATTTTAGGACCAATATATAAAGTCAAGTCAAGCTTGATAAGAACCTTCTAGGAAGTCCAATTGAATGCTCTAATTGATCTTGTAGAGGGGTGAAAATGATGATGAGTATAACCCAAGTGCATAAGTAATGTAATGGTGATTTTTTTTTTGATTGAACCATTATCAATCATAACACTACATATGGGGTGTTTATTAATCTATGATAAAATGAATAGGGAATAAAGATCAGAGTCATCATCCTTAATTTCACTATCATCAAAGGAAATAGAAGGTCTCTAAACCATAGGAGGTATATGTCATGTGTAACTACCAATAATGCCATAAAGTAGGTGGGTATAATGTGATAGATGAAGATATATATTATATGACATTCATACTTATGGTTCATTTTTAAAATGGTCTTACAACGGATTGTTAGATATTTTCTATTTATACTGATCACTAGGTTGTAACCCTGATTCCTTTGAAGGATTCTTGAATAAAATCTTTTGGTCATCAATAAGATCTTGCATATTGTGATTAAATATAAATAATATACTTGTAGAATGTCTTAGTCCTTTATGATAATCAAAATAAGCATTCACATCATATCTTATGGGTAGAGGTCAACTCATATTAACATCAATAAGATGAAGGAGAGATATAACATGGCACCCTATTAAACATGGGAGTAATAAGCTAAGGAGTTGAGTAAACATGTAAATTATCTCCTTGGTTCTTTAAAATACAAGACAATTAGACTACTATGTAACTATGTTAACCATGGTGATTTTTTATTTTTTAGGCTTAGGGGATTTTACCTTATAACTTAGTTTAATTAAACATTTTGTACTAGATGATGATGTAACTGGTGTGTTTGCTACACACTTAAGTTTATTCAATGATATAAGTTTCATTTCACGGTTCCATACAACATGGCATAAGCCATCAAAATATTGAAAATTATTCAATATAATGAACTCATGTAAAGAAGAAAGTGAACTTTGATTGAATATATACTCTAACTCTTTTTCTGCCATAGGATTGGTCATTTTGGCTAACATTGTCTTATATCTAAAAACATATTCATTGATAAGTTATTTATTTCTTTATTTGATTTTGGCAATTTGGGCATAAGAAACCTTTTAAGAAATGTTAATGGAAATGTGGGATACAAAGTGGTTTGTAATAGGTTTGAATGCTTTTACAGATTGAAGAGGTAGATCATAGAAAGACTTCAAAGCATAGTCCTTAAGAATTATTGGGAATAATTTGGTCAAAATTTTATCATTAGAAGCACAGTCAAGCCATGACACATATAAGGTTCAAAGATGTTGTTCAGGATCACCCTTTCAATCATAAAATGTGAAATTAGGTGAAACAAATTCAGTTGGGAAAGGGTGCAAAGAGATTTCTAGTTCAAGAGGGTTATGAAATACATCTTTAGAATCTATAATATGAGGGGATTTTAAATATTGTCATCTAATATTTTTATAACTTGAAGTAATGATTGAACTGTGGGCCTAATGGGAGTTATAATAGGAAGTTGAGTAGTCACCAAAGGGAATGAAAACATGTTTTGAGTAGTTATAGGAATTGAAACCAGTATTTGTGTTGAAACAATAGGTATTTACACAAAAAAATGTATCAATATTAGTCTCAAGGAACAAAGGTGTAAATATATAATTTGTTCCCCCATTACATGTATATAGTTTTAGTGTGTTCAAGGGGATGGATGTGTCCATAAAAGTTTTATAATTTTTGGATTCAATTATAATTTTTAAGACCTTAATAAGATCTTTAGGATTTTGTTGAATGAAGTCATGAATCAAGGCAATTTCATGCACTTGATCATGGTCTAATTGTCTATTTTCATTTGTTTCCTAATTTACATTATCAGAATCTTCTTTTATGATAACCTTAAGATAATTTTTTTCATTTTACATAAGGTTATCATCATGATCCAATGTATGAGATCCATCATTGGTTTGAGACATATTGGATTGGTAGATGGGAAGCTAAAATTCTCAATAGAGACACCAAAAATACATGGATACACCTATGTTTCATGCAAAATAGTACAATAGGAAATTGAAAAGTATAAAAATTTGAAACCCTAGTTGGTTTTAGACCCTAATAATAAAAATAAATCATTCACATATGTCAAGTTCACCAAATGTTTAACACTAAAATGAAAAATGGGTTGTTTCTAATTTATATCTTATATTTAATAATATATAAATGAAATGTAAAAAGGGTGATATATATATATAGCAGGACAATTAAATTCTAAAATTAGATATAAGCATATAATGACTTTATTATGCAGAGATAGTCTAAATATAGAAAATACAACTATGCTAGCTATAAAAATTACAAAGAAGAGAAGTACTTATCTTTTTATGATGATAATGTAGCTATATATTTGGATTAGGATGAAATAAGGTAGGAATATAGTTCAAGAATAGTTGTCAAATTCTAGATCTGATACCTATAGCTATCTAGATAGTTAGATTAGCTTTAAATAGTTACATCAAAGGCTACTATCTAAGTCTGATGATAGTATCACCTACATAATATTTGGTGAAATAATATCCAACCACCTAGATGCTTCTAAGTTTGGCTTCACCTTCACTCTAGTGTATTCAGATCTAGGGCATTGATATTCACTCCTTATAAAATGGTAAAACCCTAACTTTCCATCTTCAATGTGATATTATGGAAAAATGGGTTAGGGGGCACATGGTGTTAAGTTGACCCCAATGGCCACACTATCAAATATCATTAGATACATATCTACTAATCTATAAGAGGAACTAAGAATCATGTAGTTCTCCCCTACATGTTGGCTTGTGTGTGAATCATGTAATGTGTGTCAATCACTTATAACTATGACCTAACTTCTAATTTATCAAATTAGGCTCTTGGGATGCTCGTATAGTACTTAAAACATGTATATGTGGTATAAGTATTATTAGTATGGAAATAGGGAAGCTTTGATTAAATAAATGCTTGATAGAGTGTTTTTTTATAAATACCTTGGTTTCTTTAGTATTTTTTAGGTAAGGAATGAATGAGGGTTGATATTGTATTTATATCAATCCCTTTAGAGTAATAACTCACATTAAAATACTAAGTCTGACCATTGGAATACATTTTATTTTAAAATTATATGAATTTAGGGCATTATACACTTTTGTTAGGGTAGGTTAGTAATGTCAATGTTATTGACTCTCTCAAATGTTAGTGTCCAAGGATTATCAAAGAGTTATAGGCACAAAACTTATAGAGGTGTAAGATAAGTACTTATTAAGTGTTCTAGGTAAGATATAATGTGTGTGTCATCAATATAAGACTCACTAGACTAATAAATAGGTCAAAGGGCATAATATAGAGTAGATGCAAGGATTGTGGAATCAAGGAGAGTGTAAAACTAAGAGGAATAACCAAGGTTTGAGTTTTCCAAGTGTAAAATACCAAGGTGACATAATCACAAAATATAATCTACACACATGAATTTAACTAGTATTTATGAATGTTATGAATCAATTATAAATTTCACATGGCATAAGATGTTGAAATAGTTTCTAACCATAGGGCACACCATGTTGGGGGCATATTTTTCAAAAGCTATAGTATTTATAGGTGTTACAATTATTTAAATTTTATTTTGTTGAGATACATAATATTTAAAAGTTTTTTTCTCATATATTTATCTTACATGGTGTACATGAATATCTATTTTCTAGGATATGATCACATTACATACACATGTTGTAGGTTATCTTTCTACTTCTATACTCCATTGAAGTTATTACTTGTATATATTAGATCATAATTTTCTTATCTATTGTGTATGGATCTTGGCCCTTATGTGAAATAATTTATTAAACACACCCATGAGATCATTTTTATGTTTTGTGTGACATTTAAACATGTCCCTTATTTTTGACATTTGAATATACCATTTTCTTGTGGCCTTTGGACTTTTGTGTGACATTTGAACATGTCCCTTGTATATGACCCTTGGACTTATTTTATGACATTGCACTTGTTTTGCTTGTGTGCTTGTTTAACTTTATGAGTTTAATGAGTGCCATGATCCATATCATGCACTAACTATTCTGTAAAATGATTCTATTATAGCTATCACTATGAGATTCATTGACACATTTCTATAGGCCTTACCTCATATTTTACATATATGCTTTGAATGGTAAATATTTTAATATAATGCCATAAATTTTCACACATGATACAATATTCTATGATTATATCTTGATACACATGATATAATTAAATTTTATTATGAGATTAGTGAATTTTGAGATGCACCCCTCACCTCAAAATGGGGGAATTTCAATTGTTTTTTCATGCATGAGATAAGCTTCTACGAGAAAAAATATTTTCTTGGTAATGAATATAGTTTCATATAATTTAAAATGGTTTAAAGTTCAGATATTAGTACAAATTATGAGAGCATATGACATGCATAAGAATTCACGTAATAGGAAGCAATTATAGATTCTTATAATTTGGGTGCATGATAAAAATTCATGCATAATCTTCAAATAAAAATTAAAAAATTGCATATACATACAATTATAAATTATACATTTATTAAAATGGGGGTATGATTTATATACATGCACATTTTACTATTTATAAAATTGAAGGGGGCATGATACATATTCATGCCATATTTTCAATACTTTTTTCTATATGCAATCATAGTATGAGCATTGATGTTATCCATCATTAGCTAATCATGCATATATTAACTAAAGAAAAAAGTGACAATTGAAACTATAATCAATATGTAGTGGTTGATTTAGTTAAATTGCATAATACATAACTTGGAGATTTAATTCCCTTCAACAATATATCATATGAATCCATTGTGGATTCCAACCCCGCCTTTTTTTTTGGATTACAAAGACCAATAAAAAAATTGAGGTTTATAAATCCCTCTATGGGTTCTATTTTATATATGTCCAACTCAAATTGGGACTTGATTAACCTCAATTCACTAAGGGTGATTCAAAAGTACCAATCTCTCCAATTGATTCTTGTGAAGTACTAACTCTTTGATTCTTGAAATAAGCACCATATTCAAGAAAAATTATAAATATAAACATTGGTTTCACACATGCATGAGTATTCTTCCATTGTTCCAATTTTTAAAAAAATCAATTTTTAAAGTTCAAGCTTTTGCAAATTCAAATGAACAAAATGACTATTTAATGAGCATTTGTAGGGTTAACTAAGTTAAAGTTTCATGTACAATTGAATTATATGATCAAAGTAAAAGTGTGTTTTACACACTCAGGTCTATCTTTCCTTGCACTCTTATAATTTCCTTTACGTATTGAGTGGGTAACTTTGGTCTCTATAATTTGACCATGAATACTTGATAATGTCAATTCTAGAATTTTTCTACTTTAGTTGGGTTGAGAAGTTAATCTGGACCTATTTCACCACCTCACTCAATATTAAGTACTTATATAGACCTATCCCATTTTTATTTTCTATTTTAAAACTATATAAATGTTATTAATCAATAAAAACATTTCTAAGCATATGTAAGAACATCCTAGATCCCTAATTTGAAACATTCTCATTCAAGAAAAAATTGACCAGTATGGGTCCATAATGGTAGTCAGCCTTGATCACTATGGGTAGATCTTATTTTTCACCTTAGCAATGGTTATTTATAAAATTTAAATTCTCCCTTATAGTTTGGTCTATATTTTAGGATAGATAGTGTGTGTTAATCACGGGATATACTAAGAGGGGGGGTGAATCAGTATATAATATATCTTATAAAACTTTCCCTTTATCAAATTCCACTTAATCAAAAATTCAAGATATGCAAAAAAACTCAAACAATAAACATCACATAAGATAGAGAGAGACACTAGATATAACATGGAAACCCAATGTGGGAAAAACCACAGAGAACAATCTCAAGTATATTTATGAGAACAAACCCACAAGAGCACCATACCCCTTTGTCGAGTACCAACCTAGCTACAATTCATAAGCACCAACCCATAGGAGCTTCAAACCCCTTTGCCGAGCACCAACCCATCAACTATTCATGAGCACCAACCCATAAGAGCACCAACCCCTTTGCTGAGCACTAACCCAACAATAATTCATGAGCACCAACCCACAAGAGCACCAACCCCTTTGTGTATACCACACACCTATCTCTCAATGTTGCTATCTCAACAAATGATAGCTCAATACAACATCTCTTTCCTCTCTCTCACCTTTTCTCTTCTAAGATAGGTATAACAGATATAAATCATATTCATCTCTCACAATTGCTCTTCTAAGCTAGATATTACAATATCAAATCAACCTCTCTCTCTCATATTACAAATGGCTTCTCAATCCTTTATTTATAGCTTACCAAATGACCTTTGGCCTTCCCCCTTTGTGACCCTTCAATCCTCATGGAAAATGGCACCAATCTTAGATGACCCTTCATATTCAAGCCTTTGAAAAGTCATGTGGTGACCCTTCATGACCAAAAAAGTCCTTCCATCTTTTTTCCTCATCTTGGTGACTTTTTGTATTCCTTAATGTGTCCATGAGAAATTGTGCCCTTAATCTTTTGTCTTCACTTGGTGACTCTTGGTATTCCCCAAGATGAATCTTCATGGGGAAATGCATCCCATCCTTCTTTTATCTTTACCTCATGGCTCTTCGACTTCTCCATGGGCCATTTTTTTGTCTCATATGCAACCAAAAATATATTTGTTAATATTAAATAAATATTAACTCATATTAGCCAAGATATATTTATTACAAACAACATTAAATGCAATGGGTCCTTTATCACCAATAATATTAGACCTTTTACATCAATGTCAATATTTCTAATAATCTCCCCCTTTGTCATTGATGGCAACCTCAATCTTGAAACTACCACATCTTGTCACCTACACATACTATCATCTAAAAACATACAGTAACTCCCCTTTATTGAAGCAACTTGTACCTACTCCTTGTACCTATTTTCTTCACCTATAATTGTACTTGTACCTATTATTCTCCCCCTTTGGCATCAATGGAAAAGGGCCTACCTAGAGATAACACTTAGCTCCCCCTCAACTGATGCTAAACATCAATGGTAGGAAGTAATAGAAATTACTCCCAATTCCTCTTTTTGATCTTTGAATGTATCCTTTGATTGTGCCTTTGAGAAGATATCTGACAATACATACACATTGTTCCCTATCCTTTGTGCATTTGCAATCAACTCATTTGAATCTTTTATTCTAATCTCATAACCTTCTTTATGAAATTTTAATGTATATCCTTGATCACATATTTGACTAACACTCAACAGATTATGCTTAAGACCTTTTACATACAAAACATTTTTAGTCTTAGTTCTACCATAATCCAAACTCAAAGTACCTTTTTCGGCTATCTTGGTAGTGGTTTTATCTCCAAATCTCACTATACCACCATTGATATTCCTTAGAGATATGAATTTACTTTTATCTCCTATCATATGCCTCAAACATATGCTATCAATTAACCATGGCTGATCTTTACCTTTTACATGTAGGGCTGTCTAAACCATCATAAAATCTTCATGTTGTTTCTTCTACCATGTACATATCTAAACCTTCTCCCTAATGAATGGAGATTTGAGACTCTGATCCTTCTTCTTGATGAATGGAGCTTTGAAGCTCTAATCCTTCTTGACTGACTCGAACACACTTCTACAATACCAAGCTATGTGTCCAAAGTTGTTGCACTTGTAGCATACTATGGTCTCTTCATCAAAGCTTGATAGAGGAGCAAAAGAGTTGTGGCTTCTACTTGACTCTACTTGAATTTCCTTCTCCTTTTTTTTGAAATTGTTATCTCTATTTCTAAATTCTAATTTCTTATGACCATATCCATTACAATAAAAACAATAGCCATAAAAATAAGACCTATCTGTATATCTCTAACCTGATTGCCTTTTGTAGCTTTGTTCCTTCCATCCTTCTCTATTTGGAATGTCCTTTGTATTCTTCACTTCTCCCCTTTTTGTTTCCTCTTGTGTAAGAGCTTTAGCATAGCTATTTTTCCTTTCAAAACTAATCCCTATCTTATCTAAATATGCTATTTGACTTTCCAATATCTTATTCAGCATGTTAGTGCTATCTTTAAATTTTGAATCACTGACTACTTTATCACTGATTGCTTTCTTAATATCTTCTTTTAAAGAGGCAATTTTAATAACATACCTTAGACATTATTTTCTTGATATTTCCAACTATGCTATGAGATCTTCTTCATTCTTCTTGGCTTCTTCAAAGTGTGCTTGTAGATCTTCAATCATTTCCTTTGACTCTTGTTTATTTTTCTCAATCTAGCGCTTTAATCTTCGATTCTTCTTTTGAATAGCTTCTAACTCTTTTAAGGCACAAATGAGCTCTCCTTCCATATTAACTTTAGCTTCCTCCTCTTCTTCTTCTTGATCACCTTCATGTATGGCCATGAATAGAATCTCTTCTTCTTCTGAATCACTGACTCCACTATCTTCGCCTGAACTAGGATCCTTTGAATACAATCTCTTCTTATCGAAACCCTTCTTAGATTTGCCTTTGAAATTCTTCTTGTATGTAGGATTTTCTTCTTCATCATCATTAACCTTATCTGGGCATCTAGGTGAAAAATGTCCAATCTTTCCACAATTAAAACATTTAAAAGGTAATTTTCCTTGATATTTCCTGTTCCTCTTTTCGGCTTGCGAATGAAAAGTTCTCAATTGCCATCTTCATCATCACTAAAACTATCACTTGATTCTTGAATCTTAGCTTTCTCCTTCTTTGATGTCTTGAAAGCTACTTCTCTCTTTGAGGGTTTATCTTGTTCTATCCGCATCTCATATGTCATGAGAATACCATGAAGCTCATCCATCTTTAGCTTGGCTAAATTCCTCATCTCCTCAATTGTTGAAACCTTTGCATCATATCTCATTGGTAGAGATCTCAAAACCTTTGGCACCACCGTTGACTCATCCAACATTTCTCTAAGACCTTGAATCTAATTTATGACTCAATCAACTCACAAAAGGTAACTTACTATATCTTCTTCTTCTTCCATCTTCAAACTTTCAAACTGCCTTCTAAAAGTCTGCAACTTAACTTGCTAAACCTTTTCATCACCTTTGTAAATATTCTTAAGTTTTACCCAAGTTTTATGAGTAGATTTACATTTCATAACTTTAACGAATTCAAATTCACATAAACCACATAAAATGGCATTCAAAGCTTTAGCATTACATTCACTTGCCTTCTTTTCTGCTAGAGTAATTGTAGATGTATGTGGATCTTCATATTCCTCCACCACTGCTTTCCATATGTTGAATCCAAGGGCCATCAAATAAACCTTCATTCTCATGCTCCAAAAAGCAGAATTTGTTCCATCAAACAAAGGTGCCTTATTTGTAGAAAATCCTTCCTATGACCTAACCATCGTGCTTTCCCGATCTACCTTCAAGCTATAAAACTGTTTAAAAAGGAATCTGCTCTGATACCAATTGTTAATCATGAGATATACTAAGAGGGGGGGGGTGAATCAATATATCATATATCTTATAAAACTTTTCCTTTATCAAATTACACTTAATCAAAAATTCAAGATATGAAATAAAACTCAAATAATAAAGATCACACAAGATAGAGAGAGACACCAGATATAACATGGAAATCCAATGTGAGAAAAACCATGGAGAAAAATCTCAAGTATATTCATGAGAACAAACCCACAGGAGCACCATACCCCTTTGCCAAGTACCAACCCAGCTACAATTCATGAGCACCAACCCACAAGAGCTTTAAACCCCTTTACCGAGCACCAACCCAGCAACTATTCATGAGCACCAACCCACAAGAGCACCAACCCCTTTGCCGAGCACCAACCCAGTAGCTATTTATGAGCACCAACCCCTTTATGTATACCACACACCTATCTCTCAATGTTTCTATCTCAACAAATGATAGTTCAATACATTTGTTTCCTCTCTCTCACCTTTGCTCTTCTAAGCTAGACATGACAAATACAAATCATATTCATCTCTCACAATTGCTCTTCTAAGATAGATATTACAATATCAAATCAACCTCTATCTCTCATATTAAAAATGGCTTCTCAAGCCTTTATTTATAGCTTTCTAAATGACCTTTGGCCTTCCCCCTTTGTGACCCTTCAATCCTCATGGAAAATGATGCCAATCTTGGATGACCCTTCATATTCAAGCCTTTGAAAAGTCATGTGGTGACCCTTCATGATCAAAAATGTCCTTCCATCTTTTGTCCACATTTTGGTGACTTTTCGTATTCCTTAAGGTGTCCCTTCATGAGAAATTGTGCCCTTACTCTTTTGTCTTCACTTGGTGACTCTTGGTATTACCCAAAATGACTCTTCATGGGAAAATGCATCCCATCCTTCTTTTATCTTTACCCCGTGGCTCTTCGACTTCTCCATGGGCCCTTCTTTTGTCTCATATGCAACCAAAAATATATTCATTAATTTTAAATAAATATTAACTCATATTAGCCAAGATATATTTATTACAAACAACATTAAATGCAATGGGGCCATTATCACCAATAATACTAGACCTTTGACATCAATGACAATATTTCCAATAGTGTGAGGTTTTCCCAATTTGTATTGTTATAAATATACATCTAAGTCACCTATTCTACTACTTGGAAATTTCAATAATGATGCACACTTACACTATTGCATTGATAAAAAATTACATATTATTAGAAAATATGATTATAATAGTTTGAAGCAATATTTATCCAATTCAATAACCTATTTTATCCAAGTCAAAAAAAATCATTATAATGTATTTAAGACATCACATATATATGTACATGTAGGAAAATGATCGCAATCGTATAAAGAACTCGAAGTGGGAAAACTATGTGGGTTTGAATTCAATATTAAAATTATTTAATGTTTATGCAATGACCAAGAATTATTTGTTTGATTGGGGTTATCTAAACACCTTACAATCCCCTTTTATATTTTTAGGTTTATATTTATTACAAGCCCTATTAGGGATTTATATTTCAATAAGTCATTTATAGGTCATTAAAGCACATCTAAATATCATGTTTATGCACACATGCATGATTTAAATAGGTGTAGTTATTCCCAAATTTCCCTAATTTTATTACAAGGACATAATCAACTAGTAGAGGATACTAGTGGAATTCTATCTTATCCCCTTCCAATCTATATTTATATTAATTAGATGTAATCACAGTTCCTATGACACATACAAAATTAGTCTGACTTGATTAGCTCTAGTCCTCAATCAGTCATACACAATCAATGTATAGATATAAAATAGCTAAGTCTCATAATTCCTCTTATGTTATTTATATTATATTTCTCTCATTTGTTTATCATGCTCATCCATTTTAGTATTTTACTTGCATTTTGCCAGTTGCAATCTATTTCACAACATTTTCTATCTTTCTTTTCATTTTATCTTAATTAGAGTTAATCATCAAGTTAATTTAAAATTATGATAAAACATGCCTAGATTTTTTGTAAAAATATAAAAACTTTAATGATTTATGTCCATGCAAGATGATGCAAAATCAAGCACAAATAATTTTATAATAAAATACATATTTTTTTGACCAAATGTAGTTCATTTTGTAAATAGTGGGTTTATGATTTGGTGATAGTGATTTTTTAATTATAGGTGATTTTAGGGTAGTATGATGTTCAATATAACCATTTTAAGGGAATATGACCTAGTTTTATAGGATATCCCATAAAATATGACATTACTCACATGTGTGACCACATGGGAAGATATTAGAGGCCATAAATCATGTGGCTTTGTTTGGCAACAATTACCATGGATAAAAGTGTTGGTAGTGCATGTGAGTACCACCACCTTAAAATTATGATTTGATAAAATTGTGCATATTTTAAGCCACACAATTAGCTCCTAGTTCTCATTACTTTTAAAGCATTTTAGTCAATAACCATTGACCACCATGTGGTATAACCACCAATTTTGTTAAAATTAAATTTAATTTCATCCTTTATATATATGTGTGTGTGTGTGTGTGTGTGTGTGTGTGTGTGTGTGTGTGTGTGTGTGTGTGTGTGTGTGTGTGTGTGTGTGTGTGTGTGTTTTACCATACCTAAATTACCTAGACCTAGATTGTTTTGTGTGCATCTAGTTATGGTAACCTATAAAATTAGATATGGGTTGACCCAAAATGAACCCTTACTCAAATTTTCCCTTCTTTTGTACGTTATAATTTTTAGGGCATGAGACTACATATTTTTCAAGGTATTGCTCTTTTGTCCAAGATTGGTAATTTTTCACTTTTATTTTACATTTGTAGGCTCCTATAAGCCACATGGAAAGTGGACCCAAAAGGCAAACCTCATTAATTTTATCTCCTATACAACATGAACTAAAAATCAAATCCTAAAATTGAAAATAAAAATTAGTTTATTCTTTAACCTCATTCATAGCTGTTAATGGTTGTGGTAGATCTTGAAGCACCCAAAAGAGTTTTTGAAATTTTTTGGAGATTGGAACTAGATGGAGACTTTATGAGAAGATTGGTACTTGAAAAGACAACATAGGCTTGCTTGTATTGAGATATATTTTCAAAATAAAACAATTTAGAAGATGATTAAAAGATTAGAGACCCAATTAATTACATTCATACAAGGTTGAGGAAGGAAAAAAGGATGAAATTGGATAATTAATCTTCAAAAAATTCCTTCCTCTTCTCTCAATTCTGAGATATAACATTTAGAGTGATTTTGAAACCTTTATTTTCCTCCTTGAGGATTTATATGATTTTCCTCATCATTGATTGAATCTAATGATTGAGATAAAAAATATCCAATGCTAAGATGGAATGATCCATCATTAATGAGCTAATCAAGGAAACTTTAAAACCATTTTGAGATCATATGAAGGGTATTTGTCATCCTTCCTAAGAATTTTTCTTAAAATGCAAGTCAAAATGAAAATAGATTCCATCTATGACTTCAAGTGTGAACTTAGCCATGTGATTGGTCATAATTATGTAGGACCCACTTGAACACAATTGATATATTAAATGAATCCTTTCAGCTAGTTGTTTCTTGAACCCACTTCATTTTATTCTAAAATCCATTTTAAACCTTGGGGTAGTGGCACCTAATAGGTTATATTAAAGAGTTTTAAGCTTCTTTGAGATTCTATAGGATGATTTGAGCAAGTGGGAATGTATGGTCACATAATATATATTCAAAATTTGTGCATTGTCACATGTTTCATTTAGGCATGGGAGTTTGTTTTGATGCATTTTGTGTCTCATGCCATGAATATGGATAGTCAATGGTTAGTGTAGTTATGTATAATATGCATTATACATTCTAAAAAGTGGGCTATTTTTTATGGTTTAAGTCATGTGAAATTTTGGGCATGACATAATATGTAGTTAATGGTCCAAATGTGTTATAAAATACATTTTGATATGTTTTGAGGATTATTTTAGCCTCAATGGATTAAATGGATACCTATGTTAAGCTATGATTATTCTAGAAATGAGCTAATATGTACTAGTTTTCTAAATATGATAAATTAGGGATAAAACATCAGGAATAAGGGTCTCATATGTGAAATTTAATTGTCTATAATGTCATTATAGAAAAATATCTTGAAAGGTCATCTTAATTATATAAATAGATGAAAATATTTGTTAGGCTTAATGAGAGTCCACAATATTTTTTAAGAACTTACTTGTATGCAACATGATTACTTTACCTCAAATAAATAACTTGATCCTTCAAGACCTTTTCCTATGAATTGTTATCAAAACATTTTGATATTATCATAGGGTTATGGGGAATTCATAAAATATATTTATTGTTCATTGAAGTATAGTATCTAATATTTTAATGAAATTTTGGAAAAAATATAAGGATAAATAAATGGCATCAATAGATTTGTAGCTCCCCCAAACCAAAATTTATTTATTTTCATAAATCCTCTCTGAAATCACATCAAATAACAAGATATTAATGTAATTTTATCAAAATTAAGGAATGAGATAAGTGTTATATTAAAGTCCAATTTTATTATAAATTGCATTTGATAGATGAGTTTATAATCACATTTGAAGAAAAAAAGAAGAGAAAATACTCAAATTTAAATTCTATTTGATGAAAGTGAAATTCAAAATTATAGATATGTTTTATGTGGATGGTGCACAAGTGTTCAAAATAATATGCCATGAATTAAAATTAAAGATAATTATAGATATGATATAAATATATAAAGACACTAAAATAAGAACTCAATTGCCAGATTGAATGAAAGTGCCTTGATAATTAATATTTGAAATGGAAAATAAAGATGTGTACTTGATTTTTAACTCACTAAGTTTTGATAGAGACTAAAAAATGTTGGTGTTTCATTATTTTTTGAAATAATGGAGTTTTATTCCTAATTAATAAATAGGTATGGAGTAAAGTAATTAGTAAATAATGTGTAATAATTAAGTCGCTAATTTATATAAATAGATTGTATTTTGGCCTTTTTTATAGCAATAAATGAGAGAAAATGAGTGAAATATCAAAGCTTAAAAGTCTCTAGATCTTGTTTTATGTTTGTTTTAATATTCAAAATCCCTATGACCTCTTTATGCTTTAACTTGAAAGGAAAATTTGGGAAAGAGAGAGAATGGGTTAGTGTATAAAGGATATGTTGGATACACTTCACACCTCGTGTGTGGGCACACTACCTACATACCAATACTTCGAGGAGGGATCAAGCTAATGTAGTTCTCACATTGAAGTGCTTGGTGTAATTGTGTATGAAAATGAAACTAGATGCAAAATTGGGTGTACCTTAGATGGATAGGGACTAGTGCAAGGGTTTGAATAAGCTTGGAATAGGGAAAAGTGCTTGAGTGTACTTGTTTGTATTCTTAATTCTCTCTTGTAAATGAGTGCCAACCCTTCTAAATGGGCTTTGAATGGCATTTTATAAGGGATTTAATGATCATGGATTAATTGAATTTTCATTAGGTCAACATGAATTAAGATAAGGATTTGGGAAATTATGACTATTAGGACCAATTTTGTACTTGGACAATAGTGCTAGAAATAAGACACCCTAGGTTTCAGCACTCATATCCAAGTTGGGTTATATTATATAGAGGGAATGAGACCTAGGGGGATGGATATAGGCTTGAAAGAGCTACCTAAGTCTATAAGGGTTAAGTCTGAAAGGCTATGGATGACTGGGAATTAGTGAAATAAAATACTAAAAAGGTTTGTGAAAGAAAGTAGGAGGACCTATGGATTAGGTTTATTTAGTGATAATCAAGTAACCAAATTTCACATTTTATATGACTAAATTCCCCCCCCCCCCTTATTATATTGATATAACAAATTAAAATACTAAGATAAAGGAACAAATAGAAAGCGTACCTGAACTTACCTACAAAGATGAAGCCCATGAAGCTTGTGTGATGTTGAGTAATGTTGGATAGTGCATAAAGAACACATTTTAAAAGTGTGAATATATCAAATGAAATAAATATTAAATTAGTTATTTCTATATGTGATATAAAATAAGAACATACAAAAGCTAATTAAAAGAAAAAGGAAGAGAAATGAATAAATACACCTCATTAGGTATGCAAACTAATACAAAACTTCTTGTGATCTTGAGTAAGGTTGAGTAATGATGGATTGTACTGGATGATGTTGTACTAAAATTTATATCATAAATAGAGCTGAGTGCTTAATTCCCTAGAAAGTGCCTCAAGAATACAAAGGCTAGCCCTTTGGCTCCATCATCACCTATTGGGTGAAACTAGATGATCATGCATGTGATAATTAATGTCTAGAATATGTGTTTGATCCCTCTGAATAGGTGGCTCAAGAATATGATGGTTGGCCCTTTGCCTCCATCATTTGCCTATGAAGTGAAGCTAGGAATTAATACTAGTATGTATGACTACGTATATCATATGAGATGGATTTTGAATCCCTTGAATGATTTGGAAATCTAGAAATGTAGCATGGATATATAAATGTATGCTCCAAACTATGCCACTCTTGGCCATTTATAAATATGGAGGCTAGGCTTGTATGCAATCCACTCTAAAACTGATGAAATATGTTTATGTGAAATCCAACTTGAGAACTTGAATATTTAAAAAGTTAAACTTGTATGAAATTTCAACTTTAAAATGATGCCAACCACATATAGATGGATTAAGTCATACAACTATTAAGAATTCCTAGGTAAAAATCTAAAATCAAAAATAAAAGAAGACTAGTGTGCTCCACACATTACCCCCAATCACTAGAGTTTAGAACATGTATTCTAGTCTAAAAGTTATGTCAACTACCTAATCTAAAATTTGAAGTGAGAGCCATCATATCATTCATGATACCCCATATATTTGGATTATTTGAGAAAATTGTACTAAAACTACTAATTTGAACTGATCTAGATGTGTAAAAACTATAGCTGAGCTAAATTTTTTTCCTATTGCTATAAAACATGTGTGTTTTTATACCTAGACAAGAGTGCCAAAATGGGGACACCCTTGTGTTTGGCATTGCTATCCATTTTTGGTGCTATTGTCCTATGTTGAAATTGGTTGTTGATTTGGAATTATCACTATTTTTTTGTTCTATTTTGACTAGTTTGACCTCTTGATTATGAATTGGATGATCTAAGTGTTGTTGCTTTGACTTCTAGGAGCTTTGATCTCTATGAAAAAAACCTATTTATTTCCCCCTCTTCTGAGGGTAGGAATGATTGAACCTACAATGACTACCCTCATAATAAAATAGTCTTAAAGTGTCTTATGTTGCATAGATACATGATATAGTAATGAAATCTGACAAGATATCTCTAGATATAGAAATTTTTGTATTGAGAGATTGTTATATCAAAAGGGGAATTCCTTAATAGATATAAAATTATAAAATCATGTACAATGTATTGAAATATAACTAGACATGTTAGATGTTAATTATTAGTTATTAGTTGTTAGTTGTCAAGGAAGGATAGAGAATGATGTCTATCATGGCATCCAATAAAGAAAGGAAAATTTATGATATGTATCGTAATATTGAAATAATGACAAGTAATCAAGCAAAAAACATAAAAATCAAGAAGCAAGTAGCATACAAGGTTGGCCAAGGGGCCACATAAACAAGGGACATGGGCATATGTCACTCAAACTAGAAAGCAAGCATACAATGCATGTTCAAATGCCACATACAAATACTATTTGAAATAAGAAAAGATTAGCATGAGGGTCATAGGCACATAGAAGATTAAAATCAAGGGACATTGGTAAATGTCTAAAGGTACACACACATGAATATAAATAAAGGACATTGGCAAATGTCCTAAGGCACACACAAGAAATGAAACTAGAAATGGAAATGCAATCACATCTAGCTATACAAAGTAAGAATATAAAGCATGTAAAAAATAGAAAAGGTAAGATAACATATAACTAATCAAATCAAGAGTGAAACTATATAAGACATGTTTACTAAAATACTAGGTATATGCTAGGAAATAGACAAGTGTAAGATACTAGTGAGTGTCAATGTAGTAATTTATGTAATCTAGTAAGTAATGTATGCCAACATGATAAATAGAGTGTGTGGTGTAAGAATGAAATAAAATATATGGTGTAGTCATGTAGAAGATGCCCCCAGTGGGAAGATGTATCAATGTGCATTTTGAATGTAGAAGTATGATGCCTCCTCAATGGGTAAAATGAAGCAATCAAGGAACTAGAAGTCACTGCACACACTCAAAGAAGATCAAGAGAAGCATGGTAATGTAGATAATCAATAAAAAATATCATATAACAACATATGTAATTCTAACATAGTAGTATAAATGTAAAACATGGACAATTTATATAATCCAAATATTTTTGGGGTTTTTGAATTATTTGAATGTTTTTGTATTTTGAAATGTTATATTGTTTTTATATTTTTGAAATAAACTATATACAATCAAGAAAAATAGAGTATGTACAAGCAATTGAAAATAATCTATATACAAATAATTATGAAAAAATATGCTAAAACAAGGTTGAGAAGATATGATACTAACCAATGAGTCTCATGGGAGACTCCTTATCATGTTGTCCTATATCAAGAAGAAGGATCATGCATGATCATAAAGCATGATGGAAATGTTGAGACTATGGCTTTGAAATCTATATATGTTGTAAATGTTCTAAAATCTCTATAGCGGAAACCAATAGTGGGGTCCCTCTATAATTTTGAGAAGTGGATGCAACTATAGGGCTCTTAGGGACCCATCTAAAAGTAGGAGAATCTCTCTGAACATGTGATCTATGTGTAGATGCATGAGATCTCAATGAGACCATTCTAAGTGTGAAAACTATAGCTGAAAGATATCTATAATCATAAAGCTATGGAGGTGTATGACCTATTTATGCTAGCGATGAAGGTCTCAATTGTCATTGAATCTAGATTGGAGAAAGAATTGTAATAGGTGGAGGAGCTAAAACTATATGGGAAGGGATGATAACCTGATTGACATATATATAACCATAGGTGTAATAAACCTTCCTATATTTATAAACTTGGGTGATAACATGTACCACATAGTCTACTATATGAATAGATCTAGTAGTAGCAGTGGGATAAAAGCTAGATGAACCAAGTTTGAAGAGAGGAGGGATATATATAACCACTAGTATTTTCTTGTGTCTAGTAATGATAGGGAGATACTTAAAAGTAGACAAAGAGTTAGATACATATAAGTAGAAGCCATGTATAGAAATATGATTATAAAAAACATTCCACATGATAGATAAAAAATAAGGGATAGAGAGCATGAAATTATGAATTAATGCATAGAAAACTTTGACTTGAATCATGAAATTTCTAATGTGTTTAGCATGATAATCTTGAAAACGTTTCCAAATGAGAGATATAAATCAAAGGGTTGAGATCATGGATTTGTGAAAGAATGTATAAATATCTTTGACATGAACTATGACATTTCTAATATGTTTAGCATGATAAGCTTGAAAATTATTCCATATGAGAGATAGAAAGCAAATGATAGAGAGTATGTCTTTTTGCATAAAGGAATAGGAAATTTTGACATGCAACATAACATTTCAAATTCATTTATAAAAATAGAGTTGGTAATTATTTCATATGAGTGGAAGAAAATATGAAAAAAGAATTTTTAAATCTTGTTTATTTTTGGCAATGAATTTTGTAATAGCATCCAATATAATGAAACATAAGCATGAAATGCAAAGGATGAAGATTTATACTAACATATGATAAAATTCATCATTCATGTACATGATAGGGCCCATTATGGTTTCATTATTATTTCCAAGAAATGTAAGAAAAGTTTGTAACTAAATGAGAAACATTTTAACAATTTGATTATGGATGTAAGGCGATACCTCAAGAAGCAAATAGGAGCGAGTACATGAAACTAAGTATTTTTAAAAATATATTTATGCAAAATACTATGAAATTGATTTTTTTGAGTTTGATATTCAACTAAAAATTCAAAAAATGATAGGAAAATTACTAGAAAATAACTGGGAGCTAGTTAATGCAACTATGGATTATTAAATGAATTTTTAAAATTAGTATGATAATTTTAAATTTTGATATGAATTTATAGAAAAATTTAGGAAAAATTAAAAAAAAAATTCTAAAATTAGCAATATATTTTTCCTAGTGTTTGGAATGTGTTTGTATGCAAAAAGGACCTAATATGTGCAAACTAGGGTTTTTATAAAATATATGATATTTTTTCAATTAATTTATAGATTTATAATTTTTTAATATAGGAAAAATTAGGAACTTATGTAAAAAAATTATAAATAATTTACCCTAGGGTTTTTAGGGCTTTTGTGTGAAAATTCAAAGTAAGTCGGGTTCACCAAATGTTTTATTATTTTTTTTTAATAATGGAATTTTATTTCTAATTAATAAATACTTCTAGAGTAAAGTGAATTAGTAAATAATGTGTAGTAATTAAGCCATTGATTTATGTAAATAGATTTTATTTTTACCTTTTGTAAAAATAGTAATAAATGAGAGAATATATGATAGTTTATTCTGAGCTATCCGATCTGAGATAGGGTTTGAGAATTTAGGTACAAGACTAGGATAGTGTCAAAAATAGGTTATTTAACTTCATTTTTTGATTGAATTATAGCATTGAAAGTGGGACACCCAATTATTCAATGTTTTAGTCCTTTTTAGCACTATTATCTAGGTGATCTAAGTTTTTTGGGTTCCAGTTGGTAGGCCTATGTTACCCTATCAATGAAATATCAAAGACTAAAATTCTATAGAGCTCATTGTGAGTCTCTTTTAATCTTAAAAATCCCTAAGAGCTATTTGTGATTGAAGATGAAAGGAAAATTTGGGAAAGGGAGAGAAGGGGTTAGTGTGTAAAGGATACGTTGGATGCACTTCACACCTCGTGTTTGGTCATGCTACCTACATACCAATACTCTGAGGAGGGATCAAGATAATGTAGTTTTCCCATTGAAGTGCTTGGTACAAATATGTATGAAAATTTAATTCAATGTGAAATTGGGTGTACTTTATATGGATAGGGACTAGTGTAAGGGTTTGAATAAGCTTGGAATAGTATTGGAAGGTTGTATGTAGAGAATAGGGAAAAGTGCTTAAGTGTACTTGTATTCTTGCTTCTCTCTTGTAAATGAGTGTTAACCATTATTAATGGAATTTGAATGGAATTTTATAGGGGATTTAATTATCATTTATTATATTAATTTTCATTAGGTTGACATGAATTAGGAAAAAGACTTAGGAAAATAGGATCGTTAGGATCAATTTTTTACTTATACAATAATGCCAAAAACATGACACCCTAGGTTTTAACACTCCTATAAAAGTTGGGCACTATTGTATAAAGGGAATGAGACCTAGGGTGATGGATATAGGCCTGAAAGAGCTACCTTGGTTTATAAGGGTAAATTTCAAAAGGTTGTGGATGACTAGGAATCAATGAAATAAAAGCCTAAAAGGGTTGTGCAAGCAAGTAGGAGGACCTATAGATTAGGTATCTTTAGCCATACTTAAGTAACCAAATTTTGCATTTTAAATGACTAAATTTGTAAATAATAATATAAAGTATTCTAAAAAAATCTAAAAATAAAAACTTATATGATATAATAGTTTTATATGGATGAAAAGTGACAAAACTAGTTTTAGACTCCTTCGAAAATGACAATCCTCCTGAAAATGGTCAAACTTGTCTAAAAATGGATTTGTATATTCTTGGGGTATTAAGTTTTTTAAAACAATTTATTAGTATAAAATATCCAAAAACCTCTTTTAGAAAATAAAAATGATGTCATCATATGTCATAATATTCTTTTTTTGATCCAACACTAATTTAGCCTCAGTCCCTAGTAGTACATCTAAGACAAAATGAAACATGTAGAGTTAATGGCCAAGGTTCCTAGAGTGTGGGATGATATACATATCAAGCTAATAATTAGTTTTCAATTTAGTTTTAACTCATTTGAGTGACCCATCCTAATGTGTGACAAATTCATCCACATAGTCTCCCTGTGATAATCAAATAAATTATAATAACCTCCATTATCACAATCCTTAGTTTGGTATAAGTATACAACCACAAGACTTTAGTATATATAAAGTGGAATAGAAAAAATATGAAATATCACTCACAAGTATGAGATTTGATATCAAATTTAATAAATGGGTTATGTTACACATGTAGATATAGGCATCTTTGAGTTCACATTAGAACAAATTTGTGTATATGAAAATCATGGAAAGGCATGTAAGCAAAAAATAAATACATGGAAATACATGACATGGTGGTACAAAGAACCCAAAAATAGCTTTAATACTTTCATATTGTTATTTTATGGTATTAAGAGTTTGTCATGGAAAGTAAATGAACTGATAAATTATTTGAATGGAGTGATAATATTTAGATTTACACTAAGGTGTAGTCAATGATATAGATTTTCCTAATTTAGCATGTACAATAAATTCAATAAGTACAAGGTGGCCAAGGGGTTAGAGACACAACATATATTTTTTTATGTTCTTTTCTAAGGCATGATAGTGATCATGAGTCATCACAATACTACATCATAGGTTTTGACCTTATTCATTCCATGTTTTGACTATTTTTCCCATTAGATGGTTGTGTCAAATGGGGACAATAACATTGAGATAGGTGTCTTCATTTGACTAAGTATCCAACTATAAATACACATAGGAATGGACCCAAATTTACACAAAACATGCATTATCACCTATATAACTACCTTGTGCCTTAAATTATACATATAAGTGTGCTAAATTTATTTAATGAGAAAAACCCTAAGTATTTTGCATTAGACCTTCGATAAATTGGTAAATATGTGTTATAATGTGATTCAAGATAACCCTATCAACCATGTTTTGTTTCTAAGTTATGGCTATATAATCAATACTCTAAAGAGGGCCTTAGACTCACATGTAGTTCTCCCTCCTAAGTGTGTGTTTGAAATTATAACTATGTAATTATATGCTCTTTATCTTATAAAGCCTTGGTAAAAGTGAGTAAATAGTACATTTTACATTTTAAATGATTTATATATTGAATTTGGTGTTATAATGAAATTTTATATCTTGAAATATATAATACTTTCTAATTTTTCAATTGCCAAATCAAATTGTTGGGTAGTGTAATTATACTATAGCCTTTGTATATATATAAGGACCTATTAATTTTGAATTAGGATCTATTGACACATGAAAATCAAAAAATTAGGTTATAAAATAAGGTTAAACAAATGACCAAAAAGATAAAGATATGAAAAAGGAAAAAAGATAAGTCTGGACACTTGTGTCATAGTTGGACACTAATGTTGACACTAGTGTCTAAAATGGATGTAAGTGTATAAGGGATAAAAATATACAAAAAATAGTAAAAAATAGGTAGGTATCCTTGACATACATTGGATGAAGATAAATAATGTAACATACAAGCCCAAGGGGTAGGTAAATCAACTAAATTAAGATGGAATTGAAGAGGTCCATAAGAGATTGCATCACTAGATATCTAATCCTGAGACAAGAGATGTATACATGAAAATAGGCTATAAAACATGTTGTGAAATTATTCTTTTAAAAAATATGGATCTCTAAATCCCCCCCCCCCACCATTAATTTAGTAATGCATAAAAACTAAAATTACTAGTTTAAAGTAAATAAAATGTATATTGTGGTGTGGGCAAGACACCTTGTCTTTGTTTGAGCTTTCCTTGAATCCTTCATTTGAACATTTATTATAACCAAGAACATGAAAATTTTTAAAAAATATATATAATATATAAGCACAAATAATTAGCATCAATAAATAACATGAATAAAATACACCTATATATGTGTCATGTAGTAATAAACTTAGAGTACTAGATACTAGAGAAGTAGATAGGGGGCCTGTAACCTCATTATCTAGCTAGGAAAATGGATGAAATTAAAAGTGGTAAAATAGGTTTCATAGTAGTTATTTTTTCCCTTAGAATATGTATATTTTAGAGGTGATCATGCTCCCAACCCAGAATAGGAAGAGTGATTCTTTGTCCATCGAGAGTATTATTTCCCAATCAAAACAACTTGAGTGCAAAAAATATGTATATGTAAAATAAGTATAGGATGAGTGATAAAAAAATATCACCTAAAAGGTTGGTGAGACTATATAATTTAATCATTGTAATCTAACCAAAAATAGATAACCATTGTAGATAGGTAAGGATCAATACAGTTTGTAATACTTCAACCAGGTTCTCAGTGCAAAAAATTCCATGATGTGGTAATATTCCATAAAAGAGTTTTTGAAATATACAATTGATTTTTATTTTATAATATTAGGCACTAATTTAATAATGTATGCACCTTAGATATGTATCATGCTAAAAATATGTATACTAATAGTACCAATGTATAAAATTTTACCACAACTATGAATCTACATCATATAATTATGTGTTTTTTCCAAATTTAATTTTAGCACCAATGTGGGTAGCATGATAAATAAACATGCCCCAAATATATATGGATAAATATAAAAAACCATATAACTACCAATGTGGGGGTCATGTTTCCAAAACATGCTTCCATTGAATATAAATATTTTGAATGTTGAATAGGTGTGGAGAGCATGCTTCCAAAGCATACCCCACCATTGAATCTGGTGGAGGTGTAAATTGTAATTGAATGTAAAGAGAATGTGTATAAACATGACCCTACTAATATTCATGTATTTGGAAAGATGGAAAATAGTATTTAGTAATCATCTCCTTGTAAAAGGAAAATGTTATAATTTTATTGATGTAGGGACCAATTTGTATGATAGTTGTATTGGTGGTGGTAATTTTTAACATTATTTTGGTAATATGTGGAATTTTTTAGAATATATATGTACATAAATTTTTAAATATTCTTGGTAATTTAGAAAATTTGGTATAATACAAAAGGTCTCATTGTATGGATCCCAATATAACTTGGATTTTTGAAATATGATAACTGGTGCTCAAGATATGTATGTTTTAAGTTTGTGAAAATAATGTATATTAGGTACTTTGAATACACATTTTAATTCACTTGTATTTTGAGATTTTCAAAAATTTAATCTCTGAGTAGAAAAGAACCATTCCATATACTAGAGCACCTTGACTAGTGCAATTTATGTGCTCTAGATATCTATAGCCAACCATGATTTCATTAAGTTGGTAACTAAGGTTAGTTTTTAATTTAGTAATAATTTTCAATTTTCATTTTTTTTCATTTTAGGAATTATTTTATATTATTTTGTGGATAGAAGGACACTTGAATTGAGGTCCTAGACACTTGCATCATTATTGCGATGCTAGTATCCAAGATTATATCTAAGAGTCTAACATTACCATCCTATAGTGATGTTATCATCTAGCATTACCATCTTATAGAGTTATTAGCATCTAATTATACTATCTTGTAGAAATATTAGTGTCATATGATACTATCCTTTGTTCTTGTGATTATTTTATTATAACCTATGTATTTTTGAAATAAAATTTGTTTTCTAATGAACATTTGTTACTATTTTTTTGGCTATATAAGGATATATATATATATATTCAAGAGTTTTGGCGTCGTAAAAAATTTTATACCCTGGTGGAGATGAATATGGACGAATCTAACAAGGCCATTTTATATTTGGTAGAGTTTGGTCACATGGTCCATTTTGGATAAACTATGTATGATATCCACATTCTCAAATCTATAGCCAAGAGGCAGAACTCAAACACACGTAAGATGATGGTCACATTTTAGGATGTGTATTAAAATTTATGTCTTCCCATCAAAGGTGAGAGAGTTTAGGTTTCTAGAGATGAAATACCTAGTTATATTTAGTTTTCTCACTTATTTTTTACTAAATAGAGGTATCTAAACATAGATCCAAGTATTATGATTCATTTAGATAACATTATTAGAGGTGATGTTCCATGGTGACAAAATTTTATTTGTGTTTTGTTGACATCATTTATAGTAGTAGAGGGTGGCACATGGGTATCTGATATTGTATGTACTCGGTAGTTTGGCATATTGAGCTTGATCATATTATATATTCTTGGGGTTGCACTATATTGGCCCACTTATATAAGGATATTTATAGGTTTGCACTATTGAGACATAGTGGAGGGATTAGAGCAGGGACTCTTTTGCATGTGTGGGACCATGCACACATTGTATTGGTACAAATAATTAGTGGTCCCCTACCTAGATGGGCCCACCCATAGGTATTTACATAATGGTGGGAATTTACACATGGTATGGTATACACCACAATGGGGTACCATGTTATTTTGGATGGGTTGACCTCATATAAGATTATATGACATCTATAAAAGACTTTTTTTGGATGGCTCGAGGATGGACATGAGCTACAGAGGGTCTAGATCAACATGTTATTATTTGATCAATTTCCTAGTGTGTATAATTTTTTTAGTTTTAAGACAATTTGGTATATATTAGGGAATGCTAATTTCACCTTACCCCTAGCATCAAAAAACATGGAGTGGTCATAGGTCCCATGATAGGCCAACATTGATATCTATAGATATAGATCTGTGTCCTACTGATGAGAGAGATATTATGGTTCCCTTGGCTATAGGGGATGATGAAAGATGCATTGATGGTTATGTACAATTGTGGGTGGGAGCTTGATGGCCACTATTATTTCATATTGTATTTCTCCATAGGTATCATTCATGTGGCATAATGGGTTGGAAGAGGAAGGATAAGTTGAGATGCAGGTGATGGTGACCTTTTGGTACTAACACTAGTATATGTAGTGACTAATAGAGCCACATGTGAATACCATAGTTTTAAATTTTTCACACTTTAGTTTTTTATAATAGTAGATAAATTATTTTAGTCTAAACATTTAGCTAACTAGTATTGTATATCTTGTGCCTATAGACAATCAAGAGTGGGTGACAATGGTATACAATGTAATACAGTTCCTCACATGTAGTGTTCCCATGGATATATATAGATATGGTTTTATCGATAGGGTTATTGATATTGTAGGTGATCATGCACATTTATTTAATTTTATAAATATATTTATGAAAACATATCATACTGTGGTAATTGAGTGTGAGGAACTGTGTGTCAAGTTATATAAATGAGACATCCCATGGCATAGTTTTGTCTAGATCATACAGGCTTTGATTGATCAATATGACACTCTATGGTATGATCATGAGGATATGATGTGGAATTGGGAGCCTCTAAGGATAAATTATGTGATATGTACTATGCACGTGGGCCTCTATTTGATCTTGGTGCCTTGATATTGAGAGGTACAAGGTTCATGTATATATAAAGTGATGAAGAGTATACACTTGGTTATATGCCCTAGACATATGATTTATGTTTTATTTGTATAAACTTATTGTCACTTGATATATGTATGACAAGATTCACATCATTTATTTGGTTTAAAATGGATGGAAAAATTATTATTTCTTGTTATATGGTTTTAATTTCATTTACTTTCATAATGTATGAATATATGTTTATAAATTTTATAGTTGATATGTTAATTTAATTTGATATTTGCGTTATATTGATAATGTCATAATCATCATATGTAGTAGAGCCAATAGGGAAATAATAATGCCTAATTGTAATGATCATAGGGTAGTGGAATCATTCATTATATTTGTATAGGTGTTTTTTTTTGTATTTATATGAGTGACTTATGAATCTATAGGTACTAGTTTTGGTAACCAAATCTATTATGTATTTACCTCCCCTTTACATGTCCCTCGATTTAAGACATGATAAACTAATGGTTCCTTAAAAGGATCAGTCTGGGAGTGTTCAATATTATTAGAGAGTACAATAGGAGAATGACTTATTATGGTAGTCATCTTATGTGAAGGTTGATAGACCATGTTTTCTTCAAAGGGACCAACATGGGATGGATCGACCCTCTTATACAAGCCTCTAGGATAAGTATGTGAAATAGGTATAGATATGTCTTTTTGATATGCAATATCTCTATGATTGGCTAACTATGTAAGGTTTTTCTTAAGGTAAAAAAAACTCATTATATTTGTGTTTTTTAATACCATGGTAAATACAAAAGTGTTGTCATTTTCAATTTTCAAATTGATGTGGTGGATAATGTGAATCAATAGGAAGTACTACCATCCATTTATCCAATAGTGTGTGTAATATGTCATGGGTTCTTCCATGATACTCAAACTAGAAAGTTTGTCACTTTGTAGAGGCATGTGGTCTAACTGTAGGAGACACTCTATAAGCACGTTCCTTTCCTTTATTCAATGCTTTTATCATTTTTTATTTTACATGTATTACTGGTTCTATAAAATGTGTTTTAATTGGTTCATGGTCTTTTGTAATTTGGTTATTTGCTTTGGAAACATGATTTTTATCATGTATATTTTCAATGAAGACATAAGCAACTTGGTTTGAGTGTTCATTAAAGCTCATGCATATTTGTGCACATCCCAAGTTAAGGTCTTAAATGAAGAAAAATGCTTATGCAATGCTCTTTATTTGAGTGGAGAAAGGATACCTCTACTAAATATAAGTTATAATTCTAAATCTAAGGGTGTATAAGTTAAAGAATATAAAGCATCCTTAAATTGAATAATATAGCCTTGTATAGGCTCATTTTATATTTGTTTCAATTCTTGAAAATTTTCTAATGGTAACTTAGGTAGGGTATAAAAATGAAAATGAGATACAAATACATTCTCAAGTTTTTTGATGGTGGATAATGAACCATTTAGAAGACTATAAAACCAATCTAGGGCCCCTTCAGTTATACTATGATAAAAGCCTTTAAGATTAATCTTCCATTTTGGGCCCAATATTGAAAGGTTTTTATAAATTTTTGTAAATGAATAACAAGATCCCATTGACCATCAAAGGTGGAGAAATTAGGCATAGTAAAGTTTGAAGGATAAGGAAGCTCAAATACATCTTTGGTAATAGGTTGGTCCACTAATATATTCTCATCAAAATGAGTCTCACAAGAATAAATTTGTACCTTGAAATTGTTGAATTTTTGTTACAAATTTATTATGGTAGTCATAATAGATAAAATATCATAAGAATAGGTTGAAACTTTTTCTTGTGGTTATAAATTACCATGCACATGGAACATAGGAATAATTATATCTTTTCCACTATCAAGGTGAGGATCATAACATGGTTGGACTTGATTTTGTAAAGGGATATACTTATTTAAAGAGGTGAAATTATCATGTTGGATATCATGAAGGTTGTTACTATTGTCATTATAAGGTTTTATGTTATTAAAAAATGTTGTGACATTCATGAGGAACAGGGAAAGAAACTTCTCTTTTAAACATTTGGTATTTTATATCAAAAAATGTAAGGGAAAAAAAATAAGCATATTATTTTGTTTTTATAACATAATGAGGGGGAGGAATACAATTTTCAATTTTCACTTTAATTTTTAAAATATGGAGAGAATATGAAATGCTAGCTTTTACTTTCTTTAACTTACATGACTTGATATTTAAAAATGAAACATGAAATGGACTTTACATGTGTTCCCAAATAATGAATTTTGTGTAGGCACATCTTTTTCATTTTCATATGCACTCCCATTTTTTTGTTCAATTGACAATAGGAGACATATAACACATATTTTTCTCATGTGATTATCCATCACAATCATAACCTAATATTGAACTATGGGTACCATGGATCTATCCATGGCTTGATTATCATTGTAATTTCTATCACTTTTTAGGATATATTCCCATGGTCATTATCATCTATACCCATTTTTCACCTACTAAACATTCCTATAAACTTAGTCTTTCATTCATAAAGATAAACCCTCGATCATGTATAATCAAGTCTATGTTAAGCAAAAGCAATATCAAAAGTTAAAAACAAATCATGGGTCACCCCTAACATTCATAGACTACTCCCTTGAAGGATAAATATTTTAAATTTATCCAAAATTGTAAAACATGAGGTGGATTGATACTTTGAAGGATAGCTATCAAAATCATTTGAACTAAGTATATAAAATCATATCACTCCCTTGAAAGATGGCTGAGTAAAGCATTTATCAAAGCTAGCAATTTTTTTGAAGCTTCCTGCACCAATCAAATTACCCAACCTTAAGGCAAGTTCAAAAAATCAAAGACCCCTAAGAAAAAGAAAAAATAATGAAAAATCCACAATTGGCTCTCATAAAGGCAATAATATTTGAAGGCCACAATCGGTCCTCCTCAATAGACTTCTTGCATCGATCAGTCTACACTTTATATATGAGCATAGACTTGTTTATACTATCTCTTTGGAAGCCTATAGAATGGGCATGCTAGACTCACTAAAGGTTTCAATTTCACCCATTCTTCTTCCACATATCATATGAATGGGACTATGAGATTACTTGACACAATGTGATTAAGATACCTGATTATCAACATAAGCATGTTAATATGACCCTTTGAAAGGCTTATTTTCACTACACCAATCCAACTTTAGGTTTTATTTCTATCCTTGCCAATGAAAAGGCATTATGTTATTTTTTATTATCTTATTATTTATTTACTTCATGTATTCTTATCTTCAACCATATTCACATTTTGTCTCCATGAGCATAAACAACAACTATAAAATCAAATGTGTGAACATCATCAACTATGTCTACAAGTAACATCATCTACATATCTAAGAGAAAGATGTAAGGATAACATATAAAAACATATCCTCAACATCATCCTATCCATCAACCATCATAATATCATGAGTATATAGTCATACCATTACACCATCATAAGCATAAATCAAACTAATGAGCAGGCCATCAATTCATATACCATCTATTACTCTATCTAATTTCCATAAAATTAGCATAATTCATCTTATAAACATCAACTCATTCCAAACACGTAAAAACTATGATAAACAAAGATATTACATTATCACATTACATACATTCATCAATAACACATACTTTCACATCCATGAATAGAATCAAGGCATCATAGCTATCTTTCTAACATCACACACCTAATATACCAAGTAAATATCTCATAAAACATCAATCATAAACATGAACACCATGAACCATAAACATCAATAAATCATAAAGCATGAACATCATATATAACACCATCACCCATAAATATCATATGTACATCATGTCATCATAAAACAATATCGATAACAATGTATAGGCTCTCTCTCTCCAAGCATTTACATCTTGATGCATCAACATGCATGCTAGTATCAAAATGGTGTATACCTATCACTACCAATATGTCAAAACATGCACATATATGATAATGGAGCATCATAACCTGCACCCAAACCCCTACCACTCACCCTACCTATACCTAAACCTATAGACCCATCTAGTGGTGGTCCTCTTAGGATACCTACCTAGGGACCCACTTTTGAAGCCTACTTTCCTTGAGTCATGACAGCTAGGACACATACCAAAATAACCCTATAATCACCCCATCTCAACTCTATTAGGCACTAAGTCAGTGTGATCTAAGAATTTGATGATGAAGAGGAGATTAGTATTATGTTAGTGATAAAATGAACAAAGCAAATTTACAAACAACACACTAAAATAAAACCTTCATTCCTAGTTACTAAGGTGAGCTTAATAACAGAAAAAATGACAAACACACCTAAAAATTAAGAAAAACAAGAATCCTCCACCTTGTTTGGATGCTCCAAATGCTTTTGTAGTAGTGGTTTGCTTGGCTTGTGCTCATGAAGTCATCATCAAAGGAGGCTTGGCTATCTCCTCTTCTCTTTGGCATCTTGTGGCTTTAGCTTGGCTTGGAATAAATTTGGTATGGTAACACTAATTTCAATATATTTTGGAATCATTTGTGCATTATAAATTTGTTTTATCAATACTTAGAAATGATGTTCATGGCCTCTCTATTTATAGATTTTTGAAAAAGGCTAGAATCAAATTGAACTTCCATCTCAAGATTGAGATGTGTGGATAAGGATTAATACAATTATGTAATTAAAATTGATAAATAGGCTCATCAATATTTGGGATAGAGGAGGATTTAAGAGGCATGGAGGGCATGAATCTTGATATTTGTGGTGTTTATGGCCTAGGGATGTCTTCCCAAGAAAATGAGGTCACTTGATGATGCAGATATTTAATATTCATTTTTAAAAATAAGTATTAAACAAGTTTTCATGGAATTATTAATTAGGCTCTAATTTGGTTTTATTAGATCTTAAGCATGATTAAGCACTTTGTGCACAAATTTTTGAAATTAATCAGAATGCCTTGTTATTGGTCAAAAATTTGAGTGGATTAGAATTGGAAGTCAATGTCAAATGCATTAGATCCATTATCCCATTGAGGATGTTATAAAGAAAATAACAAAGGAACTCATCTTGTGTAAGAGATTTGATAGGAAGGAGCAATCCATAGTACCTAAATGTAAAATTAGCATTTTGACTCAAAATGATCTTATCAAAGTTAGTTGACCCTTAAATTACATTGCCCCATTTAATGATACTCTAGCTAAAATCGGCACTTGAATATGTTAGATTCGATTCTTTTAATGTGCTTTAGTGTTTTTAGGCCAAATTGTGCACTTTAGGTGGAAATTGGTCAAAAACCTGGTTGGAGGTTATTGGTGGCCAGATTTAGGTGTCTACAATTAGCACTATGGTTTGATAATATCTTAACTCCTAAATTATGGCCAAATGCCAAACTTGAAGAACAAAACTAGCTGGCACTACCACTAACCTTCCACCCCATATCAAAGCATCTCTCTCTTATGTAACCATGCCAAAGGTAGCATGTGCTTGGTCCCTCTTAACCATCAATGACTAAACTTACCCCTAAAAGGTGTCCACCTACCTCTATAGTGAAACCACCTGCCCCTGTAATGTAGTTACCTAGGCCTATGCCATGGTAAGTGATACTAACACCTAATCATCCCCCTATGCTTTTACCCTCCATAGACCTACATCCATGGATTTCTATCCCCCATTGCCCCATTTAAAGTCTACTATATCACATATACCCTTATACTAAGCTACATATCCATCAATAACACTTATGTCATCAATAAGAGCTCTCATCGATAGCTCCTCATAATCTAGCACAACATCCTATGGCTATGGTGTGGGAAACATGAACTCCACATCCTTTTTCTTATATCAAGGAAAATTAGGTGGGATCCCCTAAACCAACCCAAACTTTCTTCACACATTATCAAATGGAAAGAGCTCATCCTCACCCTCCTTATTGTTATATATCCATCCCCAGTTCTCTACCCCTATAATGTGATACCTATATCTATTCCATTATGACCATCCAACATATATTCACCATATCACATCCCTTAATATTAACCCCTCTAAAGCATCCTAGAACCACTAAATATCTCTATCTCCTCCACCTACCCGTATCATGGCTCTACCTCTCTTCCAACATAGGAAGCCCACTATATAATTAATCAATAGATAACCCTCCATTAGTATCCTTAAGGGTCTCAACACTAAAATATGCTCAAATTTTTAATAGTGAAGAATGAAGCTAATAATCTTGTACCATCTATGTGCTTATAATCCCTAAAGCTCCTGGTATATCTACACTAGTAAAATTGGGACCCACCCAAACATGATCCTCCCTAATAACATCTCCACTAAAACACAAATTAAAACATGTGAAAACCACCCCCAAACTAAATTAGGAAACACAAAACTCATTAGGGCCATCATCATTGTAATCAAGCATCTATCCTTCATATTCATCTGGTATAAAGGACCATAAATAAATCTACCTACATAAAACCATACATGAATGTGATCCTCACCATATATAATCTCCATGCAATAGTCTATCTCATCACTCTATATTTGATATACTACATCTCCTTCAATCAATAGACAAGTGATCCTATACACATTCTTCGGGAGGATGGTGATCTCTCTAGTTTTTAGCCAAAAGGTATTCATCATGGGGTCCTATCTCTTGATGAGCACAATAATCATCAAAAGATTCTAGGGTAGGTGTTGATAATGATATATCATACCTAATTTGATAGCCTCCATATGCTACCACTCATTAGTAGTCATGGCATCTTGTATCTCTACAAAGAGTATGGGAACCCAATCCCTCAAGTGAATCTACTTATGATCCTATAAGTGCAATATACAATAAACATGCATACTTATTTTTCCATCTAAAACTAAGTACTAACTCATGCCTTCCTTAACCTATTTCAATTCACCCCATTACATCCTTTTGTCAAAACCACACCTATTCTATCCCTTATCTCCCAAACACTTATCAACTAAGGTAATGCTCACCTCACTAAAAAAATATCTTGTGAACTCTACCCTCATCAAATACAATCTCCAATCATAAAATATTTTCAAAAAACACCTTTGAAATCAAAACCCACCCCTTTTTCACTAGTCCTTTGACCTATGATGGTTCCTATAATCATCACCAATCCCTTAGGACTAGTTATCTTCCTTGGGGTCAACTTGCACTGGTCAATAATAACCATCAATGATCACTATCTTTACCCAGACTATGGATGGTCTTAAACCAAGAACCTCTGTTACAATGCTATCTCACTCTTAAACTACCTAAAATGTTTACAATACAATAACATTGTTAAGCTAAACCCTCTCCTAACCTAATTTATAAACCCACTCCAACCAATTCCTCATTACTCCCACAATTTTACCTACACCTTACCCTACCTAGGGCTTTCACAAGTAGCTAACCCAAATACCTAAGTCACTTAAATTTTTCATAATCAAGCCTAGCTATCAAATCAAAATAACCCTTACCTCATTTTGTGATCACTAACATGGTTACAGGCTTCATCCCACCACTCAGTTGCATCCTCAACTACCCTTCATCATCTCAAACCTTGCTTAGGTAAGCCAACCAATCAAAAGCCTTCACCTTAGTAGTATCAACACACCAACCACTAAAAACACACTATTCACCCAAACCACAAATGCAAAAGTCAAATGTGAAAAAATAATTCACCTTTTCACTTTTTACCTTCTAGATTTTTAGGGTTTTACCCTAACCATTGCTGCTCAAGGTGACTAGTGCCAGTCAACCCTTGGGGTACCCCATAACTATTTATAGTTAGGGTCCCAATTTTAATTTATAAAATTTTATGGCATCTCACCTAGGTGCTCAAAATTTTACCTACCCAGACTGGAAGAACTACATTTGGCCTAAATTTTTTGTTGGATATTATGTCTAAGAAACTATGTAGGAAACATACATGTACCCCATGCACATGGAGTATGCTCGACCACTCCCACCAACTTGACCACCTCATGACCTTGACATTGGTCTATTTTGGCCCATCTAACATGTAATTTTATAACACTTCTTTCCTAGTATATTTGGCCATAGTGATAACATTGACATGTTGACCTTTTACATTTTTCACCACCTCACACATATCAACTCACTTGTATCTCATTGGGAGCACTTCTTAATTCCAATACCTATGACACTTGACCCATTTGTGTTTTCCCTAAGAAAACCTCCTACCATTTATATCCACTAAAAACATAGAAATCACTTAGGAGACTTGTGTTTATGAGTGTTCCTAACCACCATTCCTATGAGTGGTCATGTAGTTCACTTGTCACTTGTCTTACTTAGTATCAACCCTTATTTTTACCAACATTGGAAATTTTGGTCTTTATGTAATCTTGGTTATCACACATTTGTGTCACATTTCATATGTAAGTTTGCATCTCAAATTCCCAACCATTCTTTTGTCACCTACCTCATGACCCACCATCAACCCATTATCAGACCCATACCCATTTCAATCTCACCTCACCAACTCTTGATTTGAGAGGGGACACCTCCTCCTACTCTCAAGGAAATCAAAACATTATCCATTCTCCATTTTTATTTTTCTTTCTCATTCACACAAGCCATCTAAGAAAATGGGGGAAATGAAGACACTAGAAAACTACATGCATGGTTTTAGTTGTCAAAATGCATTGGGTTGATCTTTAACCTCTTTCAGCTACACCTATAAGGTCAACAAACCTACTTGACCCACTTACCTAACCTAAAGTCAAGTTAGACACTTGACTAACTTAATTAACCTTTTTACCATTTTAACAACCTTTTCCCTAGGCCCTCAACTGACGTTAGTTAGGGTGATCGGCGATGGTCACCATGACCAGTGATGGTAAGGTTGTACTACTTGGAATTTTAACATGCAATCCACATGTAAACCACCACTTTGATTTTCAAAAAATATATAATCTAAATCTTGTCATGATCCTTTATATAGATAATTTATATTTATATGGCCTGGTTACACCTTCACTTTCACCTCTTGATTATGCCTATAAGAGAGAGAGGACTATAGGAGAAGATCATCTACAATTATTATCAAGAGATTTGTTTATCTAGAATCTCTTTTTTAGGTCAATCAACATCACCAACATTATCAAGTGCCATAAGCCATTAGCCATCTTATTGGGAGTTGAATCACCATTACCTCTCAACCAAGCTCTTAGGTATTGTTACTCTACTAGAATTAGCCTAGATTCTACCAATAGGAAATCCATCTCAACTATCCACCAAAATAGCTTATAATAAGATAATTATTTTCTTTTAGGTATCTAATTATCATATTTTTTCTTCAAGATTGGCCTAGCCCTTATCCACCTCTCAATACTTACCTTCTAAATCCCATCGATCAGTAACATCAACCCCAATTCCACTCCTAGTTATACTGATAGGCACTCAGTGATATTTACTTGAATGATAATGGTTAACCTCATCTAGTGGTGGTTAGACAAATGATGATGGTTATCCTCAACTGGTGATGGTTAGATGACCAATGAAGGTCACCTGTAGCACCAAAAGCCAACAAGTTAATTCCACCTACCTACACCCAACCAAATCCATTTTTTTGTGTCCCTACCTATTTATAGGATTCTTTTAGATTTTTTGAAGCATACCCTAACCTTTCAGCACTAGTATTAATCAATTTATCACTAATTTTATCATTTTTAGTCTATTTTATTGATAAACATTCTTGTGTTCAATTTTATTACCTTTTGATTATTGATGTAAGTACCTTATATCTGGTTTTGTGAACTTAATTATTTAAAACATGTTGATTAAAAACCCCTAAGGAAGCTCTCACTCCTAGGATCCAACTATTGCTAGTTAATCCACCCAACTATTTACCTAACAAACAAGTCTGCTTTAGTGATTTCTTATCTGCAAGTCTTCCTCCCAAGCCAAAGAGGATCTCCTCACATATTTTGATACAATGGACACATTATCATAATGAGGTATTACTACCACAACCCATACTTATTTTCTTCTTTCCATTTTCCAAATAATAAGTATAAATTCATAGAAACGCTAGAAACTTATATTGTAGTGAGACACTAACATTGATGCTAGTGTTCAAAATTAATGTAAGTGTCCAAGGGATAAAAACATATAGAAAATAGGAAAAAAAGGTATGAATCTATGACATACATTTCATGAAGAAAAATAACATAACATATAAGCCTAAGGGATAGGTAAATCAAGTGAAATAAGATGGAACCAAAGAGGTCCATAATAAATTGCATCATTAGATACCTGATCCTAAGTTAAGAGATGTATACATGCAGAGAGGGTATAAAACATGTTGTGAAATTATACTTGTACCAAATATTAATGTCTATAATTGTATGATAAAGGTCATGGTCACTTTCAAACTATTTTAAAAAATGGTTAAGATAAAAAAATCCCTAAAATAGGGATGAAAATGATGTACATGGCACTTGGGTGGATATTGAGGCAAAAATATGATAGATCTAAAGGTGTTCATAAAAAAATGAGAACTAAAAAGTATTTTAGGGTTCCAACATGAAGTTAAAGTATAGCAATATGATATGAATGTAATTAAAATAACTAAAAGTATAAAAACATGATAAAAGTACTATAATTACATGGGTTTTACTATAATTATTGACTATATGTAATGCCTAAATATTAATCATGTATGTATACATATAAAAGTAAAAAAAATAAGTGCATACCTAATATGGTCTATGAATATCTAATTATTTTAAATTTTCATGAATGCTCCAATGTTAAATCTCGAGTGTACATGTAAACAATCACTAATGTTTACATGTAAATAAATATTTTGATAGTTTGATAAAATATAACATGATGAAATAGTAAAAAAATGAAGTAATATAGTTAATTAATAGTCATATTTCTATGAAAACCATATTTTCATCTATGAAATTATGAAATTTCGCTAAGTCTCAATTATTCTAACAACATGTTGCCTACATATCTAATACTCTAAAGAGGCCCTTAGATTCACATGTAGTTCTCCTTCCTAGGTATGTGTGTGGAATTGTAAATGTGAAACTATATGATCTTTATCCTAGTAACCCTTGGTATAATTTTTATGCAATAATATATTTGAACTTTTGAATTCTTAAGATATTTAATTCAATTTTGTAATGAGTTTTTATATCTTGAAATATATAGAGCTTTCTAATTTTACAATTACCAAATCAAATTACTAGGTGGGTGTAATTGAACTATATCTTTTATATATATAGTAAACTCATGATTTTGAATTAGGATCTAGCGACATGCTAAAATATAACAATAGGATGGAAAAAATGGGTTAAACAAATGATAACAAAGTAAAAGATATAGATAAGGAAAAAATATAAGTCTCGACACTTACATCATAGTTAGACACTAATGTCGATGCTAGTGTCCAAAATGAATGCAAGTGTCGAAGGATAAAAACATTTATAAAATAGTAAAAGAAATTTAGGGATCACTAGAATATATTGGATAAAGAAAAATAACACAACATCCAAGCCCAAGGGGCAAGTAATTCCAGTGAAATAAGATGGAACTAAATATGTCCATAAGAGATCACATCACTAAATGTTTAATCCTTAATCAAGAGGTGCATAGATTCAAAGAGGAAATAAAACTTGTGTAATTGTACTTATACCAAATATAGGTGTCTATAACTATATGATAAAGGTCATGGTCACTTTCAGACTATTCCAAAAAATGGTCAAGATAGAAAACCCATAAAATAAGAATGAAAATGATGTACATGGCACTTGGGTGGATATTGAGGCAAAAAATGATAGATCTAAAGGTTTTCATAAAAAATGAGAATGAAAAAGGATTTTCAGGGGTCCAATTTGAAGGTAAAGTATATCAATAAGATACTAATGTAAGCAAAAGAACCAAAAGTACAAAATCATGACAAAAGTATTGAAATTACATGAATTTTACTAAAATTATTGACTATATATAATGCCCATATATTATTAGTGTATTCATACAAATCAAATTAAAAAAAATAAGTGCATACCTAATATGGTCTAGGAACCTCTATGAGATTTTAAATTTACATGAATGCTCAAACATCAAAATCTTGAGTGATAATGCAAACAATCATGATTGTTTACATGTAGATAAATGTTTTGATAGTTTGATAAAATATAAAATGATGAAATAATAAAAAAAGTAATTAGTAAAATTAGATAATATTCCCATTGGTATGCAAACCATGTTATCATCTCTAAAATTTTGAAACTTCCATGTGTCTTAATTATTATAACTAAGAAATGAAAGAAACTAAAAATTATTATGGGTCTCAATTTACCCTACCATATGAAAAATTAGCTTATTTTATAAATAATAAAATATATCATACCTTTATGTAATGTCTATCTAGTATTAGACACTTGAAAAATGTCAATCTTGACTTAGGCTTATCCTAAAAGACTTGTGCATCTCCAAATAGTTCTCACTTATCATTCATGCACATGTATATGATATTTATGAATCTAATCCATTTTAATTTTATATTATTCAAATATAATAACATTCCATCTTATGCTAAATTAGAAAAATATTTTGCCTAAACATTCCTAGAATAACACATTGGTATTTTTGTCTCCTAGACAATAACAATAGGTTTAGATAGATACATTACCATTAATGTATTGAGTTCAATGTTGAATCCATTTTCATATAAATTTTTATTTATAAAAATTAAATCATTCCCATAGGTTAACCCATTCACCTAGTATGATGGTAGTGTAGAAAGTTACTCAATTGAGTGCATATATACAAATCAAGGTAAACCTTATTCATAATATGGAGTTCTTAAGTTTTCATAAATTATACTATTGCAATTAATAAAATTTTCCATATTCTTCCCAAAATTTAAAATCATGCACTAGGATCATTCATTAACGATGTTTGAAATAAATAAAGCCAAGTCAAGTGCTAAAATTGTTAAGATCAAAGTGACATTTACAGGTGCATTAATATAGTGAAAGAGAATAATTGCATGATCACATTAAATGGAATAACTATGTGTGGATTTAATTTAATAATGGGAGTATTATAAGTGTAGTTAGTTTTCACTCATCAATGTGGGTGATTGGGGTTAGCTTATCCCAATTACACTTCATTAATGTTTACAAATTCTCATTTTTCATAAGAATACTTGATGTTTCAAGGATAAAAAAGATGATTTGTGGATTTATGTGTATAATTGAGGATTAAAAATTGAAAAAATAGATATTTATCAAATATTCCTCATATAATTGATAATCACAAAGAAACAAACCTTCCTAGGATATAATGCCAACCCTAGTCACTAGCATCAATGTTCTTTCCCAAGCATGACAGTATTGAACCTATGCACACACAGACATAGTTTCAAATCTAGAAGAATCATAAGCCTACATCTAGTATGTTTTCACAATCAAATCATAATCATAGTTATTTATTTATAAATTTAATCTAAACATTTTGATATCCTTAATAATTTCTAAGTATAATAAATTGCATTATTAGACCAATCTAGATCAATTAAATTTATGTCTATGCTTGATTTCCCTATATTACAATCTAAATTTATTATACAAGTTTAACCTATTATGATTAAAACTAAATCCAAAATAGGGTAAGCATATTGATGAACTAGTATATTGCATTAATAGTGCTAAAACCTATGTTTCCCTTAAGATTTCATCATTTTTTCTAGGTTTTTTTAGATATTTACCTTTGGTTTTTATTTTCAGTCTTGATTTTTTTATTTTTTCTCTCATCATACTTATTTTTTTAATAAATTTACAATAAATTTATTGGTTTACTCAAGTCATGATTTCACTTATTTAATAATTTTTACTTGGTTATATATAAGTTGTATATAGGGGTCCCTTATCCCTATCTATATATGGGGTTGGGGCCTTGGCCTCTTAGGCATCTAGATAGATAGTTCTATCATCACCTTATCAATGAACCTATCCCATATATAGGGGAGGGACCCCCTCTAATATATTCATATAAACTACTCAAATATTATCACATGTATAATATAATAAATAAATGGATGATTGAATATGTATACACAAAGGGTAAAATTAATAATGAACTATACTTAACCTCCCTTAACACACATCCCATTAATGGAATTATTATGACAATTGAGACCACACATAATAAATGGGATGATCAATAAATCCACTCTCATATTATTACATTTGATAATGAATATGAAAGGAAATTAATCCAATTGATTGACCAAAATCCATAAATGCATGATGAAATGTTGTATGTGGCTCAAGAAGAATTAAAAAAAACTAGCCCAAATGACTAAATCTAATGAAAAATATGACCCTCTCTATGATATTAGTCATAACTCTATTATTGACACTATTCCTACACTTATACCTCCAATTACCTATGTAATATCAACCCATGGTGTGGGACAACCACAAGGCTTACCACATATTTCCTTGCATATGCTTATGTATGATATCTATTCCTATTCTTTAAAAACCATACATATTACATCTCTACCTCACATATTTAACGTTCTATTTAGTATATTTTTTGAACTTGTAATATAAGGTGTGGTTCCTAGATCAATGTACATCTCATAATAGTCATTCATTAGATTCACATGGATTAATCCACCATTATTTATCTATTGAGATATGAACATTTCACCTATCCTTATGGGTTTTAGATCCCAAGCTTATATTATATGACTGAAAAGGTGATCCTAAATAATACCTTCTATCTTTCCATGCAACATTTTTAAATCATGTAATGAATAATTGTTTATCAACAAAGTTATTTTCACAAAGTCTCAAAAATTATTCTTTAAACTAGTTCTAGGACATTCCACCTCAATTAGTTACTTTTTTACTTCCTCTATATGATTAGTTTTAATCAAATTTCTCTCTCAACATTGATGAAAAAATATAAAGTTTAAATTCCAAAATTTAAGCAAGGGTATAATGAACCAATCTGTGAATATATACTATGATATAAGACTTGCTAGATAATATGAGATATCCTATGGTAGACAATGAATTATAATATATATTAAACCAAATATTTCTTGTCCCACTTTATGAGTCCCTATTATTAAAAAAAATAGATATTTGGATGAGTTATAACATACAATGAGGGATTGAGAATTCAAGCTCCTTGCACTTGACAAGCTTATGTATGTCCATAATCTAATGAAATTAATTATATGTTAATATAGTAAAATAATAAATCATATAAATTAGAGAAAAGATAGTAGATCCACATCAATAATTGATATAGATCATAATGAGTAATAAATATAATTGAGCCACTTCGAGGGAGAAACCTCCAAAACATTATAATAAGGGAATAATTTTTAATATGATGGTCAAATACTAACCAATGCCTCCTATATATACTTTAATTATCCATAGTTATTCCATAGGTGGACCTTAATAAGAACATAAATAAATGTGACAAGATAATATAAGAAGTATGCATGCCACAAGTTAACCACACATATGCCTAGACATGCCATATGTTAAAGTTGTACCATTACCTTACCCTAAAAAAATATGTTTTCCTCAATATTGAATCAACCTAGATGTTATTTCAGGAATGATTCATCATCCTATGTTGCATATTCATGATGCATATACTACCATTTGATCAAATACTCATTAATCACTTTGGTTTATAGTTTTTTAGTGCATGTTTGAAGGATATCTTTAGGCTCTAGAATAACCTTACCTTCCTCATCCAATTAAGGTAACTAATTTTTAGTATAAAATCTATGTCCAATTACCTTATTTAGTAAAGTTACATAGAATACCTGATGCATGTGAGTGGACTAGGGAAATTCTAGTTTGTAGGACATACTACAAATTTTATGCAATATTTGATAAGGACCATAAAAATTAGGAGAAATTTTTATCATTTTTTATATTAATTTAGAGACATCTTACTATTATAAATAATCATAAAAATACCCAATCACCTATGTCAAAAATGTTGCTCATTATAGTGTTGATTTGCTTACTACTTTATTTGATTTTGTGGCATGGATAAATTTTCTAACAAATTGGTGACTACTTCCTAATGATGGTGAATGTTTTCCTCAATAGATATATCCTTGGGATGGAACTTAAAGTTTAAAATGATGGATGGGGGTGATATACATAAAATGTCATAAAAGGATACATTTTGGATGAACTATCAATAAAAGTATTATACTACCACTTAGTAAGTGGCAACCAATGAACCCATTGATATTTTTTATCAGAAATAAAATAATTGATATACCATTCTAGACATTTTTTGACAACCTCTATTTGTACATCAAAATAAGGATGATAGGAATATCTATTAGAAAAATAAGTGAACAAACATGTAAATAATTTAGTCTAAAAATTACTATTAAATATGGGATCTTGATCACATATAATGATCTTTGGAGTACCATGTAATATATGATCTGTATTTATAAAAGTATAAGTTATTATGCTAAGAACAAATTGTTGTGATAAAGAACAAAGATGAACATAGTTTGAGAGTAAATACACAACTAACATGATAATATTTTTATCTTTAGACCATGGTAACCCAATAATGAAATACATGGAATACTCTTTGTAAAACTAGCTAGGGATGGATAAAGGCTAAAAAAGACCTGGGTTATTAATGATTTCATTTTTTTCTATTGACATGCCATGTATTCAACCACATATTTTTGGGCATCCCCTTGAGTCCTTCCAAAGATAAATCTTGCTTGATTCTATGACATGTTTTCACAAATCTTAGGTGACCTCCTATTAAAAATGCATGAAGTTCTAGAAGGATTTTATGTTTGATGAGATATTTATTACAAAGTTATAATATGTCTTTATACCATTATAATTTCACTTTCATGTTAATTTTTTAGATCCCCCATAACCATGTCAAATATTTTAAATCAAATCATGGGTATCAATATCATTATCCTAGTCTGATCTTGCTTCCTCTAGCCAATTTACCTACCAAATGGTAATTGTGCACAATGATGCCTTAACTATTTCATCCCTCCAAGATAGTGCATTTTCCACCACATTATCTTTTGATTTCTTATATATGATTTCAGAATCATATCCTAACATTTTTTTCACCCACTTTTGTTTTTTTCAAAATATAATTTTTGTTATAAAAAATATTTGAGGCTATCATGATCTGTCTTTACCTAAAAGTGATAACCTATTAGATAAACTCTCCTTTTCTTAACTACATGAAAAATATCCATGATCTCTTTCTCATATATTATATTGAGCCTATTATTTCTATTTAGTTGGTGAATCTCAAATTCAAGTGGTCTACCTTATTTAATTAGTACAATCCCTATGCCATATCTTGATGCATCACATTCCACAATAAGATTTTTATAAAAATCAAGAGTAGATACAACTAGAGTGGTGAACATATCCATTTTCCTATACTCAAATACCTTTTTAGCTATATTAGTTCACTAGAAATATTATTTCTTCAAAAACAATTTGAGTGGGGATGTGATGATACCATAATTTTTGAAAAACCTATGATAGTAACTACTTATCCCCAAAAATCCTTTGATGTTCTTGAGGTTCTTGGGAACCTACAACTCCATCATCACTTGGATATTTTAAGGATCAAATTTCACTCATTAATTTGAAATAATATGACCCAATTACTCCACCTCTCAAATTCCAAAATCACATTTAGAAGTTTTGGCATAAAGTTGGTGTTGTTCTAGAATTATGATTACTTGTTTCACATGCTTCAAATGGTCTTCCCAAATTTTTATTTAAAATAAGGATGCCATCAAAAAACACAAATACAAATTTTCTAAAAAATGGTCTAAAAATATTATTCATCAAACTCTAAAATGTAGAGTGGGAGTTTGTGAGGCCAAAAAGCATGACCATAAACTCATAACAACCTTCATGAGTTATGAAAGTCATTTTAGGTATGTCCTATTCAAAAAATAGAATCTAATGATACCCATAGCAAAGATTGAACTTGGTAAAATAAACATCACCATGAAATTCATCTAGAAAATAATTAATTATTGAAATATGAAGCTTATATTTGATGATGTAATTATTGAGTTTTATATAGTTTGGGCATTCTCACTATGAAAACCACAAAGGAATATTAACTTTGGTTATTTCACATGATTCCTACCCCCAACATCTCATATAATATATTATTAATTTCACTCTTCTAAGCATATGGATACTTTTAGGGTCTAATGTTGGGTGGTATACTAATAAGAGTTAGTCTAGTGGCATGATCATTCACTCAAATTAGTGCAAGTCCTTTTGGCATGTCACCCAAAAAAAACATAATGGTCATCCACCATTATTTATAAATTAGGATGGGTATAATCCTTATTTTTTTGAATATTTATGGAAAATAAGAGTGACATAAATTCTTCAGTGCCTTTTCATAGAATCTTTTTCATTTGATGGGAACTAACTATTTGTGGGGATTTAGCTTGTAATCCATGTAGTTCAAATGTCCTACCTTCCTAATGGAAATACTTGAGTATTTCATGGAAATTAATTTTAATAGTGACCAAATGGGTGAGCCATTTAACTCCTAGAGTAATGTCACCCCTTCCTATGGGGATAAGATGCATATGATAATCTAATATGTATTCTCCCATAGTAATCTTAATTCTATGGCATTTAATAGAATAGTTGATGGTACCACCATATAAAATCATACCTAAATTTTTTGAGCTAGGTAAATGAAATAGTTCAAATGAGTAACCAAATTACTATTGATGAAGTTGTGTATAATCATAGATTAAACCAACATAGTCACCTTTTATTTCTTGTGTAAATAAAACATCTTAATAGTTTTAGGAGTACTAATACCCTAAAGTGCATGACAAGAAATAGTAAGTTGAGAATATTTAGATTCATACTTACGTTTATCCAAACCTACCCTTAAGGCCTCATCATATTTATCATTATAATTGATACATTTAATGTAAAAATAAACTTATTTTAAACACAATGATTTCTTTTGATCTATTTTATATCACAATAAAAACACAAACCTTTTGCATGCTTTTCCTAAATTTGTTAATGGGTCAATCTAGTAAGATGAGGAAATAATAGTGCTAAGAAGATGTGTTCATGAAAATAAGTGAAAGGTATCTATTTTATCAGCTACTTTTTCTCTACCATGCATGCCATTGGGATGGATTCATATGATAAAGTGGTACTAAACATGTGAACCTCTATTCAGATGTTATCTTTGAGACCACCAAAAAATAGGTCATTAAGATTTTCCTTAGAGATTTATACCACACATAAGGAGAGATTCAAAAATTTATGAATATAATCCTTTACATTCTATGTTTGGGGAAATTTATATGGCTATTTGAATTAATTTTCTAAGATATTATTAGGATAGTGGAGCTACAATTCCTTAGCCAATATAGATAAGAAACTTAGAGACCCTTATTTTTATTTTGAACACAAAACCATTGATACCAAATGAAATCTTAGAGTTATATATATAGATAGGCCTTTAATACCTTTTAATAACATGGAATATGATGGAGATAAAATAAATTTTCAATTTGAGTGATCCATATGAGTGGATCATTACCATAAAAATTGCACAAGTCTAATTTTAGAAACATAGGCTTCAGACCAAGATTGGCAATGTGATTTTTTGGAGGATAAGAACCAAATTACAGTGGTGGAGGGTTATTTTTAAAATAATGAGGTAAAAATTTGTTTAAATACCAAATTATTTGTTTTGATTTATCCCACAAGCCATTCAAGTACCCTCTCATTCTTGTGATGTCCCCTTCAATTACATCATCAAAATTTTTACACAACATGCCATGTAACTCTATCTAACATTGGAAAACCACCTCTAAAATACAAGGATAATAAGTTTTAGACTCCATGTCATAATAGTGATTAGTTTTAGGAGTTTATTTACCTTTCCCACATCCAAAAATGTTAGGACTAGCCATGTTTAAAGCCTAGGATGGTTTTAGACTTGAAAAAAAAAAGTGTATCGATAGATGAGACAATTATAATTGCCTCACCAAGATGAATAAAATGACTGATAATGTGAGCAAGGGTGAAAATTTTCAACCCAAAAAGTCCACTGTTAGAATATTAAATTTTAATAATCTCCTATAAATAAATCCAATGACTACTAATTTTCTTAAGGTTAAAAAATTCTATACCTTTATTTGAATGTTTTTATTATTTTTTTAATAAAAATCACTTTGAAAAATACTAAAGTGATAAAAATTTAATTTCTTTATAGATCACAAGTTATGATTTTTTTATCCTTGATCTTGTAATAAATGAACAACACTAGAGTCAAAAAATGTCATTGGATAGAATTTCCCAAATTAAATCTCTGATACCACTTGTAATAGAATTACATATATGTTCACACAATAGAATAATATATCATATAAATGAGAGTAGAGATAATACATCCACACCAATAATTGATATAAGAGTAAAATTCTTGATAAATATAGACGAGCCACTTCAAGGGAGAAATGTACAAAACAATGCAATAAGGGCACAATCCATAATATGATGATCAAAACTAACCACTAATTCCTATATATACTCTAATTATCCATGGTTATTCCATAAACCAACCTTACTAAGAACATAGATAAATATGATAAGATAATTTAATAGGTATGTAATCCACAAGCTAGTCACACATATCCCTAGACATGACATAGGTTAAGGGTGTAACACAGACTATTATTTCTACTTAAAATACAATGTTTTAAATAAATATAGATTATGAGGGGAAATGAAATTAGAATGATAATAAATCCAATATTATAGTTAGCATAGTATTACAACCTAAAAATAGGATTTTTTTTTAATGATCCAAAAGTGACGAATTTTTCATGCTTACATCAACCTCAAAAAAAATTTACAAAGTTTAGTTTATTGAAATATTTTATCTTTCCCTCAATCACTAGTGGTTGATGAATGAAACCATCTACCTAGTAGATGTGATTAGAATGCTTATTATGATTTTCACAGATGTGCTAAACATTCTACAAAAATATTTTTCAAGTTAAAGCATAAGATAAAATGTAGTATCCATAAAAACACTATTGAATTGATCACACATATATAGGATATTGGATGACAAAAAAATAGGAAATATAAGTTGTAAATATTTAATGACACATTTACAAAATGTACCATAAGCATCTTCCTCTTGATACATACAATCATCTAATTGATATGATTATTAACACACTATGAGCATATTACCATAATTACCCATGATATTTGATGATTACATTTGATGATGATGGCTCAAATTTATGTGCATTATTACTATGAGCTCATAATAATGAACACCCTATATATAGTTTTATGTTTTATAATGGTTCAATATTTTTTTTTACCATGACACTTTTCAACTCTTTTAGATACACATAAAAGTATACCTAATATACTTTAATAGTGATCAAAGGGTTTAAAGGACATATACAAGACACCATCAAATGTATTATACTATGTCTTAACATAAGGCCCACCATAGTGGTTAATTCATTCTTAATTATAGTGATTAATGGGATCTTTGACATGTTTTTTGGACACCCTTAAATTTATAATATTTATGTAGTACCTTCTAATTACATCAATGTGTTGAGTATATACAATGAAACTTAATAGTTATAGTATCAAGCATTTGATATGAGTATCCTCTCTAGCTATTGGTATCTCATCCTCCACATCAACCACCATCAAATTCAATTATTACTGATACTCAAATCATTATATAGAGGAAATTTTTACTTCCACTATGGATAAATATTCATAGTCAATTATTGCACCCATTTGGGATCTATTTATATATTATATGTAGAGGAGTATAGTTGATTCTCCTAGGTGTCTAGTCTCATAATGGTTATTACATCCTAGAGTTATTTAAGACTCACAAATTCCCTTATCTAATATATCACATACCAAGTTAGTCTCATGGATAGTTTAATATGATCCAAAAAAGAACATAAGTATCTATGAATTCTCATACTATGCAATGGGATCCATAGAGTTCTATATATTCTAGATTTATTTTCCATACACAAGATTCTATGAGTAGTAATGATGATGCTTACATTACACCATGTGATCCCTTTCTAAATTTTTACACAATAACACATGTTACCTTTCATTTCATAAATTTAACACTTACACCATAAGATAAAAAAATATTCCATGACTATCCCATTTATGGGATAATTGGTAGCACATTTACCCATTTAAAAAAATACAAAAATAACAAAATATAAGGAAAATATTAAGACATTTAAAACATTCAAAATATCAAAATTTAGGACATGCGTATGACATGGGTAGGTATATTACATTGTTTATATATGGTATTTATAGAATGTTATTGAAAAGGTATACATTTTTAATACACTTCCATTTCACAAAGTATATGAGTGTAATGTAGGACATAAAAATCATACATGAACATGTATATGTTGGACCTTTTTCTTATAATAAAAGGCCTACTAGGGGACATCTACTTCCAAAGGTTAGATTAATATAAGATGTATATTTATTTTAAAATTTACCATAATGATATACATATATTTCCTACATATACTTTGTTAATGAATATGGTTATTTACTAAGATATGACATTGACATATATGGATAGTGTCGACTAGTTTTCACTTGTTCTATGTTTCATTGTTGTTGTTGCTTTGGCATGAGCACATGTTTTTTTTCTATTATTTATGGTTACTTAGCCTTATTTATTTATTTTAACATTAATGTACCTTTCATGTGACCCCTTGGTGTTATGTGTAAAGTTATTTGCTATTGTGTCATGTTTCATGTTCATCTTATTTATATTGTGTGATTTATATGTTTCCAAGTGAAATGATCTATATCACAAGCCTCCCCTTTGTGTATTTTTTCATTATTTACATCATACACTTTATTACTATGTAATCTTATTAAGTGATAATTATTATTGTGTGATTCATGGATACATATATCTTGACATACCACTTATATTCCCTTACATTGCATATGTTACATACATGCCTTGATGTTATATGCAATATTATGATGACCTACTCTTCACATATTTACATGATTTTATATGAGATTATCCTTATACATGACATAATACAATTCAATTTTATTCTGAGATGAGTGACTTGTGGAATATGTTGTTTGCATCAAAATGGATACATATTAGTGGTATTTATGATTGAGACTAAAACCTTAATGACTAGGTTTATTTATAGTATACATATTTTATATGTGATTTAGATATTATATTGGGATAAATTTATAGTTTTTAGACATATTTTGGGGTCATATGTAGAGAACTTGTACTCCATTTTACACTACATAAGTTAGAAATTTAAGATTGATACATATTCATATAATTTAGGGACATGTGAAATACATATGTACTCCATTTTAAAATAATAAATTAGTTAGGAATGATTCTAGTTCATGCACATATGCACCATTTTAGAGTTTAGTTGGCCATGATGTTGGTTCATGCACATTATACATGTTTTCACCTTTGCAGTTATTTATCAATTATTTTAAAGTAATTTAAAATTTGGTTAAAAATTAAATCTATAAGTTTGTTTATATCTATTAATTAATGATTCTGAGGTAATGTCCAATGAGGTTCAGTGACACAAAATGGAAATGGAATTAACCATAATTAACCCATCATTTTTCTCACCTTTTCATTATTGGGATACAAGACCAATGTTAAATCATTTACATAGGGTTATGGAATTTGTATCCAATCCATATAAATTTCATTATTTAAATTTAAATTTAGGTATTTATTACCCTAAATTTTTTATTTCCTCTAAGTGATTTACTAATCACAATTCTCTAATGCTTCAATAAGGAAGCATAATATCCAATAAGTTATAAAAACACATAGTTTACTCAAATACATGGGCTCCTTCCTTGCTATTTAAAATTTCAAATAAAGTTTAAATTTAAAATTTTATTCTATAGATATTGACTACTACATTTTCATTGAATTTTCTGTTTGGGGTAGCTTGCACACTTGAATCATTCTCCAAAATACAAAGTGTGATGTACACTCTTAGGTATATCTTTATCATTTTAATCTAGTATTTTCATTTAATTTGAATATTAGAATATTAAGGAGAAATTTTTAGACACTAAAATTTAGTATTTGATACTTGTAAATGTCAATCTTAACTTACACTTATCCTACATGACTTATGTGTCTCTAAATAGTTAGCACTCACCATTCTTGCACATCTACATGCTAGTTATGATCCCAATATAGTATACATTGATATTAATAACCTAAAATATTATTTCATTCTATTTTAAATTAGTGAAATATACTACTCATACATTCATAAAATACCGCATTGGAATTTATATTTCCTAGACAATAACATCAAGCTTAAATAGTAATATCAATGTTATTATCTTGAGGTTGACATTACCATACTTCACTGAGAAATGACTATTATTTAAAATCAAATAAATGCCATAGGATGGCATATTCACCTAACATGTTTATGACATGTGAAATTACCAAATTTAACACATATAGATACAAATAAAGTTAAAGCTTACTCACAATCTATCATTCTCTAGTACCTCTCAAGTATGAAACTAAACATTGAAAAATAATACCATGTTATTCCTAAATTGAAATTCAAGAACTTGGAGTAGCCATAATCCATGTATAAAACACACCAATACATGTCAATTTCCAACATTGGAAATATTAAAACTATATTTCTAGGTGTATTCACATAGTGAAAGAGAATTTTTTTAGATTCACACTAAGAGGGAATGGTTATGTGTGGTTTGAATTTCCTCTTAGAAATATTAGATATATAGGTAGAAATCAATCATCAATGGGGATGATTTTGATCAGCTCCACCTAGATACACTTAGTTGTTACATATTTTCATCCTTCATAAGTGGACCTAAGTTTTATATAATAAGAAAGTTGATTTATTGAGTTGTTCATGTAATCAAAGGTTATAAATCATAAAAATAGGAATTTATCAAAAAGGTGCACCACAATATATAATAATAAAGAGATAAAATTTCCAAATAAAATAATAATAACCCCAGTCACTAGAATCAACATACCTGACTAGGCTTAATAATACTAACCCTACATGGATAGAGATAATTCCTGATCTAGATGAATCATAGGTCTACTTCTAGTCTATTTTCATTGTTAGATCACAATCATAGTCCATCACCAAATATTCTAGGTAAGGTATGTTGATTAAATTCAACATGTCCAAAGCTTATGACAGGGTTTCTTGGTAGTTTCTCCTTCATATTCTAGAAAAGATTGGTTTTAATCATGATACTCAAAAAATTATTTGGAATTGCATTACTACCCCCAATTTCTCCATTATTATAAATGGGGTCTCTAAAGGCTTTTTCCATGCTTCTAGAGGCTTAAGACAAGGTGACCACCTCTCCCCATAACTCTTCATCATACTGACTAAAACATTGGGGAGAAGTTTGAAATGGGCTTATAGTTAGGGGCAAATAAAATAATCTTGGTTGCTCAAAACATGGATCCTATCACCCATCAGTAGTTATTTGATGAAACTATCATTCTAGGTGACGCTTCGACTAGGGAAGCAAAAAACCTTAAATGCATTCTTAATAAGTATGCAAATGTGTCTAATTAATGTATCAAATTTTTAAAAATCTCCCTTTTCTTTATAAATATGCCTCTCATCCAATATAAAAAGAATGTAAAGATTCTATATTGTTAAATAGGTACTCTCTTGACTAACCATCTAGGGATTCCCATCTTTGTAACCCCATGATTGACCTCATCTAGGATAAATTAGAGGGGTGGAAAGAGCACCTTGTCACATAGGAAGGAAAATTTTAGCTAGTTAAGGCCATAATTCAGATAATTCCTATTTATCTCATGTCAATTTTCAAAATGTCAGTAAATGTTGCCTCTAAAATTGATAAAATCCAAAAAAAATCTTTAAAGAAGAATAGAAGAAAGGTTTAGATTTAACTTAGTTGCCTGGGAAAAGGTGTGTCTCCCAAAAGTAAATGGAGGACTAGGCCTAAAAATTATAAAATCAATAAATAGAGCATTATTAGCAAAAATGGGTTGGTGAGTAATTAAAGAGAAAGGAAAATGGATTAGAATTCTCAAGGCTAAATACTTGGAAGGTGTGGGATAGGATGCAATCTTATCGGAGGAATGATCTCCCAAAGGGTCCACCTTTTGGAAGGCCATATCTTACTAAAAAGACCTCCTTAAAAGAGGCATATTATGGAAAATCAACAATGGTTAGAAAATATATTTTTCAGAGGATGCTTAGTTATCCACCACCCCCTCTCATTATAATAAACATGGGCATGATGGTTTGGTCAAATCAGATAGATATGGGGGTCTAAGATCAAAGACTGCTCAGAAATTAAGGATGAAAGGAAGTGTTGGAAAGCCATCCCCAATGAAGGGTTTCCCCTAAAAGCATCACAAGCTATCCAAAATATTAACTAGATTATTTCTAATCTGCATATCCCCTTGGTTCAAAAAGATGACCATTTCATTTGGAGAGTAGAAGATAGTAGAGATTACTTAGTGTCCACAGGCCATGCCATTGAACTTAATGTGGATAGTAATTGGGACCACTAGAAAAACTTCTAGTTAAATCATCTAACCCCAAAGATTAACTGTTTTTTTTGGATTGTAGAATAAAACAATATTTTAACTATTGACAACCTTGTCAAAAGGAGATTTATCATCCCCAATAGATTCCTAATTTGCAAAGAGGTAGAATAATCCACTCAACATTTATTTATGGAGTGCCCTTTTATCCTATATCTATTCAATAGTATTCTTTGTCATTTCAACTTAACTTGGGTCAAGAAAAATAGCATATTGGATCTCATATTATAATGGAATCCCTAGGGAATATCTCATCCTTGACTTTCCTTTGGAATCTTGCACTTTCCCACTAGTTTTAGTGCATCTAGAAAGCTTGTAATGATAGTTTGTTTTGAAACAAAAGGCACTAGTGGAAGAATGTTTTTTCAAGATTTTCCAAGCCATTTCCAAAAATTGGAAGGATTTTCCCCCCAATGATAAATATCTTACCCATATTTTACATGTCTCATCCTTAACAACTGGGATTTCCAACAAGTCATTAGTTCCCCCTCAAAAGACATCATATGAAAGCAAACCAAATAGAAAGCCCCCTAATGGGTTGGATAAAATTAAAATTTGATGTAGCCTCTAAAGGAAACCATAGCCTAGTTGGTGGATGGGGAATTATAAGAAATTAAAATGGTGAACTACTAGTGGCTTATGTGGGGCCCATGGGTAATTAGACTAATCATCTAGATGAAGCTAAAGCTGTTATTTGGGGTATTCAAATTTTATAGATCCTTAATCATAGTAGATTCATTGTAGAGGGAGGTTCACTCAATGTTATTAATTACTTAGAAGAAAAACCTACTCCTTCTCATATTATTAAGGACCTAGTCAAAGATGCAAAGTCCATCCTTTGCACCTTTCCTCAAATTAAACTCATACACACTTATAGGGAAGGTAATGGAGTGACAGACTCTTTGGCTAGCACCAAAGTGAAACTAAAATCTTTAAATATCTATAATGATGAAGGAAAAATACCCCCTATGACATGTAATGGCATCCATTTTGAAGGAACACATGCCATTTAAACTCATCATGTTCTTGCACGTGTGACTTTTAACCTTGAAGGGCCTAATCATGGATTTTTAGTACCATTTTCATCTCAAGGCAAGGGAATGAAATTATGATTAGAATTATTTGGTGTGAATCCCTCTTATCATAAGCTATAGATTCTTCTCTAACATATAGAACCCTTGACTTACTCACTCTAACCTTGCAACTCTATTAACATGGGAGGTGACCAAGACCATATGGAGGCAACATATTACAAAGAGGTTCATGAAAAAAAAGGTGTCGAAAAATATCAAAAAATGTAGGCTAATAGATTATATGGATCATATCACCAATCATAATTCTTTGGTGGTAAGATATTTCATGAGGGGAATTTCCATTAATGTTTCTAAAGAGCTTATATGATAAGTCATGGGCATGGATTTCATAGGCACAAAATAATACAAGGATCAATCAAAGAAATAGGATTCACTACAATGTTTTTTTGAACCAATGAATTTGCGTAAATGGAGAAAAAGGGATTTCCCCATGTTGAATTACCCAAATACTAGCTCGAAGTCTATTTACAAGTCATGAGGTACATGACCCTAAAAGGTAAGTACTCCTTGATATTTTCACACCATTTCATGTTGCTCAATCACTTCATCAGTGTTAAGATCAACCTTCCATATTTTCTCCTAAAATCCTTATAAATCACTATCCTCCTTCACTAGGTTAATGCTACTAACTTAATTTTGTATCAAGGCCTTATCTTTCTACTGGTGAAACATGATCCTACCCTACTTGGTAAAAATATCCTCCCTAAAAGATCCTCCTCAGAGGATGAATCCCAAGAGGGCCCCTAGAGGGAGATATTTTTGCATTCTCCTTCCCTACCACTAAACTTTTTCCTCATAATAGTTTACCGCATTCTCCTCTAGATGACCTTCCCTTGAATTTTTTTTTCATCCATAAACCCAAAACCATCACCCTTGACTCTCCATCCAACCATGATCAGAAAGGTAAAGCCATTATAACAAATGAACATGAGAAGAATAAAGTAATGTTATAAAATTTCAACATAAAGGTCCAACAGGTAGGTTTTAGTTTGGAAAAATTGATCCAAGATTTGAATGAGCTTCACTAAATGATGGAGGCCATGACCCATGTGTTGGTTTAGTCTACCCTACTCCCTTCCCTTTCCCTAGTTACAAAAATACCCTAAAGACCCCAAATCCCCCTAGGCCCTCCCTGGGGGGTCCCCCCATAATCATCCCTTACCCCAGGTGAAAGGCAAGAAATGCTAGAGGATGATTCTTTAAAGGAAACAAGCTGAGGGTCTTAGGAATCAAACCAGAGCCAAAGCATTGAAAGACATGACAAATTTCCCACCTAAGGATAATTATATTAAGGAGGACACCAAATAAGGTCCCCCCAATTAAAATGTTTATTGTGTCTGCTTTTGTTTTTGCTATTTAGTCTCTCTTTTTGCTCATTCAACCTTATTAGGCTTGTTTAAAACTCTTTATTTCATGTTTATGGTTTTGGGTCCCCTGTAAAACTTGATTTTACTATATCTAATAAAATAGATTCAATCAATTAGATGGTAAAGCTATGTATTTGAATTTCCCTAATACATTCATATTTATTCTTAAGTTTTGTATATTAAAATCTAAATTTACTCTACAAAATTGACCTATTATGATAAAAACTAAATAAAAAATAAAGTATGCCTATTGGTGAAAATGTATATTTATTAAATAGTGCCAAAACCTATGTTTATCTTAGAGTTTCATCTCTCTTTATTGGGTTTTATTTTTAGACCCAATTTTTTATTTTCCCTCAGATTGCAAAGTACATATGGCCTTAATATATGAAAATTGTTTGTATTGGTTTAATCAAGTTATGATAACACTTATTTAATATTGTTTTACTTAAATATGTATAATTTTGATTAAATATTTATACACTAATCCTAAAATGAATAATGAACTATCATTATCTTCCATTAACACATATCACTGTTATGAAATTATTGTGACAATTAATACCACACATACTTAAGGGGATGTTATCCAAATCCAGCCTAATAAGAATACATTTTATGATGAATATGAATTATAATAGACTCAATTTATTGACCAAAATCCACAAATACATGATGCTAATTTGTATTTATCCTAATATGAATAATAAAATATAGCCAAAACTACTACATCTAGTGAATGATATGACCCTTCTATGATATTAATTAGACTACAAATGTAGATATTTTTCTTACATCTACATCTCTAGTTTAACATATAATATCCATACAAAGTATGAGGACAAAATATGACCTCCAAAAAATTTATGTGTGTATACCTATACATGAGACCTATTTCCATCCTTTTATGACCATGCATATAACATCATCTATCATACCTACTAAATGTTCCCTTGGGAATATTATTTCAACTTTGTAAGATAAGGTGTTTCAGTTATATAAACGTACATCTCAAGCTAGTCATTGGATTCACATGCATTACACCATAATACTTTAGTTCCTCTTATAGTAGCATATACCCTACCTTTAGCGTTTTAATATCCTAATATTTAATTATATTATGGAAAAGGTAATCATGAAGAAAACCTTTGACCTTTCCATGTAACAATATTGGATTATGCAATCAACAACCCATTATTGACCAAATTATTTTCATGAAGTCTCAAATATTTTTATTTGAGGTGGTTCATGAACTCACCACTTAGTTAATTATTTCCTTCTTATATAAGATCAGTTTATATCACATTTTACTATAACTATTGATGAGATAATATCTTAATAAAAAATTACCAAACTCAAGCAAGGGTGTAATTACAAAATAAGTGAATATATACTCTAATACATGACCATGCTAGATAAGATTACTAATACTATGGTATATAATGAGTTATAAGATAAATTAAATATTTCCTACACCACTTTATGAGTCCATATTATTCAAAAAAATAGATATCTAAATGAGTTATGCCAGATAGTGAGAGATACTAAAGTCAATTTCCTTGCATTTAATAAGATTAAGTATGATCATACTACTATTATTAATTAAAAATTCAAGTCTAAAAGTAATTCTAATTATAAGGTTAAATAAAATTAGAAAAATAATGAAGCCAATATTATAGTTAATGTAGTATCACACCCTAAAATTAATCTTCTTTTACTTGATTCAAAGAGATGATTTTTTTATGCCTACCTCAACCTCCTCATAAATTACTACAAAAATTATCTAATTGAATTTTTTATATCTTCTACCATCAATAGTGGTTAACATAAAAAAAATCTCTACATAGAATATATGATTAAAAAATTTATTATGATTATCATTGATGTGTTGTGCATTATACAAATAGATGATTTTATTTAAGGCTTAAGATACAAAAATAGTAATAATTAAATTGGGAACTCATATAGAAGATGACAGACCACCAAAAAATAATAACTACAAGTTGAATATATTTAATGACCCATTTATAAAGCTTGAGGAAACAAAAACTAAGGATACTTATTAAAAACATCATATTTACCATGCATATACTCATCCTATGACATATAGTCATCTAATTGATGAGATTATTGGCACACTTATGAGTATATTACCATAGAAACTTGTGATTACATTTGATTATCTATTGAGATTATGATGAAGACTCAAATTTATATATATTATGCATATGATCTCATATCAATTAACACCCTATTCAAAGTTTTATGGATTATAATGGTTCAATACAAAAAATTTATACTATGACACTTATTGATTCTCTTGAATACACACAAAAGGATATATAAAATACTACAACAATGATAAAATGGTTTAATGGATATACATAGGACAACCTCAACTATATTGTGTTACATCTTAAGGTAGTTCCCACCATAGTGGCTACTTCATTCTTAATTATATCAAGTAATAGGATCTATGATATGTTTTTGGCATGGCCTTGGATTTATAAAATTCATTCAGTACCTAAAAACTTATGTAATATCCATTATGATGAGCCACCTTCCCCTTGCTTATTTGTGGTGTTTTCCAAGAAAAACTACCCTTAGTTGTGAATAAATTCAAAAAATTTGTTCCCTCCTTGTGTTAATGTATTAAAGTTTTTTACTAGTTTAAGAAGAATGGATTAAATTTAAACTTTGACACTTTATCATATAATTTATATTCCTAAAATTTATCTATATTTTGAAATTAAAATTTAAAATAGTCATATGAGCCCTATCAGGTAGGCTTGGTAGGAAGCTTACAACCCTTAGGGTCCTATTTTAATTGATAGGCTTTACACACTTGTTGGAGTGTGTATGAAACTACGTAAGAGAATTAAATTATTCTAAGAGTCCGATTTGGTCATGTAATAAAATTTTTATGTAAGTTGGTTACTCATGCATGTAATATCACATGTTGCTTACAATATATTTATTAAGTGTGTAAGAAAAGTATGGACCTTATAAGGAAGTTATGGGTAATTTTATGACAAAACAATGGCCCTTGTAATAAGGGTAATATGTATCATAAATGAGAGTGGGTGGAGTCTAGTGGGATATATTTCTATTTAATCTCCCATTGATGGCTCCTTTTGGTTATTGATTCCCCTGGGAGGAGCTTGTGGGAAGAGGAGTTTGGGATGAGATTGTGGAGTTTTGGAAGCTTGGGATATGCTTGATGAGTGATAGATTAGAGGAATACCTCTTATGCTTGTTTCCATTATGTTTTGAAAGGTTAACTTAGTTATTTTACACCATCATATTTTGTTTGTTTTTAAAATGAAAAATAGTGTTTTTATTTGGAAAATATTCTCTCACTTTCTCTCTCCCCCCCCTCACACACACAAAAATACTCACTCTGTCATTATCACTCTTTTATCCTTCCCTCTATTTCAAGTAAGTTTATTCACACTTCATGCATTTATACTATAAAAAAATAAAATCTCATTTTTATTAATTTGTTTATGTTATTTATTTATTTAAAAAATAAATAAATAAACTAGACTATTTATATTTTCACCATTGTTTTCATACATATTTTTGGGGTAATAAATATATGTTTAGATATAAATATAATTTATTTATGAGATTAAAATGATGAAATTTCATCATTCTAATCTCTTTTATTTACTTTGGTAAATAAATTATATTTATATATAAACATATATGTATTCATCCATAAATATATATATATTTTATATTTATATATAAACATATATGTATTCATCCATATATATATATATATATATATATATATATATATATATATATATATATATATCTTCTCTGATCAGTAAATGAGATTATAATGACAAAATTTTGTGTTTGTGTGTGTGTTAAAAAATAAAAGAGTCAGTATCCTTTATTTCATGATATATGTATAGGAAAATCTAGTAATATGCCTAAATAAAGGAAGATAGGTAATAGAGCCAAGTAGACTCACAAATGAAAAAACATGCCAAGAAAGGCATTGGCCATTAAAAATACGAGATAACTATGGAAGTGAATTGCCTCAACATAAGATAAGAGACATATAAAGTAATATAATGAATATCTATGTGAAATAATCCTAGTTTAAAATATGGAAGCTAGTTTAATCATTTAATTAAGGGATATCTCCTTCACAATGATAATTCCATCAACCTTATTTACCTATATTTCTAACATAACTTTGACGAGGTTACAAGCATATTTAGTTAGTTCATCAATAATGGAATTGTGTTCTGTATAGATGTGAATGAAGGAAATGGGATGGAAATGTGAAGCTAGTTTAACAACTCTATTGATGAAGTGTTGGATAGTGTGTTTCTACATTATGCCACACTATTCATATAGTCTCAATCCATATTGGAGTTCAAGTACACTATCAAGGAGGTGAGATCATATGTAATGGATATGGAAAATGCAGTGGTAATTACTTATAACTCAACTAAGTTATTTTTTTCTATAGAGTACCCTATCTAAAAGTGATAGTTTTATTCTTAATGTGAATGATTCCTCTAGCCCCATCATGACTTTAATTTCCATGAGAGACACCATCACAAAAATAGTGTGGCATAGTAGTGTTAACCATTAAAGAAGTAGGTGTGTGTTGAGACTTTTTTATGGGGAGGTATGAACAACATTAAATGATATTTGTATTTATAGGAACTAATCATTGTGAAAGGATTTTTGTTCTTAAAAATCATCTAATTTATAGTGATCAAAATTCCCCAACGTATATGCTACGTAAATGTTTTAAATGTTCATAAATGCCTCTATGATCATTCAAATTATTCTAAGCATCCATAAAAAATCTCCTTCCCACATGGGACTAGTCCATTGATAAATAGTATAATTATAAGCCACCTGTGTGAAAGAGCATCATATGAAATGATGGTCTAGGTTTTCAATGATATCACAAAAAAGAAAACAAAGTCATAGGCCATTCTATCCGCAACATATGAGATTGTCCCATGTTAATATTTTATTTTTTAGATCTAAGAATAAATTCAATTTTACATTAGGATGGGTGAAAACCTTCCAAATTATTCTTAACACAAAGGTACATTTTCTATCTCATACTATGGCCAAAGCACAATGTATCCCAACTTAACCTTATAATCTCTACCATCTAAATAATAGGCCCAAAATAAATCAATCTCTCACTCCATGAATATATTGAATTTATGATGATACTAGTTTGATATCTATGTCACATGATAGCTACCTAATCCATGAGGCTAAACATCTTAGTAGTTTTCCATTCTAAAATCAAACTATTTGTCTAGGTATGATCATATGGATCAAAAAGTGTGAAGATGTTTTTTTATTTTAAAGTTGATTTCATTTCATTTGGAAATGTATATTAATTTAAAATACAAAAAAACATCCTTGACAATGTGTATTATTTCCACATACCATGGGTTCCACCTAATGATGGTGAATCTTTGAATAAGTTATTTTTAGAAGATAGATGTGCTATAATGGATTTTTGGATCCATAAAAATTTAATCCATGATAGTGAGTGGCTAAATGTATTTTTGGTATAGAATTTTATTCCATAGACCCAACTTGGTGATAAGATTCCAAGCCCCTTTTATTTCAAGTGCTTTTGGAAATATAACCAAGTCATTTATATGCTAGCCACCTTCAGCCATTAGTTGAGGTAAATTTATCCATTTGACAAGCATACTACTCTTGTTCTCCTTATTTCCTAACCATAGAAAAAGAAGGCAATGTTTCTTGATATTGTTTAGAATTATTATAAAAAAGAACGCAAGTGATGATAACTAGTATACCGAGATGGTCTCAAGGAAATATTTTATTAAAATCAATCTTCCAGCCATAAGAATCCATCAATTTCACCATAAGATGATACACCTTTTAATTTTATCAATAAGCCAATTCCAATCATTGCATTTGTATTCATAGGTATTCAATAAGAAACCCAAATATTTGATACCAACATTAGGTGGAAGTGTGGAGAAAGGAATCAAGATATAAATTAAGGTTTTAGTGTCATTAGTGATGTGGTAAAAATAAATATTATATTTTTCATATTGATGGACATCCCTATAGTGGAAGTGAAGATGTTTAGAATTTTGTCTAAACTTTTAGCATCATGAATTGTGCCATTCCCAAAGATATGAATGCCATAAAAAATAAAGATATGTGAAATATGAGTGTTTTTATAAATATTTACACCCATGATATGACCAATATAGTCATGTATGAGAGATATTAGACTTAGAGCTTACACACTAACAAGGAATAGAAGTGGTGATAGGTGAATCCTTTTCATAGTCCATAAGAAGGAGAGAAGAAGATGGATGAAGAACCATTGATAAGAACAACATGTGAGACTAATTGAAATAATTACTTGATTAAATTTATGATGGGTAGTGCCAAACCCATTTATGTAAGTATAAGCTAGAGATAGAGCCAATTGACATGGTCAAAAACATTTGAGAGATAAATTTTGAGAAGGAAGGAAGACCAAGATTTTGTTTTGATAGTATGTAGAGCCTCCTAGACAGTGATAGCAACATAATGGATGTGTTTATTATCCAAAAAAATATTTTTTCAAAGGATATATGCTATAAATAATGGGCTTGATCATATCAAAATTAATATTTGATATAATTTTATAAATGTAGTTTCAAAGTGAGATGGGTTGGTAGTTTTCAAAGATGTAAATATTATAATATTTTAGGATATTAGAAATGAAGGTGGAGGATAAAGGAGCATGTTTTTTTACCTAAGATATATGTCTCATCCACCATTTGTATAATATCATTCAAAATTAGATCCTAAATACTAAATTAGAACTCCATCATCCACCCATCTAGACTAGGGGCCTTTCCTTATTAAAACATGTTAAGGGTTTTATGTAATTACCATAAATAAATAGGTTGGAAGAGTTTCTGATTTTGATATTCTCTAAAATAACCATAAAAATGATGCCACTACCAAGATATCCATTGCATAAACATGATTTTTTTGTATTGACATCCTCTTATTTAATGAATGTAACTCTAATATTTATTTTCAATTTTTATTTTTACCAGGCCAATAACTTGGCCTTTTCCTTCTCCATATGGTCAAGAACACCTAAATTATCAGCCCTAAAGTCATCTTGGGGAGCTAAAAGCTTCAAATATTTGCAGACACAAAGAAGAGGTTGCTAAAGAACCAGAAGAATCGGTGTCGATAGCATGACCGACGTCACTTAGATGCAATGCAGAAGGCAACCAACAACGGCAGCTAGTCGGCCGACATTGACAGCACCAGGCAAGCAGGGACCGGCATCGGTCGCCTATGCATTCCAGAACTACTATTGACAAACAGTCAATTAAGTGAAGCGAGTGTTTGCTTGTTAAATGACTAATTATAGTCACAATCTACGTGTCTAATTATTGTAGTTAGATTTCTATTTTTGTATGCATGGGATTCTATTTAAAGACTCATGAGGCATGTATTGTAATTATCAAGAAGGCAAGTAAAAAAGCATTGAAGCAAGCAAGGTCAAGGAGATCTACAGGTGTAAGGTCAAGAAGATCAGATGAAGCATTCAAGGAGGGATAACAACTCATGTTGTAGAGTTGGTTTTGGTTGAGCAAGAGAGAGAGGGAAGAAGGTCTTGAGGTGTGGCAAGCTTTGAGGTGGAGGAAGAAGTGGCATCTTCCTTATTGTATTTTCTTCTAGTAATATTTAATACAAGAGTGTGTATTGTCTCTCAAATTTTTTGCTATCTAAAGTTTCTAGTTACTTAATCATTCTGGTATAATTCCGTGTTTAATTGATTATAAGAAAGTAATCAATTGTGCTTTCATTGGATAAAGGGTCCCTAACAGTTGGTATTAGAGCTACGGTTTGCAAGAAGTAGGTTATTGTTTTCTATTACAGGTCATTCATAGGGTTTTTTGATTGAGTGGGAGTTCAGCAATGGCAGAAGAAAGTAAGCTACGAATGGAGAAGTTTAACGGCAAGAATTATCAACATTAAAGGATGCAGATTGAGGATTATCTGTATCAGAAGGATTTGTACTTACCATTGGGTGGAGTTTCATGCAAGCCCACAGATATGAAGGATGAAGAATGAAGTGTTCTTGATCAGAAGGCTCTCAGTTCAATAAGGTTGAGCCTTGCATCGTCTATGATTTCTAGCTTATCACAGTGCAAGACAACGGAAGAGTTGATAAAGTCCTTGGCAAATTTATATGAAAAGCCCTCAGCTTCTAATAAGGTATATATTATGAAGCAACTATTTAATTTGTAAATGCAGGAAGGTGGATCGGTACATACTCATCTTAGCGATTTACATGGTTTGGTAAACCGATTAGCTTCAGTCAATATTGTTTTTGATGATGAGGTAAAGGCTCTCTTGATTTTATGTTCTTTGCCTAAAAGTTGGGACAATTTGGTTATGGCAGTAAGTAATTCTGCATCTGCTTCTAAAATCTTAAAAGTTGAAGATGTTGTGAGTGTGATCTTGAATGAGGAATTACGTAGGAGAAGCACAGGTGAATCATCAGGGAATGCTCTAAGTGCAGAAAGTAGGGGAAGGCAAAGGGAGAAGGTTGAGCAAGGGAAATCAAGGTCGGGAAGGAAATCTGAATCCAAAGGTACTACCTACTGGTTTTGTGGAAAGAAAGGACATACAAATAAGGAGTGTTGGTTGAGAGATAAAGAGAATCAACATGTAGGTATTGAAGAAGCAAAGGATGCAAATATTATGGTATAGGATGCTCTCATACTTTTTTTGGATAGTCAGGTAGGATCATGGATTTTAGATTCTAGTTCATCTTTTCATGCATCCCTAAACAGAGATTTGTTCCATGAGTATAAATAGGGAGACTTTGGAGTGCTTTATTTATGGGATGGTACACCTTGTCAGATAGTTGGCAAAGGGAAAGTGCAGCTGAGATTGTAGATTGACAAAACATAGGTGTTGAAAGAGGTCATGCATGTTCCAATTTTGAAGCAGAGTTTGATTTTGGTTAGAAGGTTAGGTGATGAGGGATGCACAATAACCCTCACAGCAGATTCTTGGAAGGTTACCAAGGGCACACTTGTTCTAGCAAGAGGTAAGAAAGTAGATACTCTTTATCTATCTACTTGTATTGTTGATTCTACTTCTGGTTTATCTACTTCAACTGTAGATTCAAAGATGTGGCTTAATAAGCTTGGTCACATGAATAAGAAGGGAATGGATGTTCTTGATTCAAAAGGTATGTGTTTAGATTTAGAAAGCATAGATAGAGTTCATTGCAGAAAAAGGAAATTTGATGCTTTTGACAGGAACAAAGAAGCCTTGGTGTTTATGGAGGAGATGAAGGACAGAGATCAATCACAGGGGCTAAATAAATCTGAGCAGAGTAGCATGGATAGAGGTTTGATCCAAGATGAGCCTATAGATGAAAAATTCATCACTTGCAAAAAAACACAAGTATCGACGCCAGTGCTCCCATAACACCAACGTCGGCTAGACAGAAACCGACATCGGTTATGTGTAGACCAGTAGGGTCGGTAGGTCTGGTAAGAGAAGTCTGACGTCAGTCATCAAGAGCAACATTGGTAGGGGGGACATGAGCGTCAGCCAGGGAAATAGTGTCGACAGTCAGGGTCAGTGCAGGGAATCGACATCAGTCAAGAGTAGACTGGGAGATGGCCAAGATCGGTCACTGGAATGGATGTTGGGTGGATAACTAGCTGTCAAGAAGTCTCAAACACCCATATGGAGGTTAGAAAGGGTAAGTGAACCTCATATTCATTGTTCACCTTCTTTATATTGCTTACTGATAGTCAAGAACTAACAAGATGGAAGAAGTAATGCAGGTAGAGTCCAAAAATAGTGGGAGCTTGGCATGGATGAGGAGTGTGAGTCCTTGGAAAAGAACCAAATAGGTATTCATTGGTAGAGTTGTCAGCTGGAAGAAAGCATTGGATAGAGGGATGGATTCGTATATTAGAGAAGAGAGTGAATGGATACATGAGATGGAAGGCCAAGGTATATGGTCTTGAGGAAGCTGCAGGATAGTGGTACAAGTTTTGACAGGTGGATGACTAAGCATGGCTACAGTCAATGTCAGTGTAACCATTGTATTTTATCTTTACCAGGCTAGATAATATTAGCTACATTATCTTGTTACTATATTGTGTTACTTGTTGTAGGGTTTCATATACAGGGAGTTTTCTGAGCTAAGGGTAGAGTTGGTTCAGAAGTATGTCATGAAGAATTTGGGAGCAACAAAATTCTTTTTCAGCATAAGTGACAGGTATTGCATCACAGGTTTAGTGGTGGTTGGTCTTCAAGAGTGACTTTGAAGAGGGATATAGAGCCAAAGGAATAAAATAGATGGTGTATAAGTACAGGTATAGTAGCAACTATTTATCTCCAAGTGGGAGATTGTTAGGGTGTGGAGCTAAAAGCTTCAACTGTTTGCAAACATGAAGAAGAGGTTGTTGAAGAACCAAAAGAACCAGCATCGACAGCATGATCGACGTCGGTCAGATGTAGTGTAGAAGGCAATCGGCAATAGCAGCTAGTCGACCGACGTCGGCAGTACTAGGCAAGCAGGGACTGACGTCGGTCGCTTATGCATTCCAAAACTACTGTTGACAAACAATCAGTTAAGTGAAGTGAGTGTTTGCATGTTAAATGACTAATTATAGTCATGAGCTACGTGTCTAATTATTGTAGTTAGATTTCTATTTTTGTATGCATGGGATTTTATTTAAAGACCCATGAGGCATGTATTGTAATTATCAAGAAGGCAAGTAAAAAAGCATTGAAGCAAGCAAGGTCAAGGAGATCTATAGGTGTAAGGTCAAGGAGATCAGCTGAAGCATTCAAGGAGGGATAACAACTCAGGTTGTAGAGTTGGTTTTGGTTGAGCAAGAGAGAGAGGGAAGAAGGTCTTGAGGTGTGGCAAGCCTTTGAGGTGGAGGAAGAAGTGGCATCTTCCTTATTGTATTTTCTTCTAGTAATATTTAATACAAGAGTGTGTATTGTCTCTCAAATTCTTTGTTGTCTCAAGTTTCTAGTTACTTAATCATTCTAGTATAATTTTGTGTTTAATTGCTTATAAGAAAGTAATCAATTGTGCTTCCGTTTGATAAGGGGTCCCTAACAGTTTAGACATACAATTTATTCTTCAACTAACTATAAATCATGGTCACTTTTATGAAATTTTGTTTCTTCCAAAGTCTTGGCAATAGTATTTATCCTTATGAGATTCTTCTAGAATTTGGCCATATCATTTCACCTTTGTTGACAGAGTAGTTTATCTATATACCCTTAATTAAATCCCATAAGTCATCATATTGTATCTAATGAGGATTAAATTTAAATGGGAAAAGTGGATACTTTGTTCCCATAACTATTTCATTTTGAATTTGGTGATGATCATCCATAAATATATTAAATGTAGCAGCCTTGTATGCATTTTTATGAATAATGAGTGCTTCCTTAATCAAGAATCAATCCAACCTTTAGAGATGCCTTGTGATTATTATGAAGGTTAGACCAGGTGGGTTCCATATTCATCAAGGTGGAACCTACCATAGTATGATGATCCATATCAGTTAGAAATAGTTCACTATTAGATTTGTCCTATCTTTATTTCCCCACACTTTAAAAAAATGTGTGGTAAAGTATAAATCCCCTTGGAGAATAAGATATGGCATATGTAAAATGCCTAATTTTATAAGATAAAAAATCATGTATGTTATGTGATGACACATATACAATAAGGATATCCATAATCATGTTTAGTTCTCAAGATAAGAAAGTCCAAATAATATAGTTAGGAGTAGATAATGTAGTTCTTATATCATGTAATTCTATCCTAAGGCAAAACTACCAGAATTGCCCTTTAAGCTACTAGTCAAGAAGGACTAGTTAGGAAATATTTTTATAGCTACCTCCTTACATCCTCCTATGAACACATAGTTTCTTTTATAATTAAAACTCTAGGCTTGATCATGTATCCAAGCCTCTTGAGTGATTGTTTCTTCGAGGCCATCCCTATATGTCTTATGTTGTGTGATATAATTAACATTTATTCACTATTTTGGGGGTTATTGTGCTAAGGACCATTTTAATAGTAAATTTTTTGTGATAAAACTTCACATTATTCATCTTTTTATGCTTGAGAACAATGTGTACATCTACCTATAGTATATTGAGGTGTGTAAACTATGGATAATTCTAATCCTCCTATCTATTGTAGAGGGCTAGACTGGTGTAGAAAAGCCTTAATATGCAACCTTGTCATATATTCTACTCCATAGAGGGTGAAGTAGAGGTAGATGGTGTATATGATATTCATGACCATGTTAACAACCTATCTAACTCATATCCCATAACAATATATAAAGGGGAGGGTGGAAAATTATTATAGAATGCAAAATTAATGTTTTTATTATATAGAGTGATGCCTTTACATACAAAGGTTGATTTACTTTTGAGGTTGAACTTGGGGTGTTTTCACATAGTTCATGTTTCCATTTTCCCTTTGTATCATCCATAAACTATTTTCCCTGTATTCTCCCATGTTCCTTGGTGCCAAGTTCATTATTGAAATCTTCTAATTCTATAAAGTTGATTTTGGTGTGGTCCCCAATAACATAGGTTTTATTATTCTTCCATTTTATAATAAGTAATTGGTCAAATAAAAATGAAATGGGGTTAATCAACCATATTATTAAACCCTCTAAATCTAAACCCAATAATGGTTGATGTAGTGATGGGGAGAGATATTTTTGGGTAGCATGTTACATGCATAGTGATGTATGTAGAGGAGTTTCTTATTATTTTGAATATAATGTGTTATTATAGTCATATGAATACCTATTTCCCTCCTCATTAACCATATTATTATTTCCATATTTCCTTCCCGTCTCTAAAATTTCAAATGCATTTTACAAAACTTCAGATCTTTTAGTATGAAATATGGAAGGGTCCCTAGATATATAAGTGTTTTTCCTCTCCTAGAAGCTATAAAATGTTTTCATAGGTTCCTAAATGGATCATGTAATCCTTTTTTTTACATCAGTAGTGGTCCCTCGTATAGAGTCTATACAAGTTATATATACCATAAGTGAATCATTGCCTTATGCATCATTAAATCCCTTTTATTTTATTCATGTTCTACATTATTTCCATTCTTAAGTTTCTATTTTATATGTATTCCCACCTCAAATCCATTTTTCTATGTTTGTTTCCCTTTTTGAGGTCTTCTTACTTATAGGTGGGTATGCACTTTTTGCTTATAGAGTGAGTAAGAGGTACTGAGATGACCATATTTGTAACATTATGAGCATATAAAAAGAATATTTTGGTAGTCAAGGATTTGTGTGTAATGGATTCTACCTACTACAATATTGATGGATTCAGGTAAACCTTTTGAAATGTCCATTTTCATGTAAATAAATAAATAAATAACTATGTTCAATTGGCATTTTGTCCCTAGATGAGTTTTTAGAAATTAATATATGTATAACCAATGATTTGAATATTTGGGGCTCCCAAATATAAGGTGGTAAGGTTAGAATTTTAGCTTAGAGGGAAATAATATTAATGTGTTCTCATGTAGCATTGAATCTGACATGCCATATTGTAGTGATAAGGGTGACATTGCCCCTAAACCATGGTCCTCCCATTGCTAATTTTTACTGTTCCACTATAAATTTAAAAGTAACGACTATGAACCCTATGGTTCCTCTTTATATAGTTGGTGTGTATCCTAGAATATGATCCCAAATCATTCTATGGCCATTTTAAAGATCCTTTTCCTTATAGATACATGCATGGAATCACCAAATGGGTGTTTTCTTCATATAGAGGATGATATTCTCTCTAAAGAGAAGATTATATATGATATATTGTATAGGATAAAGGGAAATCTTATTAGATTTAATTTTCTTTCTTATGAAACATTTTATTGGTGTTAGTTCTCTATTGCTCATTTGAGGATCTACATAAGTATTTGGGCCCAAATCCATAGTGAATTTATAGTTTTGACATGATTAAAAAATTGTATGGATACCTTCAAATGTCCTTTTTGTTGTAAGGTGTTTGCTAAGAGTAATGGGGAAATTATTGAAAAGATAGTCTTAACTAGTGATATTGAAAACCTCTTGGTGTGGTAGATTGATATCTATCATATGCCTATTTTAAAGTTACATCCTCTAGATTAAAAAGTGGTAGTAAGGTGCAATATACTATAATGTCAACTTGGTTTGTTTTTAGTGTTGAAACCCTATAAAATCTCATTTACAGGGTCCCACATCCTCTCTCTAGATATTGATTTGGTATATATATGTAGTAATAAAAAATTAAAAATATTATTTATTTGAATTGTTTCCATTACAAAATATAATGTGAACATTATTAATTTTTAAGCTTATGAAATGAAAATTAAAGTTTGAAAGTTGGATGATTATATTTATAATAAAAAAATAAAAATTTCTCATAAAAGCTTTCAACTTAACACTAAAAATGTCATTTTCATATACACAAAAATTGAATTTGAACATATTTTATCATGACATTGCAATATATATTTATTAAACTTTATACAATAATAATATAAATATATATTTCTATATAACAATACAAATTATAAATATAAATGTTACAAATGTATATATATATATATATATATATATATATATATATATATATAAATAAAATTAATAAAAACAACAACGAAAATTAATTAATTACAATATTTATTAAAAATATAAAAATAAAAATAAAATAAGAGGTGAGTGAAATGGTTGTTGTTTGTATAAAAATGATTTTATTTTATAAAATTTATATGTGTGTGTGTGTGAAAGGATAATTAAAATGGTGTTTAATAAAAAGAAGTTATAGAAATATAATTTTATTTTTATACTTGTATATATATTATGTATACACACTCAAATAAAATTGGTCCTTAAAATTATAATGTCTTTATTTGTTGATCTCTTCTGCCAAACCTTCCTCCAAACTTGCAAAATGAAAAGAAAATTAATGAGGAAAAAATTTAAGGAGTTGACAATTTTTGATGATGAAGAGATTATACTATTGGTATAAGTATATCAATATTTACAAGAATATTAAAAAAAATGGAAGTATGAGAGAGCACCACAAAGAAAAAAGAAGCCAAAACTAGGAACACAACAATAAAAAATAGGCCAAACCTATGCTTATATGTAACAAACAACTAAAACTTTTGGAGAAGAGATGGGGAAATACTCAAGAGTAAAAGCTAAGGATGAGTGCAAGAGTTTTGGATTTGTTTCTTCCCTTTTTAAGGAGGATTCACTAGTAATAATACCAAAGCCTATCTTTAAGAATGCATGCAAGAGAAAAGGATTTTCAAATATTTTGTAAAAGGATCACCTAAAAGAAGGACCCAAGACAACCTCCCAGAGTGCAAGCAAGGGATATGGTGAAGAAAGACTCATTAAAAGAAGGACATACAAATATATGAAATGAAGGACATGTGTTAGATACAAATAAATATCATATTTTGGGTAATGTTCCTCTTCCTTCTCTTAAGAAAGGTTTTATTTTTGATAAATCAAATACACTAGTCATAATTTACCTAAATAATTAAGAGATGTCTAAATTTTCATCTATGCTTAGTGAAAGAAGGATATTTTTTATATTTAATGGATTTTGGCCTACTCTCCGTAATATACATGAGTGGATAAGCCAACATTAGGATCCTATCATATTAGAAGAGGTGGAAATCTTCCCCTGTGCATAAGGGGTTTTCATGGCATTATTTTTAGACTAGTTAGAATGAGATGATATTTTAAAAAAAGGGCCCTATTTTAATAAGGGAAATGATTTTTCATGAAGACTTGGTATCTAAACTTTGAACAATTGATTAAAAACATCTCCCACATTCTATTTTGGGTGAGGATACCAAATTTTCCTTTCCATTTTTGGACCCTACCAACCCTGAAACAAATTAGAGATGCTATAGTTTTTTTGTATCCAAGAATCCTCAATAGAGGGAAAACTCAAATAAAACTATGCCTGAATTTGTGTGTTTATGGAATTGATAAAAGGACTCCCTACTAATTTTTCTTTAGTTTGGGGTGGTTCAACAAGAAACCAAAAATTAGATTATAAAAATATTGCTTTTAGATGTAGGAAATGATTTGAATATGGCCATCTATTTTTTGCATGTCCACATCTACAAGCTCCAAGTAAAAAACCATTAGATAATAATACTATCTCAGGTGACAATGGTTTTTAAGTGGTTCAAAGAAAAAGAAAATATAAAGCTACTTGGTGGAAGGGAACCACACTAGACCAAACATTAGTTGAAATGCGTGATCAAAACAAGGGATTTAAAGAAGGAATGCAAATAGAATTTCTCTTGAAAAAAGTAGAAGAATCATAAAGTACATTGGAAATGGATATCACTGTGAATAACATAAAGATGAAAATAGATTTTCCCCTAGAATAAAGTCAAAAATCATCAATGAAGAGGAAAAAGGTTTAGGGAAGCCCTTCTCTGAATGATATTTAATGAACCTCAAATCTAGAAGAGGGCCTAGATTAATAACTTCAAATCATCTCAATAAGTTTAGAGGGAAAAATGAAAATTTTCTATTAATGGTTTAATTCATGAATTTTATTATTATTTATTTAATTTTAAGAAACATGCATGCATTTCCACTAAAAATATGAATGCATGTTCTACCATAAAATAAGCATGCATGCAAGTTGGTGGAGTTTCATTCATGTAGGATGCTTGTGGATCTTTGTATGCATGAAAAAATTTAAAATTACTATGATAGGAAAAATAAGGTGCTTATTTTTATAGAAAAGAGGAATATTTGGAGTTTTATAATATGTAACTTTAAAAATTTCCATTTAATATAGATTTTTTTATCAAAAAAAAATAACAAACCACTAAGCGAAGCCTATAAAATGTTTAATGTATAAAAAAGGGAAATTAAGTAGCAATAGAAATTAGGTTAGCATAGGATGGGTTTTACTCAGATGGATCACCCCAATAAAAACCTAAGAGATCTATCCATCTAGTTATAGGGTCCCAAATAGATCCCTAATTATGTCAATAACTATTATCAAATGCTCCTAAAAAACCATCCAAACATGCTAAATAGGGGATAACTTTATGTTACATAATGAAAAAATATAAAATATAAGTCATACCGATGGGATTTAAGATATATATACACATTTTAACATTGAATTCTACATGTTTCATAGATATAATTTATTTAGAACAATAATTATTTACATGATAATAGAATATGTAAAAATAGAGAATACACAAGGAAGACATACATTAAATTAAATGTGACTTCACATGGTACATAAAGAAACATAATAGAAAACTATTTCATAGTCTTCTATACTGATATAAATATTTTGTAACCCTTTTAAAATACATTAGAATAACTTTTATGTGCTTTTGAATGACTATGTCATTTCACATTCCACCTATCACTACAAACCAAAAGAAGACCTTTCACCTTATACATACTTTAGATATAAAAAGAGTGTCATAAAGACAAAAAAGATTATATACATTATAAAAAATAGTGTGATATACACACATGGCATCTGCGGTTTTGTAGTTTGATACTTCTACCAAAAAAATTTTAGACTTAAATGGTTGTTTTGTCCTAAAACAACATCATAAAAATTATGTCAAACTAGATTTGATGGAGTTGCTTGAGAAAAAGCTTGGCTTAAAAATTTACTTGAAGTTATCACTCAAGGTGCCATTTACTAGTTTTCACCTTGTGCACATTAATTAGATATCCTTTCAAGTTTTAACCTAAGAAACATACCAATTTACCACCCTTGTGTGTTTTCAATAGAGTAACATAACTAGGTGTCTATCCTTTATGGATTTTTAACCAACCTAGGCCCACTCCTAATGTTTGTTCCTTCATAACTACAAAAAAGATCAACTTTTAAATGTTATTAATTTTCAAATACCTATATAGATGGTGAAGGCATGTTCTGTGTTGTTTTATTTGTAAAAAAGATATGACATAGATGGTGAAACTAGAACTAAAACAAAGGATGTTGCTACAGAAGATGATGCTATTATAGAGATTGTTGTGAAGGAAGTTATGAATAAAAAAATTTTAACCCAAAAATGATTGATACCTTGAGAAACATGGATTGACCACTTTGGAAACCTTATGTTGTATAAGTTCCTATTGAAATTGATTCAAAGGGATATACTGGGGAATGCTAATGAATGGTGATATGGAACTATCTATTGGGATAATTAATTTTTTATACATTTTGTAGTTTAATAAGGTATAAATAAAAATGATATTAGTGTATTATGTAGATGGGACCAAAGTTTTGTGTTTTTTTCTCTAAACTACAAAATGTCTAGTTTGAGTGAGGCATCCTTATACACAGTGGATTATTGAAAATAAACCACTCCCTCAATTTTTTTGGACAAAGTAAACATGGAGAAATCCAATAAGGATTATTTAATGGATGTAATTAGTCAATGAGGAATATATTGTCATCATTAACATGTGTTGGATGGTTGTTAATCAATTCAATTGCCATTGGGTTGGAAAATTGAACCACTTAATATTTTATTATTAGAGACAATCATGGATCCATGTGTGTATTTTTATTTCTTACCCATGTTTCCTATGGAATTATAGGTTGTGATAAGATTTTTTAGCATGCAGAAACCATGTATCTAGATATTCTCTAAATAGTTTCATAATTTGTCATTTATGGTTATCCTCTTCCCTAATAGTCTTGACTAATATGGATAGAGGGGTGTAGCTATTTCTACCCATAAGTCATATCACATATCATTATCACTATAAAAGTGTTTATTACCTTCCAAAATATGAATTAATTTTTATTCTTCTTGATCATACCCTTCTTTTCTTATGTTTTCTAGCATGGATCAATATAATTCTTCTTCCTTGACACCAAAATCTACCAAATTACATTGTGTACAAATTATGGGTGTATATGGGTCATCCAACCTAGAATTAATTTTTCATGTCCTCTTTTTTAATATTATTGGTGATGAACTTTGTATAGGTGCCTTTATCTTCCTTTTTTGAGTTTATGATGGAGATTCATATATCTCAAGAGTTTTGTGCTGTAAAGCTAGTTATTTTTGTGATAAGGGGATTTATGGTCTTGGAAGCATAGATAATCATGGTTGAGATTATAAAAATATAATGTATTTTTATCACAAGACCTAAACATGCACTTCTACATTGTAATAAACAAAGGAAAGGGTAAAATCAATGACTTTATGAGCTCAAAAATGTGAATTTGGGTGGCCTCAAAGAGCAATGTGACTTGGACTTATTGTCTTAGATATTTCATGACATATATGGGAAATTAAGGGTGTGATGTATTGATTTGTTGTAGATCCAACCTTCATGTGCTGAATTTCCCTAGTTGTGCATAGTATTGTCCTTCCTTGGTCTAGACAAGATTAGGAAACTACTTCACAATCCAAAAATTGATATTAGGGTTGATTGGGACCTCTGGTGAATTCCACTACATGAAACACAAAATAAATACCAAAAATTGGTATCAAAATGTATATGATGGACTAGTAAAATCTTTTTCAATATTTGTATTAAGATCATAAACTATAAAGTCAATCCAAATAAAATCTTAATTCATGTGAACCTTGTGATAGGAAATATTAATAACACCTTTAATTGTATGATTAAAATTATTTATGGTTAACTAAAACTTCTTACTGATGCACTCAAAAAAGATTCATACTAGAGTATCTTCTATTAATTCTATTTGAATTCATCTCGATTCCCTAGTGTATTTTTCCTTTGTGGTTGAATGAATGGGAGGTACCCTTGATTTTTAAGGTAGAATATATTTATCCATGAATATAATTCATGTTATGTAGGCCATGGAAATAATGTTAATATGTATAGTCACATCCTACAATAAATGAATAACACCATCATTGTATCTACTAAAAAACATCATTACAAATTCATGAATTTATCTAAAAATTTGTAGATTGATTAACCTTTATACATATGAAACTCATAGGTGATTTTGAAATAATTGGGATCTCTCTAATGTCTCCTTTTATTTATAATGAAAAAAATTTGGCTTCAACATCATCAATGAATTCAAAAAAAAAGGTATTTGTATATTTGGCTTGGCATATGGCATGACAAATGCCCATAGCATCCTTATATATGTTAAAGAGATGAATGAGGAGCTAAAATCATTCCATGGTGTTTAATTTAATGGCATGTTATTATTGAATATAACTAAATATAGAATTATATAACAATTGACATAATAGAAATTAAAATTCACTTGAATTCAGAGATTTCATTGTTTACCTAAGTGTGTAATGGCATAGTGTTGTGGGTGCCCTTATGTTTTTATATTTTCCCAATTTATTTGAATTGACACCTAAATTTTAATGGGTTGATATTTTTACATTCCATTACACCTTATAATTGAATTCCATTCACCATTTATTCATGTGATGTGGTTTATTTATTATCCAAATTCACTATTTTTGTTGATGGAGTGTTTGATGTTACCCACCACATTTTCCAATATTGAGTTTACTTTATTACTCATCCACTAAATTTGAACCTTGATGTTTCTTTGAAAAAGATGCCACTATTTGAGTGTTTCATCATTAACATATTTAAATAATCATTATCTACCCTTTTCATGAACTTTATTTCCCACCATGTCATTCTTAGACTTAATTATTGATGTACCTCCTCATAGACCGGACTAACATGTCCATCCACTAATGTATTATTCATTTTATGACTAAGACTTTGAATTTAGTTTTGCTACTTCTGATATAGGGATGACACTCTACTATTACACTACCAACCTATACACAAAACAAAAAACAATGCATAAAATAAAAATGCTATTCTACATGGTGCTACTCAACACCCATTCACATATTTATTATGACATTAATGTAATATTTTTGATGTTAAAGATTAAGCATATAACCATTTAACTTAATAATAAGAATGGTTCCCTAAAGATCCCTTAAAAATATATTTCCTTATTGTGATAGTTCATGAATAATGTACTATCCCTTCCATCTAGTATGTTGCTTGCCCATAAATGTTCTAAACTTGCTATCATATTATAAGATTTTTTATTTTGGTTAAAACTCTTTAGTTTAGAACGTGTGATCATGTCATGCCTTCAAAATTTGTTTATTCACCTCTTATTTACATTGAGTTTTAGCACTATTTTATTCCATCCTAGATAGATTCATCAGTATGGACTTTAAAGAGTATTGATCTAATATTCACATGATCATTGAAATCCATAAACCAGGAACAATAAATTTCATGGGCATCACTACCTCAAGTCCATAGACCAACTGAAATGGGGTAAAACTTATAATAGGTTTGTAGTTTTTTATATGCCTAGAGAAGTTTAGGAATCCTATCCTCCCAATCATGTTGTTGTAAATGAATATCTTTGTTAACATATTTCCCAATAACTTATTTGAAGCTTCAAGTTGCTCATTTTCAAGTGGATGATACAAAATACTTTTGTGGTGTGATATCATCAATTCTTTTGTGGGAGTATTGATTGTATTTTTAAGATGTGTGTTCCCCTATCATTGACCAATTTGATTGGACACCTAGACCTTATAATGATGTTTTCATACAAAAACTTGGTTGTATCCTTGGCACTAAAACTTGGTGTTTTATCATATTTAACATGTTTTGTAATGTAATTTATCATAGTGATGATATACTTTGCATGGCTATACTTGCTTAATAAATTGAAGGACCCCACAAAATTAATACCGCATTGTTCAAAATGTTGTTCTTATAAAATTGGGTTCAAAGTCATCTCATATAATTGATTAGGTTTCCCCATTATATAATAGATATTATAGTTTTTTATGGTACTATGTGTATCATGGAAAAAATTAAGCCACCATAGACCACTTTGAAATATTTTTCTCATAGTAGAGTCTCTTGCAAAATTTCCTCTTGCAACTCCTTTATGTGCTTATTTAAGTTATCATCATTCATTCTCTAAAACCAATTTATGTAGCACCTCCTCTCTACCCATATTATATAATAATCTATTGATGATAGTATAGTGAATGGCTCATGCAATCAATTGATTTTTTCTTTCTCAACATTGTGCATAAGAAATATTAGATGTTCTATAAAAATGGATATGTCCACCATGTTCTTAAGAATCATATATATTCTATAGATATGTTCATCTGGTGAGGCATCTTAAAACTCTTCAATTTATTCTCCATTTCATATCTTGTTTAAGTAGTTAAGTACAAAATTCTTAATTCTAGGTTTAACATTGATCATGAACTAAAATTATTGAAAGAACATTAACCATCGAAATATAATTCAACCTAACATAGGTTTGTTAACCAAATATCCAAAGTTCTGATGATTGGTAAAGAACTCAAGGGTGTTTCTAAAAGATAATACTTGAAATTCTATCATGTGAACACCATTGCTAGCACTTTATTCTCTATTGTAGTATATTTTTTCTCTATAACTTACTATTTTTTTCTTGTGAAATGGATAATATGGTCCAATACATTATCTCCTAGATGTACTAACATATCTCTCTAAAAATACTTGAATCATCTACGTGTACATGAAATGGCTTAATCTAATTAAGGAATACCAATATGGGAGATGTAACTAAAATTTTTGTTAGCTCAATAAATGATTATTGAGACTCTTATGTCCATTTAAAATACATATCCTTGTATATAAATTTCTTGAAGGATGTAGAGATAGATGTGTATCCTTGGATAAACTTCTTGTAATACCATGTATGACCCATAAATACTCACAATTCTATAGAAATGTTTGGAGGTGGCGTATCCACTATGAATATGATTTTAGCTTGATCAACCAAAATTACATCACTTCATACTATGTGTCCCAATAGAATAGTAAATGGTGTGAAAAATAAGCCATTTAAAAAAAAAATTGTAGGGCTCTTTAATTTTATAACATTAGCCATAATTTAGAAAAGTGGTATTTGAACAAACAAAATACAAACCAATCATATAAATAAACCTCTATAAAATCATGAATAAACTCAAAAGCAATTACCATAAGCCTAGAAAATATAGCTAGAAATTCTTTAAACAAAATGGCATTATCTTATATGCAAGAGAACCCCATTTAGTTGTGAATGTTATTTTGGCCTGGTCCTTATCTATGATGTGGATTTGTTGATAGCTATTGAATCCATCCATTAAGGAATATATTTCATGACCTAAAACTAATTCTAGAGCCTTATTGATGAAGGGTATAAGAAATGGATCATTGATGTAATCATCATTCAACACATGTTAATACCCACATACCCCATTCTCACCTAGATTCATAAGTTTCATAACCATGGGACTAACACAATCCACCTTTTATACTAGATAAATGATACATGATTTTTACATGTGGTCAAATTCAACCTTCATATTCAACTTCATGTTTGGATTCACTTTGTATGGGCTCGTTTTGATAGGTCTTGTATGCTCTTTTAGTTCAATGTTAATCTCACCCAACGATGGATGTACACCTCTCACCTCTATGAAATTATTGGGAAAAAGATATTAATAATCCCTAAACAATTTTAACCCTTATAAAACTTCATTATGATTCCAATTTATCCCAAAGTTTCAAGCTTTATCACATACTCTATCCCAATATTAACAACACATTTTATTCAGTGGTTATTTCTATATCTTATTAGATCCATCAAGAATGGAATATTTTAGAGTTATCTATAATTCCTATAGATTCAAAATTATACATTTTATTTTATACTTTAAGACATGCATATATATTATATGACTAAGTATATAGGTGGCTGAATACCATTTTGGGTCATATTAATTTGTGGGGTCAAAGGAATATCCTTTTTTAAAGCCTTGGAAAAGATTTAAGACTCTAACACCAGTGAAAGGTATCCACTGTTGGGGGATCAAACCAACAATAGATTACACTTGTGAAAGCAATAAACGTGGAAATAAATCAGATAGATAAGTAACTAAAATGATAAATAACACAGAACAAGATATACAAGAAAACACCCTGAAAACTTGTATTGAAACTCTTTACAATAGGAATACAATGAAGAAACTTCGTTCTTCCACACCTCTCTCAGATGCACACAAGTTCTCTCACTAGATCTCTATTCCTCAAGAGCTCTCTCTCAAGTACACTCAAATCCAACAACCTAGATTGATGCAACTCTGTACTGTCCTTCAAACATTCACAATGTTCTACTCTTACAGTTCTACACTCTTCTACAATTCTAAGCTAAGAAGATCTTTCCTACATATAGAAATAGGAAACTTGAGCATGCTCTTACAAAAAATAGTTAAGCCTCTTCAAAAAGGGCTCTAAAAATAATATTGCTAATAATAGAGACGCAAGCTTGAGTCCACGACTCAAACTTATCATGCAAACACTCGCTGCTGTCCACAGAAATAGCTTTTTGGACACGCAGGTAACCGATGTCGGTTCCTGCCTATTCGCCTATGACCGTCATCGGCCGACCTTATTATCGACGTCGGTGCCTCTACAACTGCTACTGACCAACGTCGATCGCTCCTGACCGATGCCGACGTCTGTGTAGACCCGAACCTATTTTAGTATGCTCCTTGGTGAAGCTTTTAGCTCCACACCCTAACAATCTCCCACTTGGAGATAAACCAGCTGCACCAACCTGTACAGCAACATCTTCTAGCTCCTCCATCTTCAACTCAATCATGAAGACCAATAGAAGTTGAATGAAGATTCAACTTCTCCTTAGTAACTGGCTTTGTTAGCATATCAGCAGGATTCTTGTCTGTATGGATCTTCTCCAGCTTCAACTCACCATCTTCCAATACCTGCCGTATGAAGTGGTACCTTAGCTGTATGTGCTCGGTTCTTGAATGAAAAGCTGAGTTCTTAGCCAAATGGATTGCACTCTGACTGTCACTATACAGTCTACATCTCCCATGCTCCCTTCCAAGCTCTTCCATGAACCATGTCATCCATATCATCTCCTTGCTAGCTTCTGTGGCTGCAATATACTCTGCTTCGATAGTTAACAAGGCAACAACCTTCTGCAACTTAGATATCCAACTAACCGCTGTTCCACCTACAGTAAAAACATAACCTGTGGTGCTCCTCCTGCCATCCAAATCTCCTGCCATATCTGAATCTACATAACCATGTAGAGAAGTATCTGAACCTCCATAGCACAAATGCTTGCTGCTGGTTCCTTTCAGATATCTAAGGATCCATTAAACCACCTTCCAATGTTCCTTACTTGGATTGGCCATATACTTACTTACTACTCCCACTGCTTGGGCAATATCTGGTTTAGTACACACCATTGCATACATCAAACTCCCTACTGTGGAAGAATATGGAACCTTACTCATGTACTCTACCTCATCATGTGAATTGGGACATTGTTCTTTACTTAACTTAAAATGTCCAGCCATAGGTGTACTTACCGGTTTTGCATCCTGCATATTAAACCTCTCCAACACCTTGTTCACATAATCTTCTTTAGACAATATCAACCTATGATTTTTCCTATCTCTCCTAATGCTCATGTCAAGGATCTTCTTCGCTGCTCCCAAATCCTTCATAGCAAACGTTTAAGCTAACTTCTCCTTAAGCTCAGAGATATCCTGCATGTGAGACCCTGCAACCAGCATGTCATCTACATACAACAATAGAATAATATATCTACCGTTATCAAATCTCTTGAAATATACACAATGGTCTGATTGACACCTACTGTAGCCATGCTCAGTCATAAACTTGTCAAATTTCAAGTACCATTGCCTTGGAGCTTGCTTGAGGCCATACAAGCTTTTCTTTAACCTGCACACAAACTTCTCCTTACCCTTGACCTCAAATCCTTCTGGCTATTCCATATAAATTTCCTCATCCAAATCTCCATGAAGAAATGTTGTCTTAACATCTAGCTGCTCGAGATGCAAATCTTCAAAAGCAACCAAAGACAATACAACCCTTATTGAAGTCATTTTAACAACTGGAGAAAAAATCTCACCAAAGTCAATACCTGGCTTTTGTGCAAATCCTTTTACTATTAATCTGACCTTATATTGCATCTATCCATCCTCACCTTCCTTCAACTTGTAGGTCCATCTGTTCTTCAGTGTTCTCTTACCAGCTGGCAATTTAACCAAATCCCATGTTTGGTTCTCTCTTAAGGACTCCATCTCCTCAACCATGCCACGCTCCCACTTACTCCTAGACTCCACCTGTAATGCTTCTTTAAAACTCTCTGGTTCTCCACCATCGGTTAGCAATAAATAATATAAGGAAGGAGAATATCTAATTGGAGGCTTACTTACCCTTTTAGACCTCCTGATGGGTGTCTTGGACTCGTTCTCAGCAATCTGTCCACCCAAATTTTTTGATAGTGACCGACCTCGGCCACCTGTAGACCTGTTACTGGCCGACGCCGGTTCTTCCTGGCCGATGTCGGTTCCTGGTCTGCCGACATCAGTCTCTGTATGACCGACATCGGTTTCTGTACTGCCGATGCCAGTTCCTAACTTGCCGACGTCGGTCTCTGTGTTTTCCTGCAAGTGATTATTTCTTTTTCTCGCGAGCTCATTTTGGACCATAACTTCATCCAATTCACTATTGCTCTGCCCAAATTGATCCAGCTTCCTTATCTGATCACTGTACATCACTCTTTCATTGAAAACAACATCATGACTCCTGATTACCTTGTTAGTTCCTAGATTCCAAAATCTGAAACCAAAATCATTTGAGCCATAGCCTATAAACGTGCACCTCATAGACTTAGGATCAAGCTTCTTTCTATTTTCCTTATCTATGTGCACAAAGGCTTCACTACCAAAAAATTTGAGATATGAGAGATCTACCTTTTTACCTGTCCATGCCTCTTCTAGAATTCCACCATCCAGAGCTGTAGAGGGTCCTTTGTTAATCAGGTACACTGCGGTGTCAACTGCTTCTGCCCAAAACTCTAAGGGTAACCCTGCATGCAATCTCATACATCTTGCACGCTCCATGATAGTTCTGTTCATCCTTTCAGCAATACCATTCTGCTGAGGTGTCCTTGGAACCATCCTTTGCCTACAGATTCCATGTGTATAACAATACAATTTGAACTTAAGACTGTAGAACTCACCGCCATTAGCAGATCTCAGGCACTTTAATTTTCTGCCTGTTTCATTCTCAACCATAGCCTTCCTAAACTTAAAAGTCTCAAAAACATCAGATTTCTTTTTAATACAGTAGATCCATACCTTTCTTGTGGCATCATCTATGAATGTAACATATTACCGTGATCCGCCAATAGAGGCTACCTGAGCCGGTCCCCACATGTCTGTGTGAACAAGCTGCAACTTCTACCTTTTCTTAGTAGACCCGGTCTTGAGAAAACTAACCCTTTTCTATTTTCCAAATACACAATGCTCACAAAATTCTAGATCCATACTTTTCAAATCTGAAAGCATACCTTTAGACTTAAGAATTGACATCCCCTTCTCACTCATGTGGCCAAGCCTTGAGTGCCACAGTTTACAATCCACACCTGAAGTAGATAAAACTGAAGGAGATTTGTTAGTAACACAATTACACAAATAGAGAGTACCTTCTCTCTTACCTCTGGCCATAACTAGTGCACCCTTGGTCACCTTCCAAGAATCTGCTGTGAGAGTTACTGTACAACCCTCATCACCTAGCTTACCTGCAGAAATCAAATTTCTCTTCAAACTAAGAACATGCATCACATCTCTCAACACCCATGTGTTGCCATTCTGCATCTTCAGCTGCACTTTACCTTTGCCAGTAATCTTACAAGGCTCATCATCCCCTAAGTACACTATTCCAAAATCTCCATGGATATAGTCACTGAAATATTCTCTGTTAGGGGTAGCATGGAAAGATGCACCAGAATCTAATACCCAAGATTCTATGTTATTATGCAAAGAGAAAATTAAAGCATCTTGTGCAATACCTGCAACCTTGGCTTCTTCCTTTCCTTCGTGCTGGTTGTCCTCCTTAGGCTTTGACCAGCGATCTCTGCTTATGTGCCCCATCTTTCCACAATTCCAGCATTGTGGCTTCCTGCCATTCCTGGATTTGGATCTTCCTCTCACCTTAGACTTAGATCTTGATTTCCTCTTGCTCTTTTCTTTTTGCCTTCCCCTGCTCTCAAAATTTAAAGTGTTCCCAGATGTCTCTTCTGTGCTTTTCCTGCATATTTCCTCATTCAAGATAACACTAACAACATCCTCTACTTTCAAAATATTTGATGCAGATGCAGTATTAGAAACTGCCATTACTAAGCCATGCCAGCTTTCAGGCAAAGAACATAATATCAAAAGAGCTTTTATTTCATCTTCAAATACAATATTGATAGAACTTAACTGATTAACAATTCCATTGAAATCATTCAGATGAGTAGAAACAGATCCACCTTCATTCATATGCAAATTAAATAACTGCTTCATAAGATATACCTTATTTGAAGCTGAGGGTTTTTCATACATGTTTGCTAACGTAGTCATCAACTCTACCATTGTTTTTGCCTGTGACAAATTAGATATCACAGTGGAGGCCAGACTCAGTCTTATAGACCCAAGAGCCTTTCTGTCAAGAACTTCCCATTCTTCATCCTCCATGTCCTTGGGCTTCTTTGCTATCCCACCTAACGGTAAGTAGAGATCTTTTTGATACAGATAGTCCTCTATCTGCATTCTCCAATGTTGGTAATTCTTGCCATTAAACTTTTCCATTCTCAACTTACTTTCTTCTGCCATTGCTTCTCCCACTCAAATAAAAATTCCTGCAGAAACTCCTGTGAGCAACCTGTAACCTGTAACCTGTAACCTGTAACCAAGGCTCTGATACCACTTGTTGGGGGATCAAACCAACAATAGATTACACTTGTGAAAGCAATAAATGCAGAAATAAATTAGATAGATAAGTAACTAAAATGATAAATAGCACAGAACAAGATATATAAGAAAACACCCTGAAAACTTGTATTAAAACTCTTTACAATAGGAATACAATGAAGAAACTTCCTTCTTCCACACCTCTCTCAGATGCACACAAGATCTCTCACTAGATCTCTATTCCTCAAGAGCTCTCTCTCAAGTACACTCAAATCCAACAACCTGGATTGATGCAACTCTGTACTGTCCTTCAAACATTCACAATGTTCTACTCTTATAGTTCTACACCCTTCTACAATTCTAAGCTAAGAAGATCTTTCCTACATATAGAAATAGGAAACTTGAGCATGGTCTTACAACAAACAGTTAAGCCTCTTCAACAAGGGCTTTAAAAATAATATTGCTAATAATAGAGACGCAAGCTTGAGTCCACGACTCAAACTTATCATGCAAACACTCGCTGCTGTCCACGGAAATAGCTTTCTGGACACGCAGGTAACCGACATCGGTTCTTTCCTGTTCACCTATGACCGTCATCGGCTGACCTTACTGCCGACGTCGGCACCTCTGCAACTACTACTAACCGACGTCGGTCGCTCCTGACCGACGCCGGCGTCTGTGTAGACCCGAACCTGTTTTAGTATGCTCCTTGGTGAAGCTTTTAGCTCCACACCCTAACATCCACATGTCACTTCGGTGCACTTTCAAAGAGAAGGAATTATCAAAAAGCCTCCATTGAACATGAGGCTACCACATGGATAAATACCAGTTCTTTTTAAGTCAAAAGGTCAGCATTGAATCGATGGTGTAGATTATAGTGGTAAATCTAACAATGAGAACTAAGCCTCAGAGGAGTCTCCTTTTATTAAAGCCTTGGATAAATGCTTCAAGAATCTAAAACAAGTATAAGGTATCCATTTGTCACTTCAGTGCTCTTCCAAGGGAAAATGAACATCAAAAAGCCTCCATTGAGAATGAAGTTTCCATGTGTCAGCATAATGGGTCCCAAAGCCTAAAAGAGCCAAAAAAGTGTAAGAGTTTGTAGAATGAAGGGTAAGGAAGAGTCAAGTAGTTAATAGCCACATAAGCCTCCATATTTCCATATTTTGAGAGACTATAGGTAAAGACAAAGAGGTGAAACATTTGAAATAAAGTGAAAGAGACAATCAATAGAAATAGTTGAATTAAGCTCCAAATTGTTCAATTATAATGGCATGTAGGTTTTAGATCCAAAATTTATGGACATGCGATTACAATCTAAGTGAGTTGTAGTGACCCATGACAAATATTTTAGTCTATAAGTAGCATATCAAAGGATCATTTAAGGGGTAGATCACTAGAGATTCATCTAGATCAATAGAGATTTTAGGAGCTAATTTTTGAAGCATTTTACTACCTTAATAGGTGCCTCTCCTAAGGGATTTAATATTTTATTCTGTGCATTTTGACTTATGTACTTTGTTTTTCTATTAAACTATGAAGAGAGAGTGGTGTTCTATGTAATTATAATCTATTTATAATTATTGCTTCTCATGTTCTATTATGATCCTTTTGTTAGCTTTGTATAAACATTAATATTATTAATCATTTTATATGCTCTTTAATTTTGTGAGTGAATGCTATTAAATTTGATACTATGTTGTTGAGATAGATGATGATTCAGGTTATCTTTTATATTATGAGCCTTTGATTAGACTAGAGTCTATGCTAGAATCATTGATTATGCTTTATGATCTTTAATATTTTTAGTTAATTCTATTAGTATTAGTTACTATGTTGTTTGGTGGAGGAATACAATTTTGGCATATCGCCTTAGTAGTTTAAGTACCTATTTTATGCATTATTTATTTTCCCTTTACATAAAACCCCAAAGAGAAGAACTAACTTCTTTAAAATTAAGAGGTTGTTTTAAGACTCAAGTCCCACATATTTAAAACTTCCCATGACTTTGGTGATTAGTTACAAAATTAAGCATCAACATTTTTACTAGCATGCCTGGTGGGATGAAGTTTAACTAAAAGAGCATGAGAAAACATCATTCAAGAAGAGAGAATTCTGGACCATCTATAAGATCTCAATCTTCTATAAATCTAGGACTCTTAATACCACCATTGGTAACTACTTCGAGAAGAAGGTCGACTTAGCAAAATACACTAGGAAGTCAAATGGCTATTCATGCTCTACCTAAGAAATTTGTCAATTAGAATGGTAGAAGTCCACTTATCCTACCAACACCTCCTAATACATGGGACTATATTCCAGCTAATGATATAAAAGCATTACCTAAATTTACTAGAGAGGACTTCAAAACTCTAGTTGAGCATCTTCAAGATGTGGTTGATGTATGTCCTATCCACTTTATCACAAAATAAAATATAGCCTTGAGATTATTCGCTACCTCTTTAAAAGGAATGGATCTTGATTGGTATAAATATTTAACACCAAATTATATTGGAAATTGGGACCAAATAAGAGAAACATTATATGTTAAATTTAATGAAAAGGGGGATAGATCTTCCTTCCTATAATAATTAATCACTATTAAAAGAGCTCCCCAAGAAGTAATGACCATTTTAAACACTATATTTTAGAAGACATGGATAATAATCCCAATCTCATCTTGATCACTTAAAGGTAAGGTAATTACTTTTAATCTCAAGGATTTTAATTCTGATATCTTAGTCATGATCTAGTCACTAGGAGGGCAGACCCTTCTTGATGATTATGATCCTGTTGTAAGACTAAAAAATGATTTGATAAATGTTTGGAAACTACCCCCAAGGCCTCTTATGGCTTTGTTTCCCAAATTATCTCTCCCTATTTAAGAATAGGTTCCTATAACTTCTCAGGCCAATACTTCTCTATACACCTTTCCTTCATCTCAAGGAACATTAGCCACAGTTCCATCTTCTTCCTCATCAAAGATGAATGATGTCAAGAACATCCTTAGAATCTTTTCTAATGAAATTCTCAATCTTATAAGGAACCAAGCTTCATATCAATGACCTCATTATTAGGGATTCCAAGGGAATAAACCCCCATATCATCCAAATCAGTATCAAGGGACTCAAATACCAATTCCATCACAACCATCTAACCATATTGTCCCTGTACCCACACCATTTTAGATAGTTCTACCAAGATCAGGAAGAGAACTGGTCCCTGGCTAAAAAATTTGGTGAAAAAGACAAATGCATGGTGTTTTCCTTTTAATTAATCTCACATGCCAAGCGATTTATCTATGAGAAATTTACAACAAAGAGTAGCTGAACAAATAAGAATGGGAAACTAGGAAACTACCATATTAGGACCATATTAGTCACTCGGAGTTTAAAATGCAACCATGGTGGCTCAGATGCAAGGCATGCCATTAGAAAAAGGAGAAATTACCCGTCAACATGATTTTTTCTCATGTATTTAAGATGAAGAATCTATGTTCATTAATGAGGCATCTACCTTTAAGAGCATAGTTCAGTCTGATTATTTTACATGGTCAAAAAGAAGAATGGTAGAGTCTATAGATGATGTTCCTACTATTAATACTAAATTAATAAAGTTGTCATTAGCTCTAATTCCTTAGTTACTTATGACAATACAATAAGTTTGAATGACTACATAGATTCAAGGAATCCTTAACATAGTAGTTGAAATGACAAGGTATCCACATCACTCCAATGTACATCGACTCAGACCAATCAATGTGGTAGAATAACTAAAGAAATCTCCTAATAATATTTCATTATGGGATAAGTTGTATATTACTAAACAAAAATAACTATTTCAAGAAACACTAAAGGATCAAAATGAGCCAAATTCTAGTGCCACAAAGGAAACTCCATCAAATAGAGGTAAAGAGAAATTAAAAACATCTTAGCCATAATAGCCATTAGCCCTGGTGAATGCCAAAGAAGAGGTAGAGAAATTTAAATTTAACCCTTTCTATATGACTCTTATAGTGGGTAATAAATTTATTCATAATTATATGATAGACTCAAGTGCAAGTGCCATGGTCATACCTATGTTAATAGCTAAGGCCCTAAAGATTAAGTATGAACCACTAACCATATGAGTCATGCAGCTTGATGGGAAATCGGTACAAACCATAAGGATAATTATAGGGCTTTCATTGTAGTTATATTCTTTCCCAAAAATAACTATTTTATAGGATATATTAGTCATATATATCCCTTCCATTTTTGGTTTATGCTTATCTAGAGACTTTATAGCTAAAATTGGAGGGTACATGTCTTTTGACTTGTCACATCTTATTTTAAAAACCAAGTATGGTTGAAAGATGAAGGTATTATCAAAACCTCTTAGCAAAGAGCATGTTATTGATAAAGTAATATCAAATTTCAAATCATCACACATAATGATCACTAGAGAAGAAATATTCTATATAGAGGAATGCACCAAAGATGATGATAATCAAAAGGGTGAAAATTATCTCTCAGATATGACACTTGGAGACCACTTTTGTAATTTTGATTCCATTGGTTTGGGAACTTATGTGATTTATGATGAGAATCCCAAGATGCATAGGATTTTTATAGAGGTGATAAATGAAAAGCAGAGTCCCATAAATGATTCTTTGATATGGAACATAAATTTTGATGGGGAAAGAAGCAAGAATGGCTTAGGATCGTGCATATGCCTTATCTCTCCAAAAGGGAAAAATATCCTTAAGGCACTATGTTTTCAGTTTAGCTTTACTAATAATGAATCTAAGTATGAATCTATATTACATGGCTTAATCATTTCCCAAAAAGAAGGAATAAAGAATTTGAGAGTCTTTGGTGATTCAAAATTAGTGGTCAAGCAAATCAGCGAGACTATAGAAACAAAGAATACAAGAATGAGGTCTTACCATCATAGGGTGTGGGACTTGGTTAAAGGTTTTGATGCCTTCAATTTTGAAGTTATCTCATGGTCTCAAAATGATGAGGTAGACATAATGTCTTAAATTGGATCCTAGTTTGATCCAACCAAAGATTTGTTAGTTAATAAAGAATCAATCTAAAAGGTTATACATCCTACCATTCCTAATAATGTAGATAGTTGGAAAGTGTTTGAGAGTGATCTTTCGATCATTCTTTTTCTACAAAAATTAGGAGAATTTGCTAACCAACCATGGCCTAAGATTGATGAGGTATATGGTGACTAAATAAATTAACTAAGGTCAAATAATCTTCTAAGGGGATTGATAACCCTTAAGAATCTATTTGACCCTGATGATGAAAACTTAGACAAAAGAAATTTCAGAGCAAGTAAAGAAGATTTTTCAAAACTTGAGATATTAAAGGGGAGAAAGCTAAGTGGGTAAGGTTAGCACTCAAAAATAAAAATATAAATTGGTATCTTTGTGAAATAAGTATAATAAGGTGATATCATGGATGTATGAGGATCTTCATGGTTAGAAAAAATAAATTATCCAATATACTATCGACCTGATAGAAGGATCAAACCCTCTCTACCAAAATCAAAGGCTAGTGAATCTACGAATCGAGTCTATCATGGTAGAAGAGATTAATAAATTATTGGAGTCCAAGATTATCTTTCCCATCAGACATTCCACATGGGTCTCTAACTTGGTCCTAGTAAGGAATAAAAATGTATAAATCAGACTCTGTGTAGACTTCAAGAATCTAAATAAAGCTTCCCTTAAAGATCATTACCCCATACCTTCAATGGAACAAATTCTATAGACAATAGCTAGAGTAGAGATATTCTCCTTATTGGATGGCTTCTTGGACTATAATAAAATATGGTTGATAGAAGAGGATCAACATAAAACTAATTCCACAACAAAGTGGGGTACTTTTGCTTATGCAAAAATGCCATTCAGACTCTCCAACATTGGGGCTACATTTCAATGAGAAATGGACATTGATTTTGGGGAGATAATAAATAAAATGATTCTGATTTACTTAGATGATCTCACTATCTCCACCAAGTCTATTGAAGATCATTTTCATCAATTAAAGGCCATCTTTCAGAGATGCTAAGAGTTTAGGATCTCTCTAAATCCTAAAAAATGTGTATTTGAAGTACCTCAAGGTAAGCTACTTAGACACATTATTTCAAAAGAAAGGATCACCATAGACCCAGATAGAGTTAAGGAAATATCATACCTATCACTACTAGTAAATAAGAAAGTAGTACAATCTTTCCTTGGGAAGATTAATTTTGTAAGTAGATTCATCTCAAATTTTGCTAGAATGGTTAGATCCATTAATCTAATGTTGAAAAAGGATCTCAACTTTAAATGGATGAGTGAAGGCAAAAAATATTTTGAAAATATTAAAAAGGGCCATTGTATCTACCCTATTATTGTATAATCTAGATTTATCTAAGAATTTCATCATGTATTTTTATGGAGGAGAGCATAGTATAGTAGCAATGCTGACATAAAAGGACATGGAACAAGAAGGAGAGAATTTGATTTCCTTCTTCTCAAAGAACGTCTTTGATTATGATTCTAGGAATAGTCTTGTTGAAAAACAAGCTTATGCTATTATAAAATGTCTAAAGAAATTTAGGAACTTAGTAACAAGTAACAAAACTATAGTAGTGGTGGCTCCTTTGAGTGTTAGAGAATATATTATGGAAGAAAAAATAACTGAGAAAAGATCTAATTGGATAACCAAAATATTAAAATATGATATTGAGGTTAAGCCTACCAAGTTGATAAGAGGAAGGGGTCTTTATCAATACATTGCCCAAGATTTATTAGCCTTACCAAAATAATAATCTATTATAGAAGCTATGCTATGGATACAAGAGAATGAAATAGATTCTTGGGTCACCAACATAATTCATTTTATGAATTTTGTTCAATATCCAAGATAGTTGTCTCTTGAAAAGAGAAGATATTACTGATAGCAAGGATCAAGTTTTGTTTTGATAGACAATTTCCTTTTTAAAAGTAATTTTGATGGAATCTTGCTCAGGTGAATTAAAATCAAAGAAACTAAGAGGATCTTGTGTGAGTTGCACTATAGAACATCTAGAGGACATTTTTCAATGAGAACTACTACTACCAAAATACTCTAACAAAGGTACTTCTGGCTTAGAATGTTTTTTGATTACCATGACATGGTCAGTAAGTGTCAGTCTTGCCAATTTTACATGGGTAACAATAGAAATGCAACCTTGCCACTCAGTCCAATAATTGTTGAATAAAATTTTTATCAATGGGGCCTAGATTTTATTGGGATGATTAATATAATCTCAAGTATAAGGGACAAATGGATTCTTACTACCACTAATTATTTTATAAGATGGATTGAGGCCATTATTTTGAAAGAAGATACAAGAAATATGAGCTTAGTTCTTCTAGGAGAGATTACCACTAGATTTGTACCTTTTCACACTATCATAGCTGAAAATGCTAACGCATTGTTTGGGTTGAAGGTATCAAATTTTGTGTTAAAAATGGTATATATTTGAAGAATTTTTCAAATTATTATCCATAAGGAAATGATCTCATAGAATCAACCAATAAGAATCTGATCAGACTCATCAAGAGAATGGGTAATGACCATAAGATAGGATGGCATGAACATCTAAAGGTAGCCTTATTGGTAAACTGAATTCCACCTAAATAGGTGATTAAGACTTCACCATATGAGCTAGTATATGGAATGAGTAAAATAATTCCCATTTTAATTTAAATCCTAGATTTATAGTTAACAAAGTAGCTAAAAATGGATGAAAATGATCCAATACAAGTTAGACTTGAAAAATTATTGGAACTCCCAAAAAAAAGAGAATCAGATCAAGAGTTAATGATAAATCAACAAGTGATCAAGAGCTAGTTTGATAAAAAACAACTAAACCTAAGGTTAAGGTTGGGAGTTGGGTCTTAAAATAGTATGCAAGGGTTGTAAAAATTGAGAATCATGGTAAGTTTGATTCTTTGTGGATGGGTCCTTTCAAAATGATTGCATGTAAATAGTAAAATGCTTACAAGCTAGAAATGATAAAAGGTGAAGCATTAGAGGTTCTTATTAATGGGATCTTTCTAAATTTCTTCACATAAGAATTTTTGACCCTATATATAGTTAAATTAGTTTCCTTTTATATTTTCTTATTGTAAGGTTGTTTACCCACCTCTTTTTAAATAAGTTTTCTTTCAATATGTGTCAGCCATGGAGGCTCTCTAGACTCTCATATGAATCTTTTCACTTATAACTGCCTCAAAAGATACCTATCTAATGGTTTTCCTAGGGTCATTAAGTTGAATTTTACAATTTGAATTAAAGATCTCAAAGATTTGATAATCGACACCTTAGAGTATGACATTAAGAGTCTTTTAATGAGGTGTGACTAATTGGTCAAGGAGAGTAATTAATTTGAGTTCATGGAAGAAATGGTTATATAAGAAAATTTTAGTGTTTTTTATCCTTACCATCAAGCAAAGAATTTACTTAGAGCAGAGTGAAGAACTAGCATTTGAGTTTGATCGAGCAAATGAATTGAGCCAAAGATAATGAAGAGTATCCTCATATACAAGAGCCTTAGTCAAAATGGCTACTACATTAGCATCATTGAAGTCATACACCTTAGCTCCTACATAACCCAAGGCTACATAACCAAAAACCAAGAAAGTGATGAAAGGTATTTTTAGAGATTCTTCCCTCATTCTCAATTACATAGATGATATTTTTGACCTTGTTTTGATGAAAAAGAGTAAGACCCTAAGGGAGGTAGCACATACAAAAATTTTGAATTAGACTAATCCTAAAATTTTTGGTATGAGGGTTTAGACCTCAGGGTTGGCCCAATACATGGTACCAATAGTGCACCCATACCCAAAATTGGTGGACATATGTGCCCAAAATTATGACCCTAATAATGCAATAATTCAAAAGGGACTGATAAGGGTAGTGATCAATCCACAAGCTATTCATAACATGTTAGGTTTACAACATGATCCTTCAGCCAATTTGTATGACATGGCTCAACTAAGGCATGTATAGTCTCAAGTACACCAAAAAAAAGCATTATTAAATAAAGAGTTTCATCTTAGAGATAATAATACTACACCTCAACCCATTCCCTTTGCCTTGGGCATGTTGACACAAGATTTATAGAATATGCATTCAATGCTTGAATTCATTTTTGGGGAGGACAATGATAGGATGGTATATGATCGGTAGCTAGTATCTCTTTTTTGAATGAGGAATATAGCTAGAATGTAAGTGTACAAGTGTAATTTTGTAGAGCACATCACCTACTCCTTGGGCTAATAGTTAGTGAATTTCATAGTTAACCCTACTTTTAGGTATTCATCATATCTATTCCACCTCATTTTTTATCAAAATGATCAATTTTTATAGCATCATATAAATTTGACTCTATGGGACCTAAAGGAAACAAACCCTCAAAAAGTTATCCCCATGTCTGTATGGACTCTTGTGTTGTTAGATTCATCAAATGTTTGTGAGTTTATTGACTGTTTTGAGGCACCATTGGTAGGGGAGTTCGATCTTGAAGGCATAAGTAATAGAATGAATGTTTTTGTAAGATCTATCCTATATAATCCCCATCACCGTTGTGACTATTTCTTTGGGACCCATAATCATTTCATCAAGGTCCATAGTTTTAGGGAATAATCTATTATTCTTCCCAAGGTTTTGACCAGTAGAGTAGTAGGTCAAGAAGTGGCCTGATAGTTGGTGGTGATAGATTTTGAGTTTAGGGCAAGAAAAAAGAAGAGGGCCTTTTATGACATGCCATTAACTAGGGGTGGAATTACAATGGTGAAAAGGTAGGTGAAATTCATTTTAATCAAGAAAGTAGTTATGTATGGGCTAGGTTTTATTCAATATTTGTGGAAGTATGACCCAAATGGTTTTATGAGTTCTTGGCCTGCCAAGAGTAAGATATATGCTTCTTTTAAGCATGAGAGTAGTAAATTCTTTGAGGATAGGAGGTCCCCTAGAAAGTATGTACAAGATGTATATGTTGAACTGCAGGTTATCCCACTCCCACCATGGGAATCATTTTATCAAACCATTTAGAATTATGATACAATAAGAGAAATGACAAAAGGGTTGAGACAAGACTTGGTTAGGAATAGTTAGAATCAGGATAAAATAACTACCTACTACAATTATAGGCAAGAAATTTATGAGTTTACTAATTTTTTTGAAGATGTAGACATAGATGAGTAATGGGATAATCTATGAGATGAGGCTCATGTTACTCCAACTTCTAGCCTAGATACAAGAAACCTACCAAAACCATAGAAAGAGACATAAGAGGTAGGGACATCTATAATGGTGCACACAACTTTGACCTAGACACCATCTTTTAGTGAGTTGGAAAAGCAAAGGATAGTCTAGTTTGAATTTAGAGACACTATAGCTAAGCCCCCATTATATTCCTTATAGGCAACATTATCTACACAAGAGGATATAAACTCATCAAAACTTGTGACAGTCCAAACAAAAAAAGAGGATCCTATGGAGAGCCCTTAAAGGAAGAAGAAAGGAGTAGATTCTTAAAAAGGAGACAAAGAAAAAGAGGTATATCTTGCCTCATATATGACTCTTCCTCAACCTTGTACTCAAACACTATTAAATCTACCCCCTTCACATATCTTAATATTCTCAACCATCTTGGCTATGTCGACTCAAACACTAATGCCATCTAGTTCCCTATTTTCATTCACTTCTCAATAATTAAACTTACCAACCTTTTCTCTTAGGGTCTTAAAAATCCCATATTCATCATAGAACCAATCCTAATAATAAATCACTATTCCATATGGTTTAACCCATGGGTCTCCTTTTGTGAGTGGTGTAGTGGCCTCTCCCTTAGATTTCCATACTTAGTTAGACATGGCCAAGATGGCAAAAGAGGCAAGAAAGGAGAAGTATAGGAAAAAGGAAAGTAGGGAAGTGGATATGTAACAAATGAGGTCTCTATATGACCATGAACAACATACCCTCACTATTTCCCACGTGGTCCCTAATATAAATAATTTACTTAAGCAAATGCAACTTGAAGATTATATAATGAGTGTAGTGGCTATGGATTTAACTTAGTTCAGCCCCCAGGATAAGGTGGAGCCTATGACTAAAACTATAGATGTGGTTACCACATAATATATTAAGGTATTCAATAATTATATAAGGCAAAATTGGGTTTAATTCAAGCCTAAGTCACTATGAGTCACATGACTCAAGAGTTCAAGGCCAAGGATAAGGAGATAGCTCAGTTTAACAAGGATCTAAGGGGGAAGTGTCCAAAGAAGACTTGAAGACTTTAAAAGACAAAGTAAAGTCTTTATAATAGGAGCTCAATATAGTTAAAGCATTCATTAGCTCATTGTAGTAAGAGAAGAGTCTCCTTGAGAAAAGAATTAATGACAATGAAGCTGAGGTTACTCAGTTGCAACAAAAAATAAATGCTATCGAGGCAAAGAAGAATAAATTAAAGGTAAAAATCAATAAATCTAAGGTCAAAGTGACTAGACTTATTCAAAAGTTATCCCAACAACCACATTCAGCTGGAGTTATGGCAATGGTCAAGGAACTTTGTGTATTTTTGGTAGAGAATATATGTGGATGTGACCTAGCTGAAGTCTACACTAAAATTCATATTTGTTGTTCAGAACCTATGTGTGAAAGTTGATTCCTCTATGGAGAGTATCCTACTTTTAGTTTCTACCAAGGTACCTGAATTGTAACTAATGATTTAGAAGTTATATGACACATCAAAAGAAACTCTATAGGTAGTTTTAATCATAGATAGGTGAGCAACAATAGGAAAGTTAAGTGAGATTCTAAGCTACATCTAAATGCAAAAAACTATTAAACCTTTTGAAAGAAGGGGTAAAGTAAATGAAAGGGAATACTGAATAATTGGTCCAATTGGGATTCCCTTGTCCTTTTCTAGATGATAGCACTGTGTTAATGGAAGACCAGATTCAAAATCTATTGGTCACAACGTAAAATGATCAAATAGTTTTCCAGTCCCTCAATGATTCTTCAACTATCCCAGAGGTGGAAACCATTGTAATCCCAATTGAAAATTTGGAATTTAAATTACACTCAGTGGTACAGAACCTCCAAGTGTTCTCCCACAAGAAAATAATATAACTAGGAAGATCTTTCTAAGCTCTACAAAAGAGGCACTATCCATCACAGGTAGAGTGGGTTGGTTTATAGGCCACATTGTAGATTCTCTAAGCAAGGTACAACATGAATAATTTTGATCAATTTTTGGTTTGATCAATTTTTTGGTAGTTCTTCCATGTAGGCACAGAGTCCCTAGTGAGTCACCCTGAACTATAGAGTTAAAATTCTACATTTTATTTTATAATTTACGACACATGTATATATATCTATATATGCATATATATATATATATATATGCATATATATATACACACATATATATATATATACATATATATATATATATACATATATATATATATATATATATATATATACATACATACATATATATATATATATATACATACATATATATATATGTATATATATACATATATACATGTATATATATACATATATACATATATATATATATATATATATATATATATATATATATATGTATACACACACACGCATATATATATATATATATATATGTATATATATACATATATATGTATATATATGTGTATATATATATATATATGTATGTATATATATGTATGTATTTATATATTTATGTATATATATAGATGTATATATATATGTGTGTGTATGTATATATATACACACAAACACACATATACACACACGTACACACACACATATATATACATACATATATATATATATATATATATATATATATATATATATATATATATATATATATATATATATATATATATATATATATATATATATATATACGTATATATACATACACACACACACACACACACACATATTATACGGCTAAGTATATAGGTAGATAAATAACATTATGGGTCATATTAATTTATGGGGTCGAAGGAATCTCATTTTATTAAATCATTTTAAAATATTTAAGACTCTTAATACTATTGGAAGGTATCCACATGCCACCTTGATGCTCTTTCAAAGAGAAATAAGTAGCAAAACTCCTCTATTGAGTGTGAAGCTATCACATGGATAAACAATGGTTCTTTTAAAGTCAAAAGGTCAGTGACGAATCAACGGTATAGATCATAGTGGCAAATCTAACCATGAGTTCTAAGCCTTGAAGGAGTCTCCATTTATTAAAGCCTTGGAGAAAAGCTTCAAGACTCTAATGCTTGTGGAAGGTATCCACATGTCACTTTAGCACTCTTCCAAGGGAAATTGAATATCAAAAAGCCTTTATTGAGTGTGACATTTTCATGTGTCAGGAAAGCAGGTCTCAAAGCCTAAAAGAGCTAAAAAACCTAAAGAACTTGTAAAATGAAGGGGAAAGAAGATTCAAGTAGTTAATAGCTGCAAAAACCTCCACATGTCCATCCTTTGAGAGACTATCAATTAAAGACTAATAAGAGCAATAATTAAAATAGAGTAAAGTGACATTTAGCAGAAATGATTGAATTAAGCTCTAAGTTGTTCAATTACAATAGCATGTAAGTTTTGGATCCAAAATTTGTAGACATGTGGTTAGAATCTGAGTGAGTGGTAGTGAACCATGATGGATATTTTGGGTTATAAGTATTATATCAAAGGATATAATAGGGGGAGATCACTAGAGATTCATCTAGATCAACAAAGAGTTTAGGAACTAGTTTTTGAAACATTTTAATAACTTAATAGGTACCTCTCTTGAGGGATCAAATATTATATTCTATGTATTTTTCATTTTGTACTTTGTTCTCATATCAAACTATGAAGAGAGAGTGGTTTTCTATGCAATTATAGTCTATTTCTATTTCTTGATTCTCATTTTTTATTATGAGCCTTTTGTTAGCTTTGCATAAACACTGAGACTGTTAATCATGCTATATGCTCTTTAATTCTATCAATGAATGTTGTTAAATCTAATACTATGATATTATGATAGATGATGATTTGGGTTATCTTTTTTGTTATGAGCCTTTAATTAGTTTATAGTTGATTCTAGAATTAATGATCATGTTTTATGCTCTTTAATTTTTTTAGTGAATTATGTTAGTACTAGTTACTATGTTGCTTGTTAGAGGAATACAATCTTGGCATATCACCTTAGTAGTTTAATTACTTATTTTATTTATTATTTATTTTCCTTTTACATCAAACCCCAAAGATATTCAACTTATTTAAAATTTGGAGGTTGTTTTTAGGGTTAAGTCCTACATCTTTGAAACTTCCCATGACTTTGGTGATTAGTTGAAAAAATGAGAATCAACAATTCCTATTCCAAAATATTAAAATTATATAGTTTTTCATCTTTAGTTTGTTATATGATTTCATCTTTTGGTGTATTATCTTTTCATTCTATTTTGAGTAAGCCATTTAGGTATAGATCCTCATCTCTATCACTGGACCTTGTCAACTCATCTATACTCCTATTACAATTTTTATAAGAAATTATTTCATATTTTTAATAACATTGTAGTTTTATAGAGATATATTCAAATCACAAGCTACTTCTTACTCTGTTGATGAGTTTATCATAGTACTTATGTCTTCTAGTCACTCATGATAGATATTTTTAAAAATGTATATAAAGAAATGTGGACGATATGATTTAATCTTTAAAAAATAAATGTTTGGATAAATTGTTGTTGAACTTGTGCCTAATGTTTAGTTTTTCACTTGTCACTCTTGATGCATATACCAAGTATTTGGAAGTGATGCCAAAGTGTATCTAAAAATATGTAACTAATACTTAGGTTTGATATCCTACACAAACTATATGTCTATGTACTAATGTATTTGAAAATTTGGGCACTATCCTTTTTGAAATAATGATAAATATTCCCTTATATTAGTTTCTATCTCAAAACATGCTCACATAAATTCACATGCCTCATCCCATGGTAACTAATATTGCTTATGGATTTATCACCATCTCATAACAATTCCCTTCAATGCATAATTTAGTGCATTGACTCTCTTATCCACATTAGGGACATGATGATCTAAAATGAAAATGATGTAATTGAGATCCTCAAATGTGAAGTATTATGTTAGTTAGTTTTTAGTGGTGAACATCATTTAAATATGGTACACCTCATGATCTCCTAAGACCTAGTTCAACATATGGGTATTTGAGTCGTCACTTACTAAAGTAGTGTATTCCCAAGGTAAGATACATTTCGGAGTAGGCTTTGTGTAATCCATAGATGTGACACCTATAATGTAAAATAAATCTACCTTAGACATAGTTAGATATCACAAAGAGGGTGATCTACATTCCTTAATTTGAAATCAAGGTGTAGGTGACTTTGTTATAACTAGTCTATACACTAGGTGTCCAACTAGATACAAATGTATTTGACATTTTGGATGTGGATTAAAAAATAGTATTCAACAATTTGCATAGAATTCTATTTGTTATCTACATTTAACTTGGACCAAATATTATCCCCACAAACATAAGGCTACATTATTCATATATGGATGGTATGTGACTTATGCTCAGACTTGTTTAAAGATATCACAATTATCTTATCTCCTTGGTGCATGTACAATTGATTTTACACTGTAATGATAATCATTTAACCAACATAAGCCCATTTCTTACAAATAAATTTAGATAATGGGCATCATCTATTTTCATTTCAATTAATGCAAAATATTCTCAAACTCTTATGTCAAAAACCTTAATTTATACATATTAAATCTAACCAGTTAGTTATATCTCTAATAATCTACAAGACTAAGATTAATAAGACTATAGCTTAGTGATGGTCAACCAATATCCTCCTATGTAAATATTGGTATCTTATTTATTATGATTATAAATTAAAATATAACATTAAGTACCTCATACCCTATGAATTAAATATCCATTTGAGAGTAAATCTCTCAGATATTTTTAGTTCTTACATATTGAACAAACTTATCGTAACATTGTTGCCCTCATTGTGTGCACTCAAGCATATTATACATAAGACTTATAATACTCTATGAGATATATTTATTCTTTAGAGTGATCAAATTTTCAATAGATATGTTAGTATAATCATGAATCCTTATCTCATTGTGCAAACAATCTTCCCATACATTTATGCATCAATAGTTGTAGCATCACCTTATGACACATTTTGTTGTTTCACATTCAAAATAATTTGTGTCACTTGATACATCAAGCCTTTTCACCTTTTATGGTTAACATACTTATCCTACTGAACCTTTATAATTATTTCATCACATGTAATTTATAGAGGGGTAAATCCTTTCTATACATATTGTTTCCTTGTGACTACTTTCTTGAACGCATTCTCCCTAGGGTGTGAATTAATCATATTTACATTTCACACAAGTTTTTATTTCCTCTAATTTAATAAAACTAGGAAATATTTAGTATGATGTTGTCTTGTAACCTTTTAATAGTCATAATACATATATAATTGAGGATTATTCATGAAGTCTCAAGTGAAGTGGTTATATTAACTTCATAGATAACACTAAACTAGTCGATGAGATTGTTATTTATCTTTATTTTCACCTTCCTGATATCCACCATGGTACCTTCCTTGGTACACTCTATTTTTCTTAAAACCTCAACCTTCTAATTTTTTACCATCAAATCCACTTAAATGTTGTTAATGTGCATCAGATCAACCATAATACCATTGAGGAGATGATGGATCCCAATTTGATTATCACATAATTTAATTTTGATTTTAATATAATTATTACTATATTTTCATTCCTTAATACACTCCATACAACATATAACTAACTTGTAATTATTTATCTCATGAAACTCATGCATCTTCCTTAGAAAAACATTTATTTTCATCTCAATTTTAGAGCTAGTTGATGGAACATCTCACTAATCATCAATATGTTCTACCTAGAGTACATCTACTCGAACATCATCCTTAGTCAAGAACTAAAAATAAGAAATCAAAAACCTAATCTTTGATTGAAAACATTTGACAAACCAAACAACCTTATTTTTATATTACATGGTAAAATTGATTTTGTTCATTACATGTGAAATTTTTTTATCGTATTCCCATATTGATTCTTCAATTTTTTGCTAAATCTCATTTAGATATGGAATGTTATGAATTAAATACTTCATATTGAATTATATTATTAATTGGTATTAATTTTTTTGAATACTTAGGTAATTAACATACCTTTTATAAATAGACTCCAGAGCTCAATATGTTAAGGCTATGATGAGTTTAAATTTTTTAACATTTTCAGTGGTCACTCCCTTAACTTACCATATCATATCATAAGTTAATAAATATTTATTAGGGTCATAATACCCATCATATGGTGTTAAATTAGTAAATATTCCTAATTTAAACACCATTCTTGGTCTAATGGTAACTAATATTATTGGCTTCTATAAACTAGTCCTTACAGGTGTCTTAAAACTATTTTTGAAAGAGAACTCAACCTATTATAACCTCTTCTTGTCTATCAATTTATCAATTTTTGATCTAAGTTTACCTGTTTTATTTTAAATGATTCAACCCAATTTCCTCATGTCTATACCTCCACACTTTTTTTTATTTTACTTGAGTTAAAATGGGCTCAGGGGATGTGTACTTGTGAGATGAATGATTTATTTATTCAACTTATTTTGTCATGATATTAAACCTATAATTATTATGCAATTGTGCAAAACTTCCTTCATAGAATATTATTTCCCTAGTCTAAGTAATATAATTCTATCTAATTGGGATCTACCTCTATCTTCTAATGATCTACTTCAAATCCGGTTTCCTTTTTTTACTCACTCTCTTCCATATCCTATCTATCCCAATATTTATCTTCTTATTTATCAGTCCCTTCCATTCTTTTCTATACATAATCTCCAAACTCTCCAATTTATGTAATTTGTGTACATTATCCCTAATATCACCTCTCTTATACATATTATATTATACTCCTACTCTTATTCATAGTTATATTTAGGTTATCCTATTTATTCCATTCTCTATGTTTTCGTATCTCTCTTTTTAATCCTAGAATTTTACTATCACTAGTTCAAGTTCATGTTCCTCTACTTAGCTTATCATAATTCACTCCTACATCATACACACCCCAATAACACCCAAAGTTATTAATCCATGTTAGTATGGGTAGGCACTGAGGCCTTTTCAAAAACCAACATTTTGATCATATTAGGTAATCACTAAAGGAAATTTACTCTGATTATTCTCACAAATATGTCCTATGTAGCTTTAAAATCTAGGTATCCTTGTACAATTTTTTTTATAATATAAATATTGATGATAGTTTCTATCCAAAGATATATCACACATGTCAAGTTAGTATCTAAAGTTTGTAGGCTATCTAATTTTTATTCCATCCAAACTAATTTTTATTCTTTATTGGTTAAAAATAGTAGTAATACTATATGGATAACCATGAAACTAATAATGAAGGCAATTCACATCAGAATATTTCATAAATTTATTTGTTTATAATCTTATTAATAACTTCTTTAGTAAAACTACCTATTATTCTGTAAGTTGTGGATTATTTGATCTAGCCATCTCTCCAAATTGCTTTTTCCCAATAGTCATCTCAATGTGTTTCAACCAAAAGTTTCCACACTCACCACACCATTATTAGTAGAGGTTCTTGGAAAATCATCAGAACATGCTAATAAGGGATAAATTTAAGTGATAGAACACGAATAATATAAAATAGAAGTCACACTAATGTGATTTATGTTATATAGACACATTTTAGCTCTAAATTCCCCATGTTTCATATATAAGAGTTATTCAAAAAAACAATTATTTACATGATAACATAATATGTAAAAATAGAGCATACAAAAGGAAGAAATAGATTAAACCAAACATGAATTCACAAGGAGACATAAAAAAACCATTTCATAATCTCTATATTAATCTCAATAATTTAAAACCCTTTTATAATACATTAAAATAGTATTTATAGTATTTTTAATGATAATTCCACTTCACATTCCACCTATTGATATCAAATGAAACAAGTCCTTTCACCTTCTACATATTTTGTATATATAAAGAGTGTCACAAAGAGATAAAATAAGATATACATAATATAAAATAATGTGATACACACACAAGGAATCAACACATATAATACATTTTTGCATTCTAATACTTCCACCAATAATAACCATCCTCTTGAGTTTTAGTATCCTAGTTTAAGAGATGGGGGAAATAGTTAAAACTAGCCTAGGAAAGCCTTTATCCATAGGAATATACTAATTAGATAGGTGTAAAAATCCATTTATGTTAGCCTATATATGGTTGAGAGTTCCACCCTTGAGCCCATAAAAATTGAGGAAGTGGAAAACCCAGATTTCCATGTGGCGCTAGGTGAAGAGAGTGATGCTAGTATGGATAATGAGTAACATGGTTGCAAGAACACTAATGAGACTAATTGTGATTAAATCCACATTTTAGGGGACCACTTAAACCTCTTGGTGATACTATTTATGGTGTGGAAGATGAAACAAAATAAATATTTATTAGGGAATCATCTTAATGATAAATCAAATTTTGTAGGTAATCAAGCTCTATAGAAAGAAACATTATTATTTTGATCTCAATATATAGAAGAAAAATATAAATAACCATAGTAGTATTATATATAAATAAGTAAATATCAACAAAAATATTAAATAACATAATTGAGTTCCTTTATTTGCATAACTAGAAAAAATATTCCTCTCCAAAAACATGCTAGACTTGGGTGAAATAGGTGGCATTTGAGGGTTATCAATAAGAAGAGTATGAAACCAATTGATGGGTTATAGATGAAAATTATTGAATAAGTCATGTATCAAAATCTAGGTACCTTAAACATTATCACAAAAGCAAAAAAATGTAAGAGAATCTCTATATGCCCAAAAATCAACACTAGGGATACACAATCCTTAAATAAACTATTCATCTACCTTTAGGATTCCCTTGTTAGAGTAAACCCCCTATAAAATGATCAATCCTAAATTAACTACATGTAAACCAAATAATTTTAAAATGACACCCCTAGACTGAAAGGAAAAAATGAATTTCCTAATAGGTATTAAATTTGTCCACCATGGGAAAATGCGAAAACTTTTCATACCCCTTATGGGTAGTGTAGTTATAGAAAGGGGTGTCAACATACCTTTTCCAATATTTCCACTAAGGGAGAGAAAAGGTGACATCTACTTTGAGAATAACATACACAAGAATAACCTTGATAATATTCTGTTAGGATTAAATATCAAAGGAGGAAACTTTGTATTTGATGCTAAAATTCATCCTAAGGAAACCAATACTAAGTTCTTACAAAATAAATACTGTATGGTAAAAATTCCTCTTGATATAATTTAATAGAATGAAGCCATGAAACCTATGCAAGAGGGATGCCATCATAGTTAATAATAGGGGACCATCAAAGAGAATTTTGTTTGATAAAAAGTCCATCCCTAAACCTCAAACCATTCCATAACAACCACTAAGTAACACACAAATTTCACAAGGGTAGAAATAGTAAGGAGGTTATGAAAACCTAAGAATTTCCACAATACAAACCCTTGGGGGGTTCCTTAAAAATATAATTATAGATTAAGACTTAGGCTTCATTCCCTTGAATGGAATGACAATCCATTTGACATAGAGAGATAAGCCTTGATGAAAGATGTCAATAACACCCATGTGTCTCAATTCTTAGGGAAGATAATATTACTCATAATCAACCCTTTGGAACCCTTTGCTAGTGGAGAGATTGGACCAAATAAAGTCTCTGAGCAATTTTTTCATCTTTTAAACTAACTTACTAGATGACATACAATAGGAAGATTAATACACATGGGTGGATGCAAAAAAATTGGAGAAAATTTGAAACATACCAAAAAATATTAAAGTGTTGGTGATACAATACAACAACTTATTTTCCACCCTATCGAACACATACTACCAAAGGTAATTTAGGAAGGCCTATAATATTAAGGAAGTGCCTAAAAAGTTTAAAATTTTATAGTGGTTAAGCCATTTCCACTCATAATGGGTCACCTATGGAGGTGAAAGGAAGAATGTTTATCTGTAACACTAAGTTTTTGACTATTGAATGTAGGATACAAAATCAAGATAATAAGTATCAAATCAAACCGTAACATTGGCAAAATTGGATTCATCCTTAATGAGACTAAGAAAGTAGCCATCTTTAAAATTCTAATTGAAGAGTTGTAAATCATCTTAAATAGATAAATAAATTCCACTCATGCTTCCCTTATAATATGCATTGTGATGCATAAAAACTACCTTCAAAATCCCAACACTGTAACTTACACATACTTGCCATAATTTCACATGCTTCATAATAGACCCTTTTTTAGTTTTCCTAATCATACAGATAATATATTATTAATAAAAAAAATCACTTTTATATTACCTTATATTTAATTATATATCTCCACAAGTTTTCTTGGTTCAAAACTTCACTTAGGCCACTTTTCTAGCCTATATCCCCTAAGGCCTATCTACACATAGTCCTATTTTTACATAAACAAACAATACATATAAGATTGAAACCTATTAAATATTGTATTAATCCTTAACCTCTACCAAAACACAAATTTTGGTGGTATTTGACTAGTTATAACTCATATTAATTTAATTTCTATTTGGAAACCCTAACTAAGGGTTAAACGGCTCGGTACAAGCCTGAGAAGAGTTATTTGGAGATTTTAAGTTAAAAAATGAATTAAAATAAAATTTATAAGTTTTAATATCTATGTAAAACCATTACACACCTTCTAAAACAACCATATATTCTCCTTGACACCTATGCTATACACTTTTTTTGGATTATGTGATTGACTATGCAAGTTTACATTACTTCCACAAGACTGTATTATCTTGTATTTAAAGTAGTATGAAAAAAATTAAATTAAATGAAAAATAAAAATTAAATAAAAAAGAAACAAAATTAAAAATATCATAATAAGTATCATAAACAAATCTTCATTGAATTCTTCTCTAGTGCTCTATCACATACAGTCATAGCCAATGCACACACTCAAGAAAATAGGGTATCCAATTAAGTTTCTTCAAAAATAGGTAATATAATGTTATTTTATTGGATATTGAACATTTTTAAAACTATATTAATTTATATTACATGAAAACCAAACATTTTATATGTCCTAAAACTATTCTAACTACCTTTAGACCTTTCAATGGTCACTAAAAGGATAGTTAAGCAATGAGAACATACTCTAAGTTGGAAATTACATACATATGTGAGTTAATACCCATGATACAGACTCATGGTGTCTATAATAGTTAATTGAAAAAACTTTATACATTTAGAATCCCTCTAAATCATCCTTTCAATATCTAATCTAAGCAAAATAATTTAAAAATTGAAAAACTCAATTTGGTAGGAAATTCCAAATTTGAATTTTTGACTAGCTATACCTAAGATTAACACCTTGAAATGAAAAATAAGGATTATATAAGAATCCTAAGAGATCCTAGACAATCATCTAAACAAAATTGAACAAGTAAACTAAAATTTTCAAGGAAACTAGCCTAGGAGTGATACTCCTACATCATACTCTTGAGGGAATGAGAAAAAGACTCGGGGACTATTGTCCATGAATTCTTCTAGAGTATCCCATGATTTTTGATGTTATGTTCTATCATACATGTAGTATATTCAAATTTTTATTGTTTCCACATGACCATATACTTCAAATATTGCTTGTATCTAGTCTATTTGAACATTACCTTGTTTAGAATGTATTCCAATTCATCTAATTTATCTTGAGGAAACTATTTTTCCCAATCTATACTTTTAGTTTCTCCTTCTTATATTTCATAAATTTTTACTCCTTTTTATGGGTAAAAGTATGAAACATTGAATATTGGTGATATGCCTACACCAATAGGCAATTTTAACTCATAGGCATTGTTATCAAACTTCACAAGTATCTTACAAGGACCAATTTTATTCATCTTAAGCTTATTTTACTCACCCCTTGGAAACCTATCCTTCCTAATATGAGACAAAACGGAATCTCCAATATGAAACTCACCTCTCTTCTACTTACATATTCTTATTTCTTGTACTTTTCCATAGTAGCTTATAGATTCTTCCTTATTGATTAAGTTCCTTCATGGCTACTACAAATTCTTTTCTTTTACCACTCTTCTTATCCATATGACTAATATTTTTGAGTTCAAACAATCCTCTAGGATGCATACCATATAGCACTTGGAAAGGACTCATGCCTATGCTCTTATTGGTGGAGTCATTGTATGCAAATTATTCTTGAGGAAAGAAAAGATCCCACTACTTGGGATTATCCTTAGAGATACACCTCAATAGGTTCCATAGACTCCTATTAAAAACCTTAGTTCACCCATCTATTTGGGAGTGGTAAGATAAATTTTAATTTAAGTTTTTTCTTAGCTTTATCCATAGTGTCATTGAAAAGTGGCCTAGGAACTTAGTGTCTCTATCAAATACAATGTTTAGTGGTAGTTCATGAAGCCTTACTACTTCTTTAAATAATAAATTTGACAGATGGGTGGCATCATAAATGGTTATACATGGAATGAAATGTGACATTTTGGAAAATATGTCCATAACTACATATATGGAGTCAAAACCTCTTTGTGTTCTAGGAAATCTCATAACAAAGTCCATGCTTATGGATTCCTAATGTCTATTTGGGACTGGTAGAGGTTGACATAAACCTATATTAATGCTCTTTCCTTTGGTAAATTAACAAGTTTTATACCTCTCAATGTCTCTCCCCACTTCTGCTTACATCTTAGGTTAATAGTAGTGTCTAGTGAGTTGATCCAATGTTTTATCAAGCCTAAAGTGGCATACCATACTCCCACTATGCTTCTCTTGAATCAAATTCTCTCTTATTGAGATTCTTGGCACACATAGTTGTACTCCATTTAAAATAAATCCATCTTGTATTATATAGTCCAACCATGACTCTTTATTGAGTATAGTTGGGTGCTTGAAAGCATTATATGCTTCTTTGAAGACTTAATCATCTTCATAAATTTCCTTGAGTGAATCAATACCAACACTTTCAATTCATATATCATGAAATAAAAAGACTCTTCTACTCAATGTCTATGCTACCTTATTAATTTATCCCTACTTAGTATAGATGGTAAAGGTGAAATTTTACATGTACTCCACCTATTTCATGTGTCTTTGGTTTATCTTAGGATGATTGGTGATGCATTAAAGTGCATGATTGTTTATATAGATAATAAACTCTTTTAGAATTAATTAATGCCTCTACTTCTTTAATTTTTAAACCATTACATAGAATCCTAAGTCATAGTATGAGTACTTTTTATTAGCATCATTTATATTTTCACTGAAATAGGTGATAGGTCTACTCTCTTGTCTTAGTACATCCCATATTTCCACTCCACTTTCATCACACTATATCTAAAACACTTTGTTGAAGTCTAGTAATGCCTTTATGATAAGCTACTATGTTATCTTTTTCTTCAAATATTAGAAACTCCTTTTGGCTTTCTCACTCTAAAAAAACCTTTTCTTGTCTCCCGTAATGGTGTATATTATGGGAAAAAATATTCCACAATAAAATTCCTATAGAAACTTGAAAACACATGGAAAATTCTTACCTCTCCAATTTTTTTAGTTGTTGGCCACTTCATGATTATCTTCACCTTGTCCTTATCCATCTTTATCATTCCTTGAGAGATGACAAAACCTAGGTATAATAGTCTTGACTTCATAAACTCACTCTTCTTGAGGTTGATTAGAAACATTTACTCTTAAATCCTTCTCATGACTAGATGCAAATGGTGAAGATGTTCCTCCTTGATAGGGTTTGCAGATAAGTATGTCATCTAAGTAAACCACTATAAACTTACCTATAAAATGTTTCAAGACTTCATTCATAAGCCTCATGAGAGTCCTTGGTGTACTGGTCAAACCAAATGGCATAACCAACCATTCATACAATCCATCATTGGTTTTGAAATCAGTTTTCCACTCATCTCCTTGTTTGATCCTAATCTGATAGTACCCACTCTTGAAATCAATTTTGGAAAAATATATTTCTCAACTCATATAATACATAAAGTATTCAATTTTGGGATGTGGAAACCTATATATAATAGTGATATTATTGATAGCCTTAGAGTCTAAACACATTCTCCACTCATCTTCATTTTTAGGCACCAATACTATAGGCACTACACAATGACTAAGGCTTTCTTTGATCAGGCCTTTGTATAAGAGTTATTTCACTTACCTCTTAATTTATGAGTTATCCTTAGGGACCATCTTATTGTCTACCTTGTTAGGAAAACTTTATCTTAGAATAAATTCCATGTGATGAGTGATGTTCCTTATAGGTGGTAATGTATTTGGTAGCCCATTAACTACAATTTTTACACACTCTTCCAACATGTCTTGGATTTCTTGAGGTAATTCACTTATCTTTGTGGCTATCAAAATAGTCCTAGGCTTGAATAATAATGAAAATACCAGATTTTATTAATTCATGAAACTTATAAACTCTTTACCACTTACCAAAATAACATTTGACCCAACTTATTGGTCATTGTCTTCATCTTTTATAGGTATCAAGGTATGACTAACTCCATCTTTGAACAAGGTGTATGCATTACTTATACCATCATGAGTGGTTTTTATATCATATTTATATGGTCTCCCAAGAATCACATGCCAAAAATTCATGGGGATCACATCACAAAGTACCTTGTCCTTATACCTTCCAACTTGAAATTCCACAAAAATGTTTTCACCTACCAAAAATTACTAACCTTTGTTAACCATGAGACTTTGTATGTTATGAGGTGAGGTAACTTATTCAATTCAAGTTTATTTATCATTTCTATAGAAACTAGATCATCTATACTTCCTAAATGTATGACCATTTTATAACATTTACCTTAACATTTTAAAGAAGTTATAAAAAGAGTTTTCCTTTTTGGTGGCTCCTTCTCCTTGTGTATATTGATTATCACTCTCTTGATTAACAATGATTTTCCTACCTTAGGTTACTCCAGAAGTGTTGAAGAATAAACACTCTCTTCCTTAACTACTTGTGTAATCTAGTTTCTTCCTTTGATTCTTGGACTCCCTAATAACTGATCCTTTGGGAATTACCATGACCCATGTCCATAAAAATTACTATTTTCAAAACATCTTCCTACAAAACCACATAATTTTTTACCCCTTGATGCATGTCCACCCCTAAAATAAGGTTTTCTACCTCTAAAACATCCTCTTGAATTAGATAGCTACTCATGTGAAGTAATAGACTCTATTTGGATTATTTATTAATATCTTCTACCTCCTTATTGTCCTATACTCTTAAAATTTTTGCCTCTACCTTTATTTTACTGGTTATGTTTCCTATTGAGTTTGTATTTAGCTTTCAAAGACAACTGGTAACATTCTTCTAGTGTCTTTAGACTAGTAAGACTCAACTCATCTTGAAAGTTGTATCTCAAACCATTAAGATGAATATACACCTTATCATTATCATATTCCATGTGACCTATTTTAATTCTTAGTTTATATAACTCTTATGTATATTCTCTTACCCCATCTCTTTCTATTTCAAGTTTTGAAGTTTCCTATACAAGTTGGTGATGTATTAATTAGGCAAGAACTTGCTCTTAAATTTGAAAACCATTATATCCAAATAATTGATCTTATCTTTTCCTTTATTCCTTATCTCATCCTATATGTAATCCCACCAGAAGGATGAATGACCTTTAATCTTTGTCCTAGTAAACTTCCTTGTTTTTCTTTTGGTACATCTTCAAAATCAATGTAATTGTCCAACTCTCCTATCTAATCAAGAAGTTCTTCACCACTGAGACTAATTGCATACACTAAAATATATATTTTTGGATTATATCCCTACCATTTCACCACTTTCATCAATATCTAAAAATTTTGCTCTTCAATTTCTCTCTCTCCTTCATCTTCTAGCTCCGGTGCCTATGGCTCTTCTTCCTCTTGGTCACTCAAATCACTTGTGACTACTCCAATTATCTAATTAAACTCAACTTATGTTATTCTAGCATAAAATTTTAATCTTAAGTTACTCAACTCATACAATATTACATCTCCCATCTATATAGATGTTGCCTTCTCACTTACTGTATTTCTCCTTGGTGACATCTTGTCTCCACTTAGGTACTTTGTCAAACAAATCCTAACTTCTCTTACTTTCATAGAACATCACCTTATCCACTCACTTACAGGTGTATTTTTTTAGATATGATACCAAAATTATGTATATAAACTAAATTTAATGTCCCAACCATGTAACTTTCACACACTTTCCACAACTTCAAAAGCTTCTTAGTAGCCTTTTTTAGTTTTCTTGATTGTATAGAAAATATAGAATTGGTAACCAAAAACCAAAGTTAATTTTAAAAGGCCCCATTGGAAAACATATTGTAAATTATTGGCGAATATAAGAGAATTTTATTCATAGCTATGGTGAATCCTCTATGGGTGATGGCAAATCTATAGGTTGGATCGAATGGCTAAAATAAATGGATTTAAATCTTAATTGTAAATAATAAGAAATAAAAAACTTTCCAAAACCTAAATATTATTACATATTTGGATTCCTTTTTAAGAGATATTCAATTTAAAAAAAATCATCATAATTTGAGTCCATATGCAAACGTTATAGCCTCTAAAAGTTGGCAGTCAATTGCATCATTTGATTATGTCATCCATTTATGTCATACAGTTTGGTCATATGGTTTGTTCATAGGGTTTCAACCATTTGTTTATTTCATTCAGTTGAAACTATATAAAAAATATGTATGACCAAACTAAATGACACAACTAGAAAACACAATTAAATGACATAACTAAATAATATAACTAAGTGCCAACTTTTGGAGACCATAACTTTTACATACGAACTTTAATTGTGATGATTGTTTTTTAAATTACAAGGATATTTAAGGGGAATCTAAATATGAAACAATATTTAGGTTTTGGGATTTTTTTTCAAATTTTAAATTCTATCATTTAGCACTATCATTCAATACTATCAAAAGGTATTATCATTTAGAAATATCATTCAATTATTACATTTAGCACTATTATTTGGTTCCTCATTTTGGAACTATCATTTAGTATGGTGGTCCTCTAGTTCTAGTTCTACATGTTATCTTGTTTGATATTAGGGGGTGGTTGCACTCTATGTATATGTGGAAAATTAGTGTGTAATATTATATATTATTTTAAAGGGTTGTTGATTTGATCCCTAAAATTATTTATATCCCTAAAATTTTGATGATCTAGTCCCATTTGTCAACCCTAAAAATTACCAAAACCAAATTCTTAATGAATATTCACTACTAAAATTTACCTTAATAGAATAAAAATCAATTTTATATTACCCTCTATTAAATTCTATGTCTCCATAAGTTTTATTGGTTCAAAACCACCCTTAGGCCACTTTTCTAGCATCTGTCAATACCTAATTAGGTCTCCTCAAGGCCTAATTACACATAGTCCTATTTTTCTCATATACAAATAATCCTTACAAGATTAAAACCTATTAAAATTAATAATAATACTTAACCTATATAAAATCACAAAATTTTGTGGTATTTGACTAATTATAACTACTAAAAATCAAATTTCTATTTGAAAACCCTAACTCAGGGTTAAACTACTGTATATAAACTCGAGAGGAGGTATTTGAAGATTTTAAGTTCCATAACGAATATAAATGCACTATGAAAGTTTTATGACCTATATAAAACCCTTACACACCTTATAAAAACCACTAAACTATCTCTTTGACACCTCTTATACATATTTTGATTGGATTTTGTGCTTGATTGTGCATGTTTACATTGCTTCTACAAGATTGTATTATCTTTTATACAAAGTATTATGAAAACAATTCAATTAGATGAAAAAGGAACCTTGAATTAAAAATAAAAAACATAAAAATATCATAATAAATCTCATAAACAAATCTTAATTTAATTATTCTCTAGTGCTCTGTCATATAGAGTCATATCCAATACACACACTCAAGACAATAAGGTGTATATATACTTTTCTTCAAAACTAAGAACTCTCTTTTTATTTTATTGGATATTTAACATTTTTACGACACTCAATAATGATATTACATGAAAAAAAACATTTTATATGTCCTAAAACTTCTCTAACTACCTTTAGACCTTTCAATGGTCACTAAAAGGCTAGTTAAGCAATGATAACATACCCAAGTTGGGAATTCATACATATGTGAGTTAAGACCAATGGTATAAAATCATGGTGTCTATAATATTTCATTAAAAAAAAATTATTAATTTAAAATTTCTTTCAAACATCCATACAAAAACTAATCTAAGAAAAATAATTCCAAAATTCAAAAACTCAAGTTGGTGGGAAAGTCCAAATTTGAATTTTTAATAAGATAGACATAATAATGCCACCTTTAATTTAAAAATAAGTATGGTATAAGAATATTAATACCTCTTGTACCATCATCAAACCAAAATTAACAAGTAAACAAAAATTTTCAAGGAAACTAGCCTAGGAGTGATGTTCCTACATCACATTGACTAACTAGATAATAAAATCTTTCAATAATGTAAACATATAGAGTAGGTAAAATTAGTAAACCTATCATAATGGTTATAAAAATAATAAAATACTTATATCTTAATCCATTAATGAAAATAAAGGTATAATCATCAACAAAGAACATTTTAACCAACTGTAAAAAAGTTGGCCCAAATCTTAAATATTGTAATATGGCCTAAATGAATGGCCACTCAATATAATTATATATTTTTTCAATTTTAATTAAAATAAACATATAATTTTAAAATAATTAACCCATTTGATTCCTTCCTACACATTAATAACATTATCTATAATATACCTACCATGAATGAAGTTGGTCTGCTTAGGTTAAATAATAAAGGTAAAATGTGTCAAATACAAAGTGTTAAGGCTTTAGATATGATCTTATAAGATAAATTAAGAGAAGTTATTGGACACAAATTATAAATTAACTTAGGTTCATGTTCCTTTAGGATGAATTTAATTTTCCCTTTGTTAATATGAGGGCCCAAATATTACATGTGGGAATATTTGAGATAGAGTTGATACAAGGTTGGGCCAATAGTAACCCACATTTTTTTATATTTCATAAAGTAATCCACCAAAACCATGAGCTTTATCATCATATATTTTAATAAATTCCTCATAAAAATATTCAATATATAGTTTCCTATTACATGAAAATAATTGAACAATAATGACTTTGTAGGGGACCATCAAGAGACATTGGTCAAGAGCATGATGTCCCTCCAAGAAATGTTTATGAGATGTGAAAAATTATTGATAGTGCTTATCAAAGGATTGGACCACATAGGTAATTTTAATGAGTCACTAGACAACATCCTTAATGACCTTATATGTTAAGAAGAGTTTTTTACTTTAAGCATTTCAAAAAAATAGAAACTCTATCCCCAACTTTAAGACAATTCTAACGTACTCAGATTTGATCCCCATGAGAATTATAATTATTTTAAATTTAAATTATTTATTTTAATCCATCCACCTAAAATTATAATGGTTCATCTAAGGGTTTATGATCAATCTCCACCACCCTCAACCTAGCTTTGAGGAGATGGTAGAGTAAGAGTATTGTTGTATTTTGGCCAACTATTAGTGATAGATCCAAATAAAATTATACATATGATTGAGTGAATATTCCCACCATCGGATCCAACCTTCATATTGAGTTGACATGGGGATAATATTCTAAACTTAATGAATATGGGCCATGGTAGAACCATACTCGAACAAAGTCAAATAATAACATTTTTTTGGATTTTGGGCCTTTGGAACTACTAATGGATGTAATAAATATAGATGAATTATCTAAAATGAAAAAATATGTCATGGCTATTACTAATAGAGAGAAAGTGTTGTTAAAATTAAAGTATAGTTATGTGGCTAGCATATCCCTATTAAGTCATTTGATCATGCGATTGTATCTAATTTGAATATTGGTCCAAGTGTAATAAAGTTTAGATGTGGGATGTTGACTGATATTGGGATCTTAAAACCTATATTTATTTTGAATGAAAATCCAAGCCTCCCTTTCTCTAGTTGACCATCACATTGACAGATGGTCAATATTTTTAGTAGGTTATTCCACCATATTAAAGTCACAAAAAATATCCTAATGGGAATCTGGGGGTTCACTAGAATTACACCACCAAAGAGTCATCCTTTCACCAGTGTCATTTTAGTTATATACATTAATTACACTAAAATAATTGTTATCAATGTTGAAAAGGACCCATATGGCACGATGTGAGGGGTTAGATCTAAAATCCATAAATTAGGTATGTAATTTAAGATATAAAAAATATAATAAGGCAACCATAAATTGGGTCATGATTTCTTGTTAGGGCTAAAACATCAAGACATATCATCTTATTTACAACATAGATAAAGAAAGCTACCACCTTAACCTCTTGCAAGCAGATAATGTCCATATCTACAAAAAATTTCCTAAAATATCTCACCATTTATTTTCAAGCCTAGGGTGTAATAACTTGAACATTCCATGAATAAAAATTCATATATTATAGATCTCAATGGATATATCTTCAAAATTTATCCCATCTATGGATTCATATCAAGTTTTTCAAAAATTACTCATTGTTACAGAGTAAGAATTCTTGGCAGTGACGTAAATGGTTGCTAACTCTACCACATAATCCTCCCCTATGGCATCTAGAAATTTTCAAAAGTAACTTGAGGAAACTTTTGATAAACCTAAAATTAATAGTGGATACTAATTTAATCTATTGGTGGATATTAATCCAACCACATTTTGCATCGAGTGCAAAATGTTTAAATGGATGATATTACCTTAATACCTTTATTATTTATCTATCCCTCCCCTTTTTCCCTTTTAAATTAATTATGAAAAATTGTGAATTAACATCACTAATAACTTTTAGTACTCTTTATCTTGGCTTACTGAAATATATTAATTAATACCTTATGAGTATATTGTAAAATGCTTCTATATTGACAAGAGGATACCATGATTTCAAATGTTGATAAGCATATCAATAACATTGTAGTAGATAAAGAAGATATGTATATAATAATGTTAAATAGATTAAAAAAATAAATTAAAATATTAAATTTTTGCAATACTTTTAATGTTGATCAAATTATAGAAGCATCAATGCATTTAATATTGTATTGTTACAATGTTTTTGATGTTGATAAACTATCAGATGCATCATAATAGTTAGGAAAATTATAGAATGATGTTAAGTAACTAGCTTAATCTAAATTAAATTCACATCTCATATTATATTCATTTTATTGTATAACTAAGGGAAGAATATTTTGAGAAATAGATTGTTGCTTCAATATCGACTCATATTTATTATGTTATTGATTAAAAATGATTAGTTTAATGAAACTAGGGCTCTCAATAGGTCCATGTTTATTTTACTAAAGGACATGGTTAAATATTTTTTTAAATGAATTTTAATGGATAAGGAGAAGACATATTTTACAAAATAAGTGTGAAGTAATGACCTTCTTACATAACAAATAAATTTGAGTGCTTATTTGCCATTTTCAACCTTATGAACACCATATGGAAAATTTGGCCTCCTATGAAAAATATCAACCCCTATAGTTCTAAAATTTCTCATGAGGCACCTTCAAGCATGTATAAGGTTACCAAAATATTTTCATGGTATTAATATGGTCAATTAAAACTTATTTTCATTATTTAAGGTTTCATTGTATGTACTAGGGGTTTCTTGAGGAATCATCATGTGATAACATGTTTGAGTCATTAGATGATGTATTAGGTATTCATAGTTTATCCTAAGGTGAGAGTAAGGGTTTCAAGTGTATTGAATCCTAAAAAGTATCCCATATATTTTTTGATGAAGTTAAGGTATTTTAGCATAAATTAAGGTATTTGAAGCAATTAAGGTTTCTTGTTCTCATTATATTTATGCTTGTCTTAGCTATTTCTTGTTAAGCACATAATATAATGAGAGGGGGGGTGAATCAGTATATTATATATCTTATAAAACTTTCCCTTTATCAAATTCCACTTAATCAAACATTCAAGATATGCAATAAAACTCAAAAAATAAACATCACACAAGATAGAGAGAGACACCAGATATAACATGGAAACCCAATGTGGGAAAAACCACAGAGAACCAATCTCAAATATATTTGTGAGAATAAACCCACAGGAGCACCATACCCCTTTTCCAAGTACAAAACTTAGCTACAATTCATGAGCACCAACCCATAGGGGCTTTAAACCCCTTTGTCGAGCACCAACCCAGCACCTTTTCGTGAGCACCAACCCACACGATCACCAACCCCTTTGTGTATACCACACACCTATCTCTCAATGTTGTTATCTCAATAAATGATAGATCAATACAACATCTCCTTCCTCTCTCTCACCTTTGCTCTTCTAAGCTAGATATAACAAATACAAATCATATTCATCTCTCACAATTGATCTTCTAAGCTAGATATTACAATATCAAATTAACCTCTCACTTCCACATTACAAATGGCTTCTCAAGACTTTATTTATAGCTTTCCAAATGGCCTTTGGCCTTCCCCCTTTGTGACCCTTCAATCCTCATGGAAAATGGCGCCAATCTTGGATGACCCTTCATATTCAAGCATTTGAAAAGTCATGTGGTGACCCTTCATGACCAAAAACGTCCTTCCCAATTTTGTCCTTATCTTTGGTGACTTTTCGTATTCCTTAAAGTGTCCCTTCATGAGAAATTCACCCTTCCTCTTTTGTATTCACTTGGTGACTCTTGGAATTCCCCAAGATGACTCTTCATGGAAAAATGCATCCCATCCTTCTTTTGTCTTTACCCCATGTCTCTTCGACTTCTCCATGGGTCCTTCTTTTGTCTCATATGCAACCAAAAATATATTCATTAATATTAAATAAATATTAACTCATATTAGACAAGATTAACAACATTAAATGCAATGGGGCCTTTATTACCAATAATACTAGACCTTTGACATCAATGACAATATTTCCAACATTTCTTGTGGGAGGGACCTTGTTACAAATATGTGGTAGATACCCAAGTCATTTTTGGGTTTTTACATGAGGTCTAATGATATATCCAAGTTCATGCTCTATAGTCTATTTATCAAGAATATTTCAAACTCTAATGAGCCCCTAGGGTCATAAAATGACTTTCAAACATGCCATATAGGTCAAATTTTATTATAGAAGCCTTTAAAAAGGGTTTATATTGTTATTAACATTGAACTAGGAGTTTTCAAAATCATATTTCAAAAACATAACAAGATGGTCTTATATGTAAAAAAGGTCTTTTAGGGGTCAAACATCCTTAATTAACCATAAAATATCCCCACACACTTTAAAAGTGACTTTTAAACTTCCCTCCATCTATACCATATGATTTGAAAAATTATTTGACCTCTAATTTCCCTCCTTTTGGCCTCTAAAGATTTCTCAAGATCTCAAACATGAAAAATGTAGGGAAAAGATGTTTTGCATGTGCTTTCAAGACTTTTATGGACTTGTATAGTCAGGTCGAGGTCATAAGAGATGAAATATATCATAGAGGATCCCTAATAGTCATAAAATATGATAATACATGTTTTTGAGTGACTTTTAGATACAAGTAATGAAGATAACCTATCCCTTCTCTCTACCATTCTCCTTAGCATCTTTGGACAACCAACCGAGTTTTTTCTTAGTCCATATAAAGGAAAGAGAATCGTATAATAATATTGTGCTTAGATGAAAGGGGTATAATGGCCTTAAAATCCTTAACATTTTTTCTTAGATTGATGGCCCATTATTTATGAATAAATATTACGAACCTAGTAAATTAAGTTTGTCTTCTTCATGTACACATGGTTAATTTATAAATGGTTTCAATGCTTTATTAGATTGTATTATAAACATGGTGATTTAATATATATTATATTAGTCTTAAAAATACTTACAATTAACTCTTTATCACTAGTTTTCACATATGAGTTCAAGGAAATAAAGAATCCGTATTCTGGAGCAGTTGTAAGTGGAATGCAATTGGTTTCCTTATATATTAGGGTATTCAATGCATGAGAGAGATGGGTCATAGTTTTATGTTGTAATGATGGATTATTTAAACTAATAAAAACTTTAATAAGTAATTGGTTGTGTACCATGTGAACATTCAACCTCCTTCAAGTTCTAAACCTGAGTATGACTCCTACACATAGAGTGATCTTTATTACAATAATGAACATAGGTATTTCTACTATTGATAAATGTAGAGGACCATAGGAAAAAACTATAACATATAGAGGTAATTATATATTAATCATAAACTATGAGGTAATCTCATGTTTTTCACTCATTCACATCAATAATCTATCCTTGTGTCCTAAAAAGGTATACACCGAATTGGACACCTACATTCTTATGATAGAGATGAAAAAATTTTGTAGGAAGAATGAGGATATAAGAGATGAATACACATATGATATAAAATCAAACTTATAAAAATATCCCAACTAATTTAAAACAAGGATATTTAAGACAATCCAAAGGGTAAAAGGTTTAGTTAGGCCTAATGGGGTTAAATGGTAATACATGAGCTTGCATATGAAAATTTGATAAAACTTTCATTGTTAGAGAAGTATGAGGAAATAAAAGGAAATGAATATTTTTTATAGATGGTTTAAATATGTTTTAGTGCCAATATTATCAAATCATGCATCATGAAGGGCTTCAAATAATGAAAATGCATGCCTACAAGTCTATAGACCTACAAGTATTCACTTTTAAGTAAATGAAAAGAGCTTTGTATAGAATGATGAGATATGAATACCAAAAGAGATATAAAGACCATGAGAATGAGATTTTTAAGTGTGTATGTATGGTATAATAGGTAAATATTTAATAATATAATCATTCTTATGCACTAACAAACATCAAGCCTAAATCAAGCACATGCAAGCCTATTTAAGCAAGTTGATGGGAATATGTATTATAAGGTGAGTTTGAGGGTTTTAAAATGTGAGAAAATTTTTGGAGTATGATATAAGGTTATAAATATATATAAAATCATATAATTCATTGTGAGTGTTTTCTACTCAAAGAACCTAGATTGTGCACCTACAAGCCTAGTAGAGAGCTTCAAGTTTATTTATAGAAGTTTGAAGACAATATACAATATTGCATTAAAAATTGGTTTTATATTATAATTAAAGGAATAAGGTGTCATATAATTATTTTCATAAGTATTGGATCCTTTATAAGTTGAATACAAAAACCAAACAAGGCCATTAGGTTCAAACTAGCCTAATGGCCTACAAACCCTCAAATTGTGAAAATCAAGTTGTCATGCCCTTTGAGACGTCAATAAATATTATATATAATTGATTATTATGATATATGATATTTAATACCTAATTATAGTATTTTAAAACCATTAAATTCATTTTTATGGGTTTGGGTCAAAACATCCTATCTCTCAGTCTCACACACAGTCTTGTAGGCCTAAGATGTAGTCTTGAGAAGCTCAAAAATTCATGGAAGATTTCATGGTGTAAAATGGATATTTTAGTATTTATGGAAGTTATATTAACTCTAATACATGTAATTATTTTTTTAATAAATTTACTACATGTTATGAACAATCCTTAAGGATGAGGTGTAGTTTAAAACCCTATTATGCACTGTGAGGAGCTCGAGAGAACTCAATTTAGTGCTCATAACTTCATGAAGGTTTTAAATGGGATATAATGGAGTTTCTATAATTTGGAGAGGGTTTTTTAATTAATACTTAGTATTTTTTCCATCATCATATGTCACAACTCTATGAATCATCACTAAGAGCCCAACCACCTCAAAAGCATTATTTGTATTGTGAAAGAGTTTGAGAAGACCCACTTTAGTGTTTAAAAATTGAAATAGGATATTCATGGAGTATTAATATATTGTATATTTGAGGGGAAATATATGGTATAAATAATTATGGCATTGGTTTATGATTTTAATCCATTATCTTTATGAACCATCTTTAAGATGGCAGGCCACTCCAAACACTCCAAAACCCAAAATATGGCCCAATGGAGAATATGAGCCCAAAAATCACTCAAAAAAAATTTTAATGGGAATTAATACCTCTATATGACACTATCAGACCTCATATACACATATTTAAGTAATAGCTTGGCATGTGTGAGGTAAATAGTATAGGAAAAGGGCCTAAAGATGTAGATTTTTAGATATTTTGATGATATTTATGTGGTTTAAGCTCCTTAACCAGATGAATAAACCTATTATACCTAGGAAGAGGTAAAATTTTCTCATAAAATCCTTTCCAAAAACTCCCATAGTGCTAAAATAGGTTTCAAACCAAGAAAACAATGCTTAGATGAAATCTTTCTTTTGTTACACAAGAAAGGCCACATTGTAGACCTTTTATAAGTCATCAATGGTATAAAATATTACTAAATACCATTTAAAAACATTTTATGGTAGTATCAAATAGTCATCAAAGATAATAATAATTATTTTTTTAGGTTTTTAGTTTGTCAAACATAGCATCTATGGAAGTTGCAGGTTTCATAAAAGATTACAAGTCTTTAATGATAGAAATGAGTGTGAAGGAATATGAATCTGAGTTCCACTCTGGTCTAGCATGAGATAAACCTTAAAGACATCATTAATATCATGTAAGTGGATAATAAAGCATGGGATGCTACATAGTAAATAGGTAATTGAGAAAAAAATGCATGGAGGTAGAATAAAGGTCAAGATGTCAAATGAATCTCTTTATAACTCCTCATTCAACCACTAGGCCACCTTGTATGAAGGTCACTATGCCACCAAGTCAATTCATAGGGAGAATGATGATATTTGTTTCTACCCCTCATTCATGTTTTTAATTTTTCTTGGATGGGTGATGGTCAATAAGGCCTCTCCACTCTATCTTTATGCCATATTCTCCCTCTATATCTCTTTTTGATGTTCTATAAATTAGGACTAGAAATCCATTGTACATATCACTCAACTAGGTATGAATTAAATCTACCCATTCATATATTTTATACTTTGAGCTAATACAAAGATTAATTCTACCTTATTCATATTAGTTTCTAGTGTGTTCATGCTTGTTTAATTTGCATAAGTGGTTAAATCCTTCTCCCTTTGTAGGTCCTTATTTTCTTACCTAGATGTTAGTGGATAGGTCCTATATAGGTTACATGGTCTATGAAGGTGATAATTATTATGATTAGATTGGAAATTGATTAGATGATTCTTGAATTAGACCTCTCATTCATCACCCTAAGGTTATAGTCATTTAACATAGCCTCTATGCAAAGTACTGATGTGTATTAGTCCTTTTAGAGAGAATGTGTTAGTAAATAGTCCTTATTTTATCCATAATTTTTATTGAAAGATCAAGTAGAGAAAACATAATATTGGTGCATCACCTCCTCTAACATAGAGTTGTTTTCAAGTCCCTTCTACCCCTTTTTATTGGTAGAACAAGTAGGCTTAATAATTGAGCTTAGATTATGCATCAATGAAGCTAGCCCTAAAACTAGAGTTTTACCTCATTCACTAAGATACCCACACCTAGAGGTGATTCCATTATATCAATTAGATGATTCAGGTTTGAAACTCACTATCGCGAGGTTGTAATTTAAACTGTTAACAATTTTTGTCATGCCTAGTGGGACTGACACCTCAGTCAATTAAAGAGTTTTTTGTGTTTCTCATCAATACACTATCCTTTATAGGAATGGATTCAAGCACTAATGGAAACTCCAAACATATTCAATTGGTATTATCCATCCAAGTATTCTTTCTATAAAGCATTCTTTCTATCATGTCATCTTCATGAGTTTTCATGGCTAAGGTTAAGGAAAATTCCTATTTTAACCAAGTTGGTGAATCTTATATTTACCCTTATTCATATCCCAAAGAAACATATTAGACATATATCAATCCTTACCAAAAGTATTTTTATCCCTATCCTCCTTATGTTCCATATCATATTTATGATGAGTCTTATCCTCTATATCACTTTACTTATCCATATGAATAGCGTGTTTATCAAGAGTACTTCAATCCTTCACTTCGTTATCACCCTTAACAAGTTGGTCAACCTTCATATCAACATAAGAAAGATTTATATCAGACCTATATATCCCTTGAACATGATTTAAATCATCCTTGGTCAAATTATCTTCCTCCTAGTCAGCTCAAAGAGGGTGTTGGGCAAACAAGACTTGATTTTGAAGATAATCTAGATAGAGATATTGACTTGAAAAGGAGTATTTATTTAAAATGATAATAAAAACAAAGGTAATGTAATATCAAGAATAAGTGATGAAATTCATAATCTTGCCTAACCTTTCATTCACCCCTCAAGCTATAATACATATTCAAGATGAAGCTCTTGGTTTCAAACTCCCAACTTGGAACCAAATAGTAGATTTATGGGGAAGGAAGGATGATTCAATTCTATACCAATAAATTGAAGCTAAAGAAGAGGACATTATGCTTATTTAAATGCCATCCCTCTGTCTCAAATATCCTCAAAACCTTCTATCTTAGAAGTCAGTCCAAGAACATATTCAAAATAAAAATGAGGTACTCATAACATGATTGAATTTGGTTTCTTCCCAAGATTTCATAGAGGAGTCTACTACACCCAAGATATAAAACTATGAGAGTGTTGCCTTGATACCTAAGTCAACTCATGAGAACATACATATGTTAGAAGCACAAACACTAAGAGTGGGGAGGGTTGAATTAGTGTTCAATATTTTTCATTTAATTCCAATCATAGTTTATTAACCATTAAAACATATATCAATTTATTTAATAACATCACAATGAAATTATATTAATATAAATCACAAAACATAAGAACACATCATATGAATATAATATATATGTGGTAAACCCTCGTGGGGGATAAAACTCACTAAAACATAACTTAGACAACTTTTCCTATAAGACCATGAATCGAGTTTAGTTGAGTACCAACCCAATAAGGAACACCAACCCCTAAGAATTTATCAAGCACAAACTTGAATTTAAAAAGCACCAACTTACTAGGAGGATAAAACCCCCTTGTTGATCAAGCACCCACTCAATCAACACTCTGAAATGTCCACCTTGATTTTTTTCCCTCTCATAACTAATGGTCTTTTCTTACTCTATCACACTCAAATATACCTCTCACACAAGTAAAATTTCCATTCTTCTTTTTCACTCAAATAGACCTCGTATTTAGTAATATGGATCAACACAACATGATATCAACCATAATAAACACATACATGCCTATAACACATCATGCACACAATATTGATCATCTATGAAAATATCAAGGAACTCTCATAGGCTACTTCTCATTGCCCTTTCTTAACTTGTATCTACAATCTAAAGATCTATAAATATTCCTTTCACACTCTACCCTTCTAGATAGAAAATCAGACATATAACCTAATTTCATACTTTATAAATATGAATCATAATCTCATGAATACAAGGCATGGATTAATATCCATCCTTATCCCTCTATTATGCTCTTTTGGCTTTATATTCAATCAAATCCTTTTCATAAGCATATCTACACAAATAGGCCTAATAACCTTGTAATAATACAATTTACTTGATCATCACCTATAAAAACATTATTATATCTTCATTTCATATTCAATACACTATTATAATGGTCTTCATGACCTCTCACCACTTAAAAAACTTTTATTTCCTTTGCTTCAATCTACATAGTCTAACTAGCCCAAAAAGGCCTAGTTCACTCACTCTCTCTATCATCCAAAACACTAATCCATTAGGATCAGAACCAAAAAACCTCTTAGGACACATTACACACAAGAATCAATCAAAATAGGATCACTATTAGGTAGTCCAAAATCACTTAGACCACCTTCTCTTCTTAGGCCTAGTATAGACCTAATGTGTTTAGCCCTCCTTCAATAATACATTACATTTTTATTCCTTTTAATAATATAAAACACAATAAGAAATTAAAACCTTTAAAAATAATTATCTAATACCATCTAAAGACCTTTTTAGTGCTTTATAAGTCACAACTCATTCACTCACCTCATTAAAGCTCTATTACACCTCATAACACCAATAGGTCTCATGGAGACCTAAATAAAATGGATATACTTCTTATCACTCAAAAATGACCCATTAGGCCAAATAGATCATATAAAAAAAGTATGAAATACTACCATATAATCCTTATAACATTAACCTACTTCCCTTCAAGATTCTTAATCCATCATGGATTAGATCACTTCATAGCATCTTCATGGAAACACATGGTCAAATAGGTATGTGAAAATAAGATAGTCTATATTAGACTTATAATATACTTTATTCCCTTAAATATACTCAATATAGGTTACCAAAATAAGTAAACCCATGCAAAATTACCCTAAGGTCATATTTAATCTCCTAGACCATTGAACTCTTTAAGATACTCTTTATATTGAGTCAATGAATCAACTTAGTATACATAGCCAAGACACTTTTTATGAAAATTAAGAACATTTTTCATTCTTAAATCACTAAAATTATTCATGGCACTTAAAATATGTCAAATTAATCTTAAGATCATATCCAGTCCTTGAATCTCATAGACAACACCTCTACTAAGAATGACCATTAGTCTTATAGACCAATCAACAACTCTCATGAGCTTCTATTTTGATCGTTACTTTTTGAACATCAACTAGAGATCAAACATACATTAAAATCATGATTAATTATAAATAAAAATTCTCAATCAAACCATATAACACTCACTAAAATCTACATATCATATAGGAGACACTTCATGAAAATATTCCTTAGGGTTCACAGTCATAAAATTATTGGATGGTGGAGCCCAATCTTATTTTAATGCCTAGTTCCTAACAAGGGTGGTGTGGGGGAGGAAATTTCCCTCCCTTAGGGTTGTCATGGGGGTCTAGGTTGGGTGATGATAGGGTAGTCTTTGATAGGGGTTAAAAATACATTATAAAATATTATGATTTTGTAGTAAATCTGGACCGTTCACTATTAAGTCATAGATTTAATGGTAGAAATTATGTTTAAGCATTTTTTCCCTATTATGTAACTCTCATTTAATATGAGGGAATTATAATAATGGTGGAATAATATGTGTGATTTAATATGATATTACAATGGATGTATTTCATGTTTTCCCGTTAGTTGTTGGATTAAATAATAATAAGGATTGGTTGTTTCTATGCAGACATAGCCCATATTGGGTGAACCATATTAAATATAAGTATCTATTATGTTTTAACTTTTAAATTTAATTTTTTTCTTTAATTCATTAATATTTATCTATATTCTATATTCTTAACAACTAGTATCAGAATTGAAGGTTTATTTGGTAGATAAATTCACAAGAAAAGAGGGTTCTTGGTTTGAGTGGGAGCAATATCATAAGATGGAAATTTTAAGTCTGATAAGTTTAATGGATAAAACTACCAGCTATAGAATAATCAAATGGAGGACTATCTATATTAGAAATATCTTTTCCTACCATTGGGAAAAATAGTAAATAAGCCAATAACTATGAAGGATGAAGATTGGGAGGCTCTTGATAAAAAAGGCACTAGGAGTAATATGACTATGCCTGGTAGCGTTGGTGGCCTTCATTATTTCAAAATAAAAGACTACAATGGATGTGATAAAGGCATTGGATAGAGTGTATGAAAAACCCTTAGACTCTAATAAGGTATTTATTATGAATCATTTATTTAATTTGGAAATATCAAAAGGTGGGTCTATTTTTGATCATTTAAATGAATTTAACATGGTCATAAATTAGTTAAGTTCTATAGGAGTAATTTTTTATGATGAGGTTAGGGTTATTTTGATTTTATGATCATTTCTATAAATCTAGATTGGCTCAGTCATGGTTATGAGTAATTTTGTCTCTGGTTTAAACACTTTAAATTTTGATGATGTTATTGGTGTTATTCTTAGCGAAGAAATGCAATGGAAAAGCATAAGTGAAACATCAAGTAATGATTTGACTATGGAGAATAGGGAAAGACAAAAATATAGGGTAAAGGGCATGGGGAATCATGTTAAGTCTAAGAAGGGTAAATACAAATCTATAGGAATGTTGATGTGTTGGATTTATGGGAAGAAAGGACACCTGAAGAAAGATTGTTAGTTTTAAAAAGGAAAACAAGGAGATGGACAACAAGATAAAAATTAGGAAGCAAATATAGCATGTGATGTATTACAAGATGATTTAATCCTTTCTTTAGATAATATTAATGATTCTCATGTGTTAGATTTGAGGGCTTCATTTCATGGTATACCTTATTATAAATATTTTCAAGACTATATTCAAGGTGATTTTGGACAGGTTTATTTAGGTGATGGTAAACCCTATAAATTTATAGTAAAGTATAAGATATAGATAAAATTATATAATGAAAACAAATGGTTGCTGAAAGAAGTGAGGCATGGTCCTGAGTTGAGAAGAAATCTAATTTTAGCAAGGTAGTTGGGAAGTGAGGGCTACAGTTAGGAAGTGAGGGTTGCACAATTACATTTGCATAAAATTCATGGAAGGTCACTAAAGGATCACTGGTGATATAAAAATGAGAGAAGGTAGGTACATTATCTTTATATAATGTCAATGTTGACTCTTCTATTGATTTAACTTCTATAGAAGAAGATACAAAATTATAGCACCACAAACTTGGGCACATGAGTGAGAAGGGAATTCAAGTTCTCCACTCAAAGAATTGTTTCTATATTTCAAGAAGATGGATTTGGATTTATGTGATCACTGTGTGTATGGAAAATATAAGAGATTCATATTTATCAGAGTTGGAAAGATAAATAAGGATGAAAAGTTAGAACTTGTGTATACATATATATGGGGACTAGCTTAGGTATCATCCTTTGGTGGCTCTTCTTATTATGTTACTTTTATTGATGATGAAACTAAAACAAACTTGGGTTTATTACATATGAAAAAAATCTAATGTTTTTGATACTTTTAAGAAATGGAAAGCTTTGGTTGAGAATTAGATAGGAAATAAGTTGAAGTGTGTTAGATCATAAAATGGAGGTAAATAATACAACAAGGAATTTTATAATTATTATTCATCCTATAGGATTCATATAGAGAAGATGGTTCTAAGAACACCACAAAAAAATAGTGTGTCAGAAAGGATGAACAAGACAATCATGGAGTGTGCAAGGAACATGATATTACACAAAGGGGTTACCCTTACAATCTTGGGTAGATGTTGTAGGTACTACTATTTATGTAATAAATAGAGGGCATTCAAGTCCTTTTGATGGTGGCATTCTAGAAGAAGCATGGGCATGTAAAAAGGTAGATTGTTCCTTTTTAAATAATTTCAATTGTGAAACATTTTTCCATATTGATAAATAAAATATAACCAAGATTGAAATAAAATCCAAGAAATGTAATTTTATTGGATATGGAGTTAATGGTTTTAGTTACTATTTATGGGATTTTGAAAATCATATAATCATTAGGAGTAGAGATGTGATTTTTAACGAGAAGGTCATGTATAGAGATTAGTTGTAGGGAAAGAAAAATGAAAAGCTAATTACTCAATATGTTATACTTGATGAAACAACTAGAAATGAAATACCAAAAGTGTCAAAAAATTAGAATGTGCAATAAATATGAAAAAAAGTACCTAAAAGTCCTGGAAGTGTAGTTAGAAGATATACTAGAGTAAGTATACTCCATAAATAATACTCTCTTTCAATTTGTTATTTATTAATTATTGATGGTGGGATCCAAAAAACTATGAAGAAGCAATGCAGGTAGAAACCAGAAAGAAGTTGGAGCATGGCCTGAAAGAGCATATGAACTCCTTGGTACATAACCAAATTTTGGATTTGGTTCAATTTATTGTAGGTAAAAGAGCATTGTATAATAAATGGGTTTATAGGTTGAAGGAAGAAAATGGAGGAAAAAATAGGTATAAGTCCAAACTTGTTGTAAAGGGGTTTACACAAAAGAAAGGTATATATTTTGATGAAATATTTTCTCCAGTAGTAAAAATGACTTATATAAAAACCATATTAATTTTGGTAGCAATAGAATATTTCACCTTGATTAGTTCAATGTGAAGATGGAATTCCTTCATGGTGACTTTGAGGAGGAAATATATATGGAGCAGCCATAGGGATACAAAGTCAAAGGTAAGGAGAAAATGATGTGCAAGTTGAAGAAGAGTTTGTATGGCCTAAAACAGGATCCAAGATAGTGGTATTTGAATTTGATATGTTTATGATAAAATAAGGTGATAGTAGATGTCATTTTTACCATTTTGTTTAATTTAATAGACTAGATAATGGTAGCTATATTATCTTTTTATTGTATATAGATGACATGCTTGTTGTAGGGTCTAATATGCATGATTTAAATGAGCTCAAAATAAAACTAGTAGATTCATTTACAATGAAGGATTTGGGTGTTACAAATAAAATCTTTGGTATGAGAATAACAAGAGACAATCAAAATAGAAAATTGACATTATCTCAGTAAGAATACATCAAGAAGGTGTTAGTCAAGTTCAATATGCAAGATGAAAAACTAGTGAGTACACCTTTAGGAGGTAACTTCAAATTAATAAAGGAACAGTGTCCTAAACCATAGGAAGAAATAAATTAAATTTCCAAAGTTCCTTATGTTTTAGTAGTTGGAATTCTAATGTATGCCATGGTATGAACTAGACAAGACATTGCTCATGCAGTGGGAATTATCAACAGGTTTATGAATAATCTAGGAAAAGATCACTGGGATGAGTCAAGTGGATTATCAAGTACTTGAGAGTGAACACTGATAGAAAGTTGTGTTATGAAGGGTTAGATGTTACTTTATAAGGATATATTGATGTAGACATGACTAGAGATTTAGATGGTAGGAGGAGCAACACATGTTATGTATTCATAGTTGGTGACACATCAACTAATTATATTTCAAAATTGTAAAAGATAGTTGCTTTGTCAAATACACAGGCAGAATATGTTACAGCTACTAAAGCAAGCAAGGAGATGATATGAATTGAATATTTAATGGAAGAATTGAGGTAGAAGTAGGAAGATT